>OY292494.1:2259194-2437215 GCA_958496325.1 Nomophila noctuella
TCTTGCCAATGGTCCTTATAACCTTTATCTTTACCATTTTAAAAAATTATATGCCTAGTAATATTTCACTTTGATCTTTAATTGTAAAGGAACAATTGTGTTCAGTAACTGTTCAGCAACAAATATGACCATTATTACAGGAATCTGAATTATAACTAAAAATAGCCGTACCTAGAGGAAATTCAGCTTACCGTACGTAGTTATTTCGTAAATTAAACCCCATTCTGGTCCAATGCATCGACGAAATGTACTTAATTGAAAATCAACGCTTTTCTACGCTCTAATCAAATTAACATGTTTGTTTGTTTGTTTGAACGTGCTAATTAGTTTATTTGATAGCGACTTTACTGTTGTCGTTTGTAAGGTGGAGGTACTTCCCATGACGAGCGTCACATTAGATTGGAAGTTCCACCAAACTGCATTTCTCCTAAACAGGAAATTGAACGAGGAATACATTTTCAATAAAGTATAAAATTACAATTTCGTACATCATAACTATTATCCGTTGCCCAAAAGGGTTTTCTCAACAACAAACACGTAGATATACTTTTTCTTCTACGCCCCGTAACTTTGGTTTCTCGAAAGCCATTATACCATTATACTACGAAGTTTTGTTACTTTTTTCTATAGGTTGGTCGTGGTAACGAGTTAGCAACTCCACACAAAACATAAATTGTTCGGGCAAAGTTCTACGGAGTAAACCTGTCATAACGTCCATTTTAGCACGCAGCTTGTTTTGAGTGCTCTCGCCAGTTTTATTGGAAGTGAAGTGCATTTAAACATTCGTATCGTTCGAGTGCATTGTGAACTGGCTTTTTTATTAGATTTAGCGTGGGTTTTTCTGCAAGTAAGTCAGTTTTTTATTTAGTGGGTAAAGTAAACAAATGAGCAATTGTCACCTAAAAGATCACGGCTATGTTACCAACCAAAATCACTAGAAGTTTAATCAGAGGAAAAGTGTGACCGAATATTAAAATTATTAAATCGTCCTATTGTGTATGTATATGCAAACAGATTTACTTAATTCAAATCAAACGCTCTTTCGGATCATGGTAGAGCACCAAATTTTGTGGGCAAAATGCGTTTCAATATGTATTTTCGGGTGCCGTGCAATCTTACACAATAAGCTCTTGCAGTTTTCACAAGTTCCTTTTAATTATTTGTGATAATAATAATAACAGTTTTTAGTTATTAAGTTTACTATGAAATGCTAGAAAAGTAGGGACCTATATTATAGGTATCATCATCTTCGAAAAGTGGTTAAAGGCTTAGTGGTATTTCATATGTAGTTGTGGCTCCAGTGGCAATATTCCAATCATGAAACAGAATTGGTATAAACCAACCCTGTCTATTTCACAGATTCAATGTTTAGCGAGGTTCCTCAATTCCAAAAAAAATACTTTTTATAAAGACACAAGTTGGGCTGTGCACCTAGGTTCATTTTAAACTTCTGAGCTGGAATTGTTTATACGACAAACTTTGCAGACGACACGGTCGGGCTAGAAACTATATATAGGTACAGATTCTATAATGTTATGTACTTCTGAAGTAGGAACATATATGTAAGTATTTTATTTTTATTTTATTTATTTATTAATTTGTATCAGGCAGTATCAGGCAACGCAGGCCCATAGATACATACCTTATTATCTAACATACATAAAAATATGTATAACACAATTTTTGTTAGTATATATAAACTTAATCTATGTTAGTCAGTTATTAAGTAAGTATGTATACCTATAGTAGGGTAAAGCGTCGCAAAGGCTTGACCTGTTATCTGATACATTTAACCTTTTCTATCCGCACATATCGTGAAAGAGAGACGAACTTCTTAGCTATCCATGGATTCTCCGTGCGGGTGCCGGGTCCATCGCGTGGAACAGAGAGGAATGTCAGTCGGCGCCTGGGACTTGCGACCCAGCGTGTAGGTTTAAGGGGCCCCTTTATAGTATACTAACGATCACCTTCACCGATGACATTCCTCTCCCTTCCCAACCATATTTGGTATGAGCCGAGTAAAGCGGCTTTAGTTGCTCTTTCCAGTAACGAGCTAATATTAGATCTTGGTAATCCTAAGTCCTTCAGTAGGTTGTAGAGAGATTTCGCTGGTATACCTCTCGCACCCACTTCCACAGCATACAACCGTGCTATATAACCATTTTTAGTCATCTCGTTGGTTAGGTCATAATACTTATTTGTTTTAAACGCGTGATCTTTGGGAATGTTTGTCTCCCATGGAACAGTAAGTTCCACCAACAGTACGCGCTTAAGTTTTCTAGAATAAACGAAAAGGTCTGGTCTAGACGACGATAACACAATGTCTTCTGGAATAGTGTAGTGCTTTTCATACGTGTCCATCATGATCTTCCAATCTGGAGCTACACTAACAATGGAGTAAGGTTTGACTTTGGACTTCTTGGTAGATCCTTCCTTGACGAAGTTGATGTTCTTTGTATTCGTCGTCAAACCTTTTGCTGCTCTTGCTATTGAAAGGCTCACCGCTTCACGTATGATCTGCAACACTCCATCATGGCGGCGAGAGTAGTGACCTCTGTCTAGGAGTACTCTGCATCCCACCAACAAATGCCTCGCGGTACCTACGGCCTCGCCACAGAGTAAACATGTTTTGTCTACTGCCATTCCCCACCTTACAAGGTTGCTCTGATCAGGTAGGGTCAACTGAAAGGCATTCAGATAGAATTTAAGCAACGCCGGAGACCAATCGTACAGTATCAACCGCCACTTCAATGCTAAAGGGATACAAAACTCACCAAGGGACACCCACTCGTTTTGCATTTCGAGATTAAGCGCATGTACTCTATACTCGTTATCTTCATCCATTCGCAGAAAAGACTTAATGATGTTCCGGTCATCCTCTCTTTCTCGACATCCCAATCCTACCCTGTTTGTTTGCGCTCCCACCATAAACTGCTTATGGAACCGTAGCCTAGACTCTAACTCACTCATATTCTTATCTTTTGGGAGTGTTGCCACTGCGTTGTCTTTCGATTTACCCAGAATGTGCATCTTGGTGACTCTAAGATGTTTGTAAAGCTCCGATGGCTTGTTTAGGTTCATCCCAAAACTATTTTTGCCCCTAAATAGTGTAGAGGGGTCTGCCGAGTGGGCTAATCCAGTCCAAGACTTCAACGATTTCACAACAACGGCATCCAGTCGCGATAAAAGGGTTTTGCCGAAGTCGTACACGAGGAAAGGCCAAGACAAGCGCGATGACAGGTAGTTGTTGTAGATCCATAGCTTCTTAATGTTCCCTATGGGCTGGTTCTCAACCCTACTAATGGAATCAATGAAATCCTCAACAATACCATCCAAAGATGGTGTGCGGCCTCTATAGTCTATCTTTCTGCCTAGAAATTTGAACGGGAGCGCTTCAGAAATTGTGGCAACATTCTGACCGCCAATCGTGAGTCCAGGGTCATAAGATGTAAATTTCGTATCTCGTCTACCCAGACATAAGCAATAGCATTTACTTGGTTTCACCTTCATGCCGTCAGTCCAAGCACAGAACTCATCCACCTTTTTCAATAACACTTGACACTGTTTCGGGTTTCGTGTCAGGATTGCGAGATCGTCAGCAAAGGCTAGGATTGATTCTGTGTACTGATTATTGATTTTAAACCGATAACCCCATTTCTTCTCCTGAAAAATCAAAGTGTCAATTAAAATATTTATAACTACATTAAATACTATAGGGGATAAACAGCATCCCTGAAAAAGACCAATATTATAATTTAGAGGTTTTGTGTATCCATCTTTACAGCTAATTACAAAAGATAAATTAGAATAATATGACTTAATTAAATCTAAAACCAAAGGGGGGAAGTTATACCATTCTAACGCGAAAAACATCAGCTCGTGCTGAACTGAGCCAAATGCATTCTCTAGGTCAATCCAGCACACCGCTATTTGTCTTTCGTGTTTCCTGGCATCCTTCAAACTTTCCGCCAACAATGTGTTATGTTCTAAGCAACCAGAAACTCCTGGTAAAAACCCCTTCTGGTGCTTTGGCGTAAAGTATTCGTTGCTTAACATAAATTTTGACATTCTATCTTGCAAGATCGAGAAAAATATTTTTGATATCGTGTTTGTAAGAGCTATCGGTCTAGCGTCTTTTGGATCAGTGACTGTCTCCTTTTTAGGAATGAGCACGAAAACAGCTTTACCAAATACTTCCGGAATCTGCTTTTTCGACCAAATCTTACCAAATATATTTAAAAGATGACTACACACTGATGGGCACTTTTTATATACAATGTAAGGAATACCATCGGGCCCCGGAGATGAACTTGATGCTTTCCTTTTTATCTGTCGGTCTAGTTCTTCTAAGGTAGGAGCCGTACCCTGAAACTCCGACACAGGATTGCAAGGTCTCTTAGAGCTCGGATCATTGTAAATCTTCTGTTGCTTCGGTACTTCATATGTGCCCCTAAAATGGTCATATATTTGTTCATCTGTCAGTTGCAGTCTTCCGGGCGGTTGTTTGAAGATATTTTTGGAGTACAAGAATGGGTTTTTATCGAAGTCAACTTCATGCCTAGCTCTCATAAGGTTCGCCTGGTTTCTAGTCATTTGTAAAGAGACTCCTTGAATCAATTTCAAGATAGATCTGAGTGCTCTTGATAATTGGTGACTGAGGTGGTTATCTCCCATGGACTTCGCTACACGAAGTTGCTTGACCAATTCTCTTTTCTTCCTCCGCATTTTTGCTTTAAACATATTCTCTCTTTGTTTATGAGCATGCCTATTAGGCGGTGGATAATGCTCACTAAAGTATGAGTGTATCTTATCCTGCATTGTTTCAACTTGGGTATTTAAATCCATAATATATGCATAATATATGCAGGATATCGTAATATCGTTATGATATGAAAATCTCTTACTTGAAATTATAATTTCACGTTGTTTCTTCAAACGACTACTATTTATAGAGAAAGGTATAGACAGATCCCACACTCGTTCACAAATGATTGTAAAAATGCATTCTATTTTATTCCTTTGGTTGATTAGTTGGTTGTTTCCTAATATTAATTAAATGATAGCGAGGTAACTGTCGATCTCTGCTTTTTTTTTCAGAATGGAAGTGTAATTGAGATAATTCCCTACATCTGTTCGAGGGGAGGATACTACCACAGATCGAAAGCACCTAAATTCATTCACTCTCATTGCTGATGCTTTGCCACAGACAGACGTTAATTGGTACATTTATCACGAAAATGTTCTTGATTCTGTCAGCATTTCCACACACACCGTAAGTAATGCTAAGTTATATTTCCAAATGGTCCATCTAAGTAAAGTAATAGTCTAATGTCACTTTGCAGAGTAGAAGCCTTCATCAATTGAAATCATACTGCCGATACAAAAATGGGTTTTAGCGTAACCACCACTCTTGTCAAATGCGGAATGGTGATCAGCAAATCCAGGATGAGTTCGGCAAAATCGACAATAAAAAATTGACAGACACGGGAATCGAACCAGAACCTCGAGATTATGACCCGGCACTTAAACCACTAGACCAAATAAGTCCATCTGAAGAATGAAAAGTAGAAAATACAAATTCAATTCAAACCGTGATTGGGCAAGCAATTAAATATGAGGATTAACTCAAATGAAGGGCCTTTTAGTACATCTAAAACGGTGGTCGGAAAGACAATCCCACTTCAATTTGCTCTGGTATCATTCTGAGGGGAACATCTTAAAAGCAGGTCTTATTGAATCAGCGATTAACTTAAAAGCAATGACCCTCTCAAATATTTTAGTAGAGCAGACTGTGAAGGCATTTTTATTTTATTAATTTGCTACATTTTCCTTGAGATTTTGTCAGTGTACCCGTAGAATTGTCATTGTGCATTTGACCGGGATGAAATCCATTTTGAAGATGAATATCTGCGGTGCTAAATGTTTTCATGTTTATGAGTGGCTCTGACGTCAAATGATTTGCTTAAGAAATTGTATTTTACTTAAAAATACAATGAATTATTCCCATTATTGTAGTCAGATTGTAGCATCGTTCTCGGTTTACAATCATATAATACTGTTTTAAAATACATATTTGAGTAAAATAAAAGGGGGGTAGAGCTTAGTTGCAACCATTTAAGTCATATAGCACCCTGTCCGAAACTTGCTCATTTCTGAGTAATTCCAGATTTAAGTGTATGCTGAAAATTCTGCAGGGTTTGATTAACAATGTGTTACCTTGTAGGGAAGATTACAGCATAATTATTTGGAACCCCTTGCAAGGAATGTATCGCATTTCCTATCACTCTGTATCCTATCTGTATATTCCTAGCACAATCCTGTGTCTAATATATTTTTGTAACACCCTTCTGTACATTATGGTTTTGCAATAACTATATTTGACTTTGATTTTAATTTGACAATCACTGCTCAGTTTATAGATGACGTAGGTACATCAAGGTACCAATAAAATATCTCGGTGTCAGTTTCTCTCCTCTCCTTGAAACGAAACAAATAATAGCAATAAACTTAGGTACCAACTTCCATTGTACCTACTTGTAAAAGATACTTTCTGGAACATTCCTCGCGAAGACTTAGCGTAAATCATTATTATAGCCTACACTTATAAAGGCTTGCGGTTATTGGATCGAGCAGATTGATGAGTTTCGTTCAGGCTCAGATTAATGCCGGCTTATTAAAACAGTAATATACTTTAGCTTTACAGATTAAGGTTCATGTTTTAGCAGTGTTACGTGTTTAGTGGATTATAGGATTATATTCTTATTGTTTTTCTATTACCTACTCTGAAATACAGATAGAGAAGTAAATACGAGTGTTAATTTTTCCTAGTAATATATTACTCCTGACATTTAATATTTTTTGGATTACAGAAACAAACGAAAATGCATATATGTACCTACATATTAAGATGAGTTACGAGTTCATTGAAATACGAACAAAATACATAATAGTTAAGCAACGTTCGCAGATGCCAGTCATCGGATGGGTGACCGAAAAATTTCATCTCGAGCTCCTCCGTGCTTCGGAAGGCACGTTAAGCCGTTGGTCCTGCGCCTGATCTCTCTACGGTCGTGTCAGATTGCTGTCCCACCGAATTATGAGAGTGAAGGAATAGAGAGTGCACCTGTGCTTGCGCACTCACTTGTGCACTATAATATATCCTGCGTACCTGGCTGATCGTAAGATCGGCCGCCATGGCCGAATACGGCCGGAGGGTATTATTATTATTATTTCATATTTCAATTTATTGGCATTTTCGCTGTATAAACGAAAATTCGTAGATTGATGAATGTGTTTCCACGCACTACTCTTTCATATAGGTAGATTTGGTTAGATATAAATTACTGAAGATTTAAATGTTTGTATGTCCATGCAGTTAGATTACGAGTAATACAACAGTTCTGAACTGAACTGATAAATTGATGTAACTTCTAAACCCCGTTAAGTCTTTCAGACTATTTCGCTTACTCTGCAAATGTCTTCGAAGTCATGTTCAAAGTGTCAATCCAGATTCATTACGCTTCGACCTCAGCTTCGACGAAATGATAAATTACCAAAGCAGTGACAGGCGAATTTATATGGCGTCTGATCACGTCATAGTCTTCACAATAGGGATTGATTGAAGCTGCGTCGGTCCTTATTGTTCTAATACCAGGCTAATATTTCCAAAAAGGGTGTTTTAGTAGACAGATTTTTCATCCATTGTAGTTCTGCGAAAAAAAAGCTTAGAGCATATGTGTGTGTACTATACCTATACCACGTTTGGCCTCTGTGGTCTGTTTTTTTTCCTTTATCCTATTTACTCGAAAATGGATTAAACCATAGAAATTCACTATAACCGTAATATAACTCAGTTGTTTGAAGTGGAGTGAACCAATCTGGACACATATCAGCAAACTTTGAATAAAGCGCATTGAATAGAACATTTTGTATTTTTCTAAGGGCTATAGAAACACACGAAGCCGAAAGAACGCGACCGAAGTTCCGCGGCAATACAAAATTACGCGACGTATTTTCGGTATGGTGTGTCATCTTCCATTTTAAATATATGGCAGGCGAACTTCAGTCGCGTTTTTCCGCCTAATGTGTTTCTATACTTACTGTTAAGGACCTGAATCAAAACACTTTAAGGCTTCTAAACTAAGCTTTAACAAAATCAAATACACAAAAGACTCTAAAATAAAAGCGTCACTCTAAGTAAGGCTTTTAGTACCTCTCTCTCCCCTGGGGTAGGAGGGGGTAGGATTAGCTCAATAACTTGTTTACTCGACAGAGTCAGTAACGATCTGTGTTTACTCAGGATCAAGTAGGAACAACCGAATTTTGTCTTACGAACCGTCTGGTTCTATTAGGCTTACACCTTTTTGTGTAGGTATACTTAGCCCTTTTTTTTCACGCAGGGAAACACATTTACATGCCATAACTGCAGGCTAGCTAGACCTGCAGTCGTGTGTAGGACTCGAGATATTGTCCCACTACCTACTAAAACCCAATTCGTATGTAAAATTATTTGTTTAAACTAGATAGGTACATAAAAAAAACATGCCAGCCAACACAACACAAACAGCCTTCGTGGTGTAGTGGTTAGAGCGCTGTGCACAAAACCTCCGAGGTCGTTTGTTCTAATCCCTTCACTTTGTGTTGGTTTAGTACTTTTCAGGCTTGAATCACCTGACTGTCCGATAAGAATTGATTCCGTGCTTCGGAATAAGGCACGTTAAACTGTTGGTCCCAATTATGATCCAAATACCCAGGGCTTCGAGGCAATGGCCGGGGATGCAACCGGGATAAACTCTATGATGATGAGGTACATAAAGTACATAAAAACCTAATGGTGCACAAGAAATTGCCTTGTATTTGGTTAATGCATTTACGCAGCCCCCTCCCTTGATTGTCAAACGGAGTCTGTGACCACAGAACACAGTGTATGTTGTGGGACTCCGTTTGGCCAACAAGGTACCTACTCTACGTTCAGGCCAAAACTACTCTCTACCTACTGACTGAAAACAGGAATGCTTGACTGTAAACAGAAATGCTTGAATGAAAACAGGAATGCTTCAATGAGATGAGATGCGCAAAGCGGTGTACGCATTCAAATTATTCACCCTTTGACTGAGGACCGGGTAGTAAATTGTCTGCTTAATTTTGTGATTAATTCACGTTCACTTGGAGTTTACCTGCAATATGTATCCCATCAAAGGAAGCGTGTTTCTCTTATAATTATTGTTGGTTAATGGTTATTATACATATTTTAGGTTCGGAGGTTTGTAAACGATAGAAGAGATTTATTTAATTCATAACATAACAAGAATTGAGGCTAAGAAGGCAGATTGGAATAATAATTCTGAATTCAAACTTAACTGAAAAAATTGGCCAAGTGCGAGTCGGACTCCCGCACTGAGGGTTCCGTACAAATTCTATTTTTGACGTATTAAAAAAACTACTGAATAGATTTCGTTCAAACCAATTTTCGTTGGTAGTTTTTATGGTAATGTACATTATATATTTATTTCAGATTTATCATCCTCTTACTTTAGAAGTTAGAGGGGGGGGGACACACTTTTTTCCACTTTGGAAGAGTCTGTCACGCAAAGTATTCACTTAAGAAAAAAATGAGCTTAGAAACCTCAATATAATTTTTAAAGACCTATCCATAGATACCCCACACTTATATGTTCAATGAAAAAAAATATTTTCAGTTTCAGTTCTAACTATGGACCCCCCATTTTTTTATTTTTTTTTCTATTTTCGTGTGAAAACCTTGTTGCGGTTCACAGAATACATCTACTCACCAAGTTTCAATAGTATAGTACTTATAGTTTCGGAAAAAAGTGGCTGTGACAGACTGGCGGACAGACAGACAGACAGACAGACAGACAGACATGACGAATCTATAAGGGTTCCGTTTTTTTGCCATTTTGGCTACGGAACCCTAATTAACCAAAAAAGGAAATAGTAGATACAACTTTTCGAAAAAGGTTTGATCCAAAAATATGAGTAGGGAGCACCGGTGCCGGTCCCGAAAGGTGCATCAAAATAATATAAAATCTAACCATTTGCTTTGCATTGACTTTTGTGGCCAGGACCGCGGTCCCAAAAGCTTCCCGACTCAATAAAATAAACGAGTATGAATGATAAAAATTAAATGTATGTAAGTGACATAGTTACGTGGCCAAAGGAGGCCAATGTGGGCCTGGTCGTGACGTATCTTGACAGTTATGAGAATTTCAGCGTCAGTAACATGTTCAAATATTTTTCAACATTATGTATGCATGTTACACTTTGTTGTATGTATATTTTCGATTTGTATCAAGATAGATAAACTTCTTTTTTTGCAGTAGAAAGCGTCAAAATTTTATTGTGTAACCCCACTATATAAATAAGACATTCAATTAACCTAAAACTTCACCAATACAAGAAATCCATATAACGGACATGCCTTCTTGTATGTTATTTACTCCCACGGGTCACCTCACACCGTATTTCCCTTGAAGCCATTTTCTTTAATTAAGTCTGTATGTCTGCAATAATCAATCGCGCTAATTAAAAGCAGTTTCATGCCTGCAGCCCGGGTATAAACCGTTTCCTCTGAACATTCGATGGAACATTTCTACCACAGAAATATTAAATTATGTATTATTTAGGATATGACGGGCCCGTTGGTCTAGTGGTCAGAAACCCTGGCTACAAATCCGAGCGTTGCGAGTTTGAATCCCGCTAGGGTCAAATGTTTGTGTGATGACCATCGGCATTTGTACTCGAGTCATGGGTGTTTTTTAGAAGTATTGAAGTAAAATGTCTATATGGTACCTATAAGGTAATGTTTAAACAGTTATTTATAGTTCATCTAATGCTTTTGTTTAAAAACATGGGTCGAAAGTGCAACTTTCAAAAAGTGATTTTGAGCTCAAAGCAAAATCTGGATCTTAACATTTCTGGAACTCAGCTTGACCTACAATGGAAGCAGTTTCACTGGCATTCTACATTTATGCTTGTGAAAGCTAGACCGTTGGATGAATCCTAAAATGATCCTTTGACAACTTTCCTTTTTTTGGAGCAGTAAATACTAGATTACTACCAAGTAAATATAGGAATTAGATAAAAAAGCAATGCTCACCGCGCACTCCGGTTCGGAGATATACGATCCGTTGGCGAAGTACTTCTTCGGGCACTCGGACCAGGGCAACTCCGCCTGGAAGCTCTGCGCGAAGTAGAACAGGCACCACGCGATGATCGAGTTGTAGTACAGCGCCACGTTGAACGAAACCACCGCCGAGCTGATGCCGATCCCGCCCAGGTACGGCGACACCTGGTGCCACACGCCGATCGCCCCCTTCCTCAGCCGCTGCCCGATAGCCAGCTCCAAGTAAAATATAGGAATCCCCTCGATTGCCAACATCACGAAGTATGGAATCAGGAACGCGCCGCCCCCGTTCTTCTGCGCCAGGTAGGGGAAGCGCCACACGTTACCTAACCCGACGGCGTACCCCACCGTCGCCAGCAGAAACGTCAGCTTGCTGTCCCACGACTCCCTCTCCACCTCCCCCGCCGGGCCCTTGAAGTTCTTCTCCTCGACGGAGCTGGCCTTGCTGGTCGGCGTGTCGGGCGAGCGCCGGTTGGGGCTGGTGTCCTCGAAGGCCTCGTTGGTGGCGCCGTACATGACGTGCGCGCGGTGCGACGGCAGCCCGTTCTCCATGGTCACCAGCCGCCCTCGCAACTCCTTCATCTCCATGCGGTCTATCGAGCGCTGGGCGTACAGGTCCCGCGAGCTCTGCCGCCTCATCAAATGTGCTGTGTTCGCCATTTTAACACCTTTTAATTACTTACTTAACAGTGTAAATCTACGTTAATTATTGTCGTAATTCATTTATTGTCATTTTATATCTCAATGAATTATATTATCTCATTTAAAACTAAAACGACTCATTTTCCGAGTCATGGCACGAGATGAGAACCATTAAAGTGTATGCCATAAAGGTTATGGTGATTTCTATTATGTCAGACCCTATTGATACATTTCGTATCGATTTATGAGTCAGCATTTTTGACACCGTTCACTGGGTTAATGATGGACACGGCACTGTTTGATACGATCAATGATATGTCACTGGCTGATTTGGATAATTTTGTTTTTTTTTATTTATGGTTTAGCGGCGAACGGCATCCGTCCCGAGGGCAGGACGTCACTGGCGGGAAAATCGCGGCGAGGGGGTGAGCGGGCGCCATCTTGCCGGAGCATGCGCGGTGACTTACTGAAATGCCCCTTTGTTATATTGTACATACACCCACGTTTTTCGGAGATAGGATTAAAATGTCTCCCTGCAATCAAGGACCATTCTAGGACAAGAATTAGTGCCTTTTGACGTCGTTTAAACAGTTAAAGTAGCTGCCTACTTTAATGGCTTCTGTTGAATCATTTAGACTTTTGTTCGTTTCATGTTAGGTCTGAAGGTGTCCCAAAAGATTGTACAGAATTAATCTCGTCGGATCTTGTTTGCAAAGGATCGTTAGCGTTAATGGTTTGAGTTTCGAATCAATGTTCTTGTAACCTACTTTATTTGATGTTCTGCTAGATAAATAATGAATTCTGATACGATACACGAAACACACAAAACAATTAGGCGAATAAAAAAGTAGTCAATTCTATTTCAACACTCTCTTGCAAAATCCTAGTATTTAGGGTTGTCAAAAACATTTCCCCTTTAATTAAATATGTTTCTTTTACCACAAACATAAAGCAGAATACACAAATCAATCAAAGAGAACTTCAACAGCATCTAATTGTAAATGCTTTTCATACATCCATTTCACTCATAAGTCATACCACGTCCCTTTCAGTTTGCATGCATGTTCCGGAACCGGAATCTCGCATAAACGCCTTGTTATCAACCCTATTATTATACATACTTACATATTATTATAGGTAGGTACTTATACGACCCTTAGACATATTTCGTGGCCGTGTGAGGACGAATGGCCGCGAATGGACATTGATTTATTATAGGCCAGGATTAATATTAAGGAACCGCGGCTACTTTATCCTCTCGCTACTTGGTATGGATTACAGATGATCCTATATTTATTTATGAACTAGTCATCTCGATCATAATATGCTTATGATATGAACGTGACCTTTTGTTAAAAAGATTTAGTATCAAGGATGTTGAAATGTTATCCCAAATAAAATTAAATAAATAAACGTAGTTTAATTATAACGGCTCAAGTTGAAGGCCGAGGTACACCTATTTTTTTTTAATTAGAACATTTTTAGATGATATACATGGTACCTATAGATGATATACATAGATAATGTACCAACGAACAAATATTTATAAATTGTTGTGTACACTTTTATCTAAATTATTTTTAAATCCATCTATTTAGCTTGTCATGACGCCTTATATTTATAAAGATGGATAATAACTAGAAACATTCATTCATGCCATCATTTATTCATTCGGTCATATTGCCAAAAATCTCTTATATCTATAATATATAAAGCTCAAAGGTGACTGACTGACTGACATAGTGATCTATCAACGCACAGCCCAAACCACTGGACGGATCGGGCTGAAATTTGGTATGCAGGTAGATGTTATGACGTAGGCATCCGCTAAGAAAGGATTTTGATTAATGCAACCCCCAAGGGGGTAAAATAGGGGATTCACTTTAGTATGAAACTTTGTCATTTTTTAACCGATCGGGCTGAGACTTTGCATTCATAAAGATAATATGACGTAGGCATCCCCTTTTAAAGATTATTTGAAAAATCCACCCCTAACGGGAAAAATAGGTGATAAAGAAACCAAAATCCACGCGTACGAAGTCGCGGGCGCCCGCTAGTTCTTCAAATATTTGCTAAATATGTTCATTATTTGCATTTCTATTAGCAGAGCTGTCAGAATCATTCAGACTATTAACATCACAACGATAATTAAATTCAAATATCAGCCAGAAGCCAGACATATTACAAACGTGAAGGCAGATTTCATTCAATGAAGTCACTCTTGTAATATAGTTTGAGAAAAAAGACGGCCTTTGCCTATTCTATTCAGGGAAAGATCCATTAGTAGGTAGTTCAAATAATGGAGGTCAGTAATAGTTATTATTCAGTCTTGGTATTAGCTTTTTTATGAGAGTCCGCTTACTGCACGCCTTGTGAATGAAATTAACCCCCAGACAATTTAAGGGACACTTAATACAATAAAATAAATAAATTCACTGGACTAACACACCAATTGCCTAGCCTCAAACTAAGCTCGAAGCTTGTACCATGGATGCTAGAGAACGGATAGACACACTGCAATACTTAAATAAATATCCATGACTTGAGAACAAATGCCGATTTTCAGTTCTTGCTAAAAAAAAATATTTTTTTTAGCAAGCTTCAACCCGCGGCTCTCGGTTTTGTAGCTAGGGTCTCTGACCATTAGATAAACGAGCACGTTCATTTTTAAGAAAAAAACCTATTTGTTGAAAAGTAATATACCTAAGTAGCGCGCATGTTTAGTGGTTCAATAATAAAAGAACATATTATGTAGATAAAATTAAAAGATTATGTAAATATTGCCTGAAATAAATGAATATTATTATTATTATTTTTGTAAGCGTTGCTATTTCTTAGCTCATAGGCTAGTTTTTGCTATATTTACGGGCCAGGCCAAGTAAATAAAGCGTGTGGTGCGTGCTTATGTAGGTTATTATTATTATTATGTGGGTACTCTTACGAGATCACGGGTCCACAGGGACCCGGTCCTTTGAAGCATGCGTGGGGCCAAAGCCAACAGCGCAGAGGCTTTTTTGTACCATTTGATCTAAATGTGGTGTGTACATCTGCCGGGTTCTATCTCTGACTAAATACAGATCTAGTCAAAGGCAGTACCCGGCAAATGCAAGAACTATTGCAAAATTAAAAGAAAAACTAATTCCAGTTCTATTGTGTGTAGTTTGATGGTTTGGTCAACTGGGCTATGGGTTGAGACAACGGACGTCTGCCATGCAAAATGCCTCAAATTTTCTCCTGGCAGACGGTGACTCGCCTCCCACTAGATGGGCCCCCCAAGACAGCTACCACTCCAAGCGGCCACTAGGGTCGCGGGCAGCAAGGGAGCAACACCGGCGTGGTTGGCTAAGGGTGCCGAGAGGTGTGCACCGGTTTCTGGATCGCGATATGTCGGTCAGCCGTTCCCCGCTATTATGCAGATTGAGCACTTCCACCCATCAAGCATATAGCTCTTGCGCTCCACTCTGGACGGCCAATTAAGGCAAGCCAGAGGTGGGGGAGAAGATGGTAAAGTTCCCCCGGGAGGTCTCGGGTCCGTGGTGTCGCCACACACCAACAGCTCGCCACAAGCTGCCCTGCGGAGACTGATTGCATTGATGGGAGTTGTAATTCCTCAAGGAGGAGCTCCAACTTCCATCAACGGGCGATTTATTATTATTATTATTATGTAGGTACTCTTTCGAGATCACGGGTCCACAGGGACCCGGTCCTTTGAAGCATGCGTGGGGCCAAAGCCAACAGCGCAGAGGCTTTTTTGTACCATTTGATCTAAATGAGATGAGTACATCTGCCAGGTTCTATCTCTGACTAAATACAGATCTAGTCAAAGACAGCACCTGGCAAATGTAAGAACTATTGCAAAATTAAAAGGGAATCTAATCCAGGTCTATTGAGTGTAGTTTGATGGATTGGTTAATTGGGCTATTGGTTGAGACATCGGACGTCTGCCATGCAAATTGTCTCAAATATTTGTCTCCTAGCAGACGGTGACTTGCCTCCCACTGGATGGGCCCCCGAAAATAGCCACCGCTCTAAGCGGCCTTAGCGGTCGCGGGTGGCACGAGGGCAACATTGTCGTGGTCGGCTCAGGGTGTCGAGAGGTGTACACCGCTTTCTGCTCGGTGGTTGCCCACCTCACCAACTCGCGTCTTACGCATATTTCACTTCCACCCTGCGAGCATATAGCTCTTGCGCTCCACTCCGGACGGCCAATTAAGGCAAGCCAGAGGTGGGGGAGAAGATGGTAAAGTTCCCCCGGGAGGTCTCGGGTCCGTGGTGTCGCCACACACCAACAGCTCGCCACAAGCTGCCCTGCGGAGACTGATTGCATTGATGGGAGTTGTAATTCCTCAAGGAGGAGCTCCAACTTCCATCAACGGGCGATTTATTATTATTATTATTATTATTACATAGGCTGATCAGGATCAACAACATTATCCGAAAACCAAAACTTACCTAGGTACTTCTAGATTGAACTGCTTTTTCCCTGGGACAATGAATTGGGTTTTAGTACCTTTACCTAACTATAGCTATCTGAGCAACTGTCGAGTTTCTTGCAGATTCTTCTCCCCAGTAACTGTTCTGTAATTATTAATCGAGTAATTATTCTGTAGTTTTCTATGAAGCCTATTTTAATAATTTGAGTTAGAGTTTGAGTTTGAATCGAACTCATAACCATCCTACTACTTACATATTATAAAGGCGAAAGTTTGTATGTGTGGATGTATGGATGTATGGATGTTTGTTACTCTTTCACGTAAAAACTACTGAATGGATTTGAATGAAACTTTACCACAATATAGCTTATACATCAGAATAACACATAGGATATTGGAAATCGAAATCCACGCAGACGGAGTCGCGGGCGGCCGCTAGTATTTCATAATTAGCCGTTATAAATTCGGGACAAGATTGCTAGAATTCAACCGCTTGCATTTAATCACCCATGAAAGTGAACAGCTCTATTCGTCTAAACTCTAAACTTTGAATTTCTAAACGGTCTGCTTTGTTAATTGTTGTCACGTGGCCCAAACTAAAAGGTGGGCCCTCAATTAATTAAGCGAACTAATGAATATTCAGGAAATGTTCAGAGGGCGGGAGAGGAAATGTCTTATTAGGGAGGGGCCGGGAGTATTCGTGTTCGTTTAGGGATTCCGATTAAAGTTGTTAGTTTGTTAAAAAAGGTAAGTTTGTCTTATGTGCTTTAGAATTCTTGAAACGGCTTAGGCACCATTTAGTGGCTTGGTGAATAATTTACGTACGAATTAGAATTTACCTAAAAACTTATCTACTTTTTTTATGAAAGTACTTTTAACATTTAATAATTTCATCAATTTTAAGCTTTCATATAAGTTACCAAGTAAATACCAGTAATAATCTAATATACATAATATGTCCATGATTGATCAATGGTTTAAGTACCGGGCCGCGGACTCCAGGTCCCAGGTTCGATTCCCGGGTCAGACAAAATCAGTTTCAGTTTTTCGGAATACAACAGCAAACCCACAAATGCCACTGTTGGTGCCAGCCTTTGAAACCCACACCCTCATAAGCTGTAGATACCTTACTGACCAGCAGTAACGTAGCACAATAGTGACGATGTAGGTACTTTACTGTGGTCTTCTGTAAGGTGGAGATACCTGAGGTATTGAGGTATCTCCACCTTGCAGAATGAGCTGCTCTTCTGGGAGTTCGAATGAAAATCCACTAAAATACAAAATATATTGTTTTTAAGTACCTAAACTTTGGCCAAAGAAAAAGTTACATAAATTATTTGAGGCAGTCCACTTGCTCAATTTCATTTAATGATTCGTGAAATCTTTACAATGTAAAATAAACTATATATCAGAAATAAAATAGGTCGTAATTATTTAAGCCAAACCTTTTCATAGCATTTGTGATTTAATAAATCAAAATCACCGTTTTACAATAAAATTAATATAGCCAAATAATTAAAACGGAACGCACCCGATTGAATGTCGCGTTGACATTTGACAAATGCACACACAAATGTCAAAACTTACATCGCAAATCGTGATCGCATCAACATTTTTTGCTTCTGTCCACAAAAATAATGAATGTATCGCACGAATCATGTCGATTGCGACACCAGTGCTGATCGCCGTCGCTAATACTCCGTAGAACACAGTGGCAGCCGCACGCGCGCCAGACGAAATGTATTGTTTGCAATGGCTGATCCCCGTTCTGTTAATTCCGAAACCCGTGAACCCGGCGTTGGTGAACACGCACGTGATGTTTATGGTACTGTATCTAATAGGATTTTTCCTCGAAAGGAAGCCATGTACAGTGTGCAGCGTCGTCTTCCTGGCCGCGGTGATTCTAATCTGTTATAGCGGCATCGGCAACTGTTTATTTTGGGCGACACAGTGTGACGGAGAGAAGTACGACACTTAGTGGACCTCCCAACCCTTCCAGAGTAACCCAAATGCTCAAAGTGCAAACAAGTGTTCCTGTCACGGTATCGAAGGCGGGAGAGGACGCCCCGGACGCCGCGACGCCGGGCTCGCCGCGCCATCTAAAATGTTTCCAGAACTTTTTGTATATTTTTGTAAATAGAATGTTAATTTTGTTCAATTTACAATTCGTATTGTTGTGTAAAGTATGAAAGTGTCCGGGAGACGCGCCGATCTGTACTTAAGCATCTCGTTTGTTACGTTGATTACTAAAATGTGATGACTATTAATGTACAGTTATTGTTAGTGTCTATTTACTAATTTAATGTGAAATACATTTTGGGAATATTATCTATGATTTTCTCTCAATTTTGTCAAAACCTATTAGATTATTTAATCCTTCCGATTTAACATTACCTGTTGAGATATAAAGACGAATTTGGAATCCTTCTGTTGCATTTTAATAATGATGATGACCAATCTTGCATCATGTTTCAATCATCATTAAGACACAAGGAACAGAAAATAATAACTCAATTGTTGTCTGTAAGATATGGACTTAAAATAGTCCTTAATTTGTTTATAATTGGTGACATCTGTCTGTTCACACTACTGTGGAGCAGTAATGTAATAATTAATCATGCCACTTATATTCCTTAATCCAATTAGTTTCCTAACTAATTATCAACCCCAATAATTTTGACTGTTATTACCAACCTAATACCCCAAAATTATAGAGCTATGGTAATGAAACCATATTATCAATTAGTTTATTGTATGGAAATACAGGTGTAACAAATAAACTTATCAGTATTATAATGTTGTTGTCTAGATAATTCATCTAGATATGAAAATTAATTGTGTATGTATGACTAAATTGCGTAATGGATTTCTCCAAGAAGTTGTTATAAATAATTGTTTATTATTATTTCTTACATCATTCATTAATTTTGTATTTAATGTAAAGTCTGAGAGCTGGGACAATCAAATTTTATAGCTTAGCTAATTTATCACCACTTAAAGATTTCCATGATGCAAAACTATTATTATTTGATAAGTTTGCGTGCAGTATTCATAGAATTTTCAATGTATTGGTGGAAAATCATTGCAAGATTTTTTAAAAAGAATATCAACATTTATTTCATTTTTGGGTTGGGATTTGTTGGTGAACTGTACCATGAAAAGTAAATAAGGCCATTGATCCTTTGCTTTTTTAAAGCAGATATGCTTTCCTATGACCTCGCTTTTGAGCATAGACAGGACTCCACTGGGTGCGACAACATCACACCAATCCAATCAATCACCAATCAACACCAAGTAGTTCTTCCTCAAGGTCACAACGCCTACTCCTCATTGGTCTTTCACATGATCTGTCTGTCATCGCCATGTTAGTTGGTGTCTTAAAGACCTAACTGAGGTACTATTGTGCTCGAATCAAAGCTTAGTTGAGATTCCTATAAGAACTAAACACTTGATTCCTATTAGAATCTTGTACTCTGTTTCAGCATTTACATTACTGTGTGGATAGATTACGTTGTAAATATCGATAATATTCGATTTATCATTATCAGCTTATTACAATAAATTACCTAGTCAGTCATTGAAACAAACACAATCTATTTTCGATAGTAGTACCTACCGATTGTATCTGGACGTTCCTATCTTCGAAACTGTAAAGTAAAGGTGGGTAGGTTAATGTTGCCAAAATCGAAAAAGAACCTTCAGTCGTAAATAAGCTCCAATCTGCTATAGTTACGACCATCGATACCTTCAGGACTCAATAATGTATTGAATAAGAATAGAAAATGACCTAACAGCGTCAACGGTAGCCTTGGAGTTCGCGAATCACTTTGAATAACATTGAATTCCAATCTTGAACAGGACAGATAGAACAAACTTGTTGCGGTACGTATGAAATATCTGCCTGATAGTTTATCAGGACCTTATCTGGAGGTTGCGTTCTTTTTTTTATCTGATAGGCAAACGAACAATTATGGACGTCGTC
Source organism: Nomophila noctuella (assembly GCA_958496325.1). Taxonomy (NCBI): domain Eukaryota; kingdom Metazoa; phylum Arthropoda; class Insecta; order Lepidoptera; family Crambidae; genus Nomophila; species Nomophila noctuella. Next base: position 2,279,395 of record OY292494.1, read on the forward strand.
AACCGTACAAGACCCGGAGACCCCATACCCTATACCCTCCCCAACTGAGCTCGGGAAAACTTAACTCACACTTTATTCACCAGCAGAAAAATGCAACAGTTACGAAGTACTACTTCACTGTGGTCTTCTGTCAGGTGGAGGTACTTCCCCAGGCGAGCGGCTCATTCGAGTGGAAGCTCCACAAAGCTCTACCTCTCTTAAAATTGGTAGAGAGGTTGTATCTAGTCCTTACAAAGATTATAATAGACGATATCGCATCACCATACCCAAAAAATTTTTAGAAACGACGTCTACCTATCATATAACAAGTACCTACCTATTTACCGTTGCAACGCAAATTCGTACACAACTGCACATGAAGATAGGCAAACGCGACCTAGTAATGTTATCTCAATCAAAGCGAAGTTATGTGGCAGGCTTTATTTATTTAGAGCAAAACGTTTACGCGACTGCACAGGTAAGTAGTTAGTTAGCTACCCACAACTAACTCATTTGACTTCACTATCACTACATAGTATAAAACAAAGTCGCTTTCTCTGTCCCTATGTCCCTTTGTATGCTTAAATCTTTGAAACAACGCAACAGATTTTGATGCGGTTTTTTTAATAGATAGAGTGATTCAAGAGGAAGGTTTTTATGTATAATACATGCATAATATAGTAGAGAAACACTGATAAACTTAGTTGCACCCGTGCGAAGTTGGGCCGGGTCGTATTAAATAAAGTTAAGTGCTAACCTGATAGAACAGAAACTATTAACTTTATATAATAATACATACATAGATTTATCTCCATTAGTCAAACCTATAATCTGAGACCAAAATATTCTATCAGCAATGTTGAGTTTTAAACGTACCTACCTATAAACGTCAGCTTCGTTCCAATAGCCTAGATTGTCGAGTCGCGCTTCGATTGATTGGTAGCTAATTTGCATTCATAGCGTGCAGCAATTTATTAAGAGATCCTGCCTATTTGTCTTTGCACGTTTTGACGACAGAAGTTTGTTAATCATACTCGTATAGATGCATCTATTCCTATTTTATCGGACTCGACTATAGATGCGACGCCGGTTATTAACGATTTTAACCGTGCGGGTAAATATGCATTTTTCGTTAGAAACGGTTAATAACCCGCATTTTATGCATTTTACGGTTAAATTCAACTAGATTCCGCTAGATGTAAATAAGTGTTTGTATAATAATAATAGTAATAGATTGTGTATTAGACGCAATTATAAATTAAAGCGACATATAATTTAACATTTACGTTACGTAGTATTTGCGTGAAAGAGTAACAGACATCTATCCATCCATCTATTCTTACAAACTTTCGCATTTATAATCTTAGTAGGATTAGGTAGTAGGATAACATCTAAAATGAATTTTATTTATCTTTTGAATATCGATTTTCTCTTCACAAAGGAAAAAAACTATACCCTTTTTAGCTGTCACTGTCAGATAACTAACCGTTAACAACTGCATTTTATCGGTAGCTAACCAAAAATTTGGTTATTTAACGGTAGCTAACGGGTTTTTTACAACTATAGACTCGACTACGTAACTGGCAGTGGCTGTCTCTAGTGCCAAGTGTAGTGACTTCGATTTTCATGGAGGACACACACTTTCTGCAACATATTCTAAGATCATTTGGCGGGCCCGCTGGTCTTGTGGTAAGAGACCCCGGTTACAAAGCAAAGGGCCGCTGGTTCACATCCCGCTAGGCGCAAATGTTTGTGTGATGAATATAGTTGTAAAAAACCCGTTAGCTACCGTTAAATAACCAAATTTTTGGTTAGCTACCGATAAAATGCAGTTGTTAACGGTTAGTTATCTGACAGTGACAGCTAAAAAGGGTATAGTTTTTTTCCTTTGTGAAGAGAAAATCGATATTCCAAACATAAATAAAATTCATTTTAGATGTTATCCTACTACCTAATCCTACTAAGATTATAAATGCGAAAGTTTGTAAGAATAGATGGATGGATAGATGTCTGTTACTCTTTCACGCAAATACTACGAAACGTAAATGTTAAATTATATGTCGCTTTAATTTATAATTGCGTCTAATATACAATCTATTACTATTATTATTATAAAAACACTTATTTACATCTAGCGGAATCTAGTGGAATTTAACCGTAAAATGCATAAAATGCGGGTTATTAACCGTTTCTAACGAAAAATGCATATTTACCCGCACGGTTAAAATCGTTAATAACCGGCGTCGCATCTATAGTGATGAACATCGGCATTTGTACTTGAGTCATAGATGTTTTATAAAATTATTTAAGTATTTCTATCCGTTCACTAGCATCCATAATACAAGCCTCGAGCTTAGTTTGGGGCTCGGCAATTGGTGTGATAGTCCAAGTTATTTATTTTTTTATATCTGGGTATTATTTACCTGCTTAAGTTTATTATTATGGTGTATTACAGCAGCACCTGGCAAAGGGATCATTAGCCAGGTGTACTTCTAATATGAAATTAAACTTTATTTCAAGGAAATAAGTTCACGAGGTATTCATATGATTTCCCGTAGGGTCTTATTACTTTAGAATAGTTTCGATTTTCCTTTGAAGGCAGCCTGTTAGCAGGATCTACTGCTCAATTAAATAAATTCAATAATTCAATATCAAATCACTTGACACATTTCACTTGTAGCTTAGTCACCAAATCATAAAAAAAAATTGTATAAAAATTATAGTTCCTGGCTAGTTCTTTTGTTTCTTAAGAAGATCTTACCAAAGCAAATATTATCTGTCTTTTCATATTTGGACTTCCACAGTTGTTTCGGGACTAGGTGTATAATAATATTAAATACACATAATACCCATAGTAAAATTATAGAAATATTAAGTTTGAATAATATTTATTAAAAGGTAAGCCTAGTTTATATTAGAGATTATTATTACGGAAGCAGAGTACAAGTAAGTAATGAAACATTAAAAATTCAATGTTAAATATGTATTCACGAGCTGGTTACATTGAGATGGTCATCTTTGACGGTTTCTTAAGAGATGTTTAGCATAATAATAATTTGGATAACTTGTAGTACAAAGTGCGCCTTAACCTAATGTAGACTAAATAGCGATATCTGAAACAAAAAGAAAACAGTGTCACAACACAGAAAATAATAGAAGTTACACAGAAGATTTTAAAAATCAACACATATTCGAGAGTTATTTGGTTCAAGTCAGAATATTGTTTATAATATTACTTTCACTCAATTCGTCATTTCTCTCGTCAGTCAAGGAATCTTCACTTTTCTCGAGACTTGACTTCTCAATTCACTGTTGAGCAAAAACAGAAAATTGATTCATTTTAATTTAGAGTATTTAATTGAATTATTCAATACTTTTTACAAAAACAACTTGGTGAAATAGAAGAGAAAAGTGCTTCTGTTCATACTACAGTATGTGAAGTTTTGGCATGTCATCAAAGAAATACAACAATAGAGTAGCCCAAAAGGAAGACTAATTACTAATCTTATTAGTATCGATAACGGAAAAGTTAGGTCAAAAACAGCTTTATTTTTGTCCCAGACGGTGCTATTGATTTTTGATCAACAGACATAACCTCAAAATTCATGTTAAACAAAACACCGTGCATGCTTTGTGTGTAACATTTAGAGTACATGAGAAAATTTCCTTATTCTCTCACCGTTTATCGCAGTCTCCTGGCTTCACGCTCAGACTCGAGAAGGGTGAGGATGTCTCCATCACGCACTGGGCCCTTCACGTTCCTGATGATCTGACGGCTGGTCTCGCCGATGAACTCAACTTTGACCTGGGTACATTGGCCCTGGGAACCGGTACGGCCCAGAACCTTCACCACACGAGCGAGGACGTTTGGTTTATCCATTTTGGCTTAGAAATCGAGCAAAACCCGGAGGATACACGTGCAATGAAGCTTGCGTGTTCTGAAAAGAAATTGACAACCTAGTGCTGTTGCCAAAAGGCGTGTATAAAATTATCGATTCAGTTGAAATTTCGATTGTGTTCATAATCGATTGATTACCGGTTTTTTATAAAATAGATTTCATATGAAATACAAAATATTATGTAAATCGAAAGTATATATTTTATATAAGATAATGTTCTGGTATACATTACATAGTTATTTGATGGAAAACCACTACCAAAGCTATCACAAAAGCAAAGTAGTGCAGAACTGTTATTTTTTATTTAAGTATTCATTGACGTATCGTTAGGTATTCGTTCTGTAACATTTCTGGTTTGGGTAACTTAGTACATAATTATGTATTACGAGATAATCTTATTAATATCCTTCAATAACTCTTTTGCATAAATCAGACTCGTAAAAGCACAGACTGGCACTTTCCATTTTCGGATTCTTAGTGTGGTCAAAGACTTCCGTCTTTTTCCTTCTACTTCTATCCGAGGGTCGTGACATTTTATTAAATTATAAAAACAAAAATCCTCTTGGAGTGGGTGCCTTCTCCATTTCACACACTAACTCGTAGTGTGTAGATTTACAGTTGGTATGAAATAATCCAGATGTACGTGCCTAACTGGATTTGGACCACAGACCTCAGGCACGTGAAGCGGCGCGGCGCCACTATGCTACCGTGCCATTTTAGGACTGGACTGGAAGGGAACTTCCATCTCCTAACTTTAAAGACAGGGATTTTACAAATAAAACATAGGTTTGAAAAATTTAACATTTTATTAAATAATGTCTTCTTCACACGCGCTGTTAAAAATCTCTGCACACAGTTTGTTCCATAATTTACGCTCATGACTCACTTAGAACTACGAACCACACGCAGTCTCTCACAAAAGGGCGAATCTAATAAGATTAGGCTTTAATATTTCACAGAATCTCTCTTTGAATTTGAAGTATTAAAGTTATAGATTTGTTACAAAAGAAAAATATGTAGAAACAATAAGACAAGATTTACCTAGACTACTAGAGAGTAGAAACAAAAAGTTTTTAATTTCATTACTTATTGAGTATAACAATAAATTAGGAACTGATATGAACCTCAAGGTATTGACGCTGATTTGCGCGTTATTCTTAATGCTACATACACCATCCACTTTCTTTCGCCAATAACCCTGATTTGAAGTTGATGTTATTTAACACTAGCTGTCCAATGCCTGATCTTATTAGAGTCGCTTCGCAAGCCGCCGAACAAAGGCAGCAATGCTCAGTGTTTTCTGAACTACTCTGATGAAAACTTAGTCGTCTCCTGCCGATCGTTTCGCTTTCCTCACACGTGGCGACTGTTTGGGTGTCTTGGGAGATTTTTCTGAAAATAAAGAGAAATCATTAATTAATGTATGGCATGTGTTTTAAAGTCCCTTTCACATTCTGAGGCACCAATAAATAAATATAAAATAATTACTTGTATGCGTACATACTTATTTGACCCACATAAAACATTACAATTTTTTTTTGATAAGCGTAGTTTGCAATATGGCGGGACTATGATTTTAATAACAAAAGTAACTTATGATTGAGCTTAAAATCAAATAATTAGTAGGCGATTTATATAAAGCCAATAACAACACAATTGGGTATTTGACTGTATACGAAATAAAATATGAAAGTCTTACAGTAAAGACGAAACTAAAAAGGTAGCACAAAACATTATGCCGCAGTTACTTTTGCACTCTTATTAAATTATTCTAATTTATTGAAACTAAAAAAGTATTGATTCGACAATACTAAATTGTGACGTCATGGCTTAGTATTCCATACGGCTGTGCCTACAATGCTGCGTTTTTGACATCTACACTAATATTATACAGAGGAAAGCTTTGTATTGTGGTGTGTAAGGAATAAACTCAATAACTACTGGACCGATTTGAATAATTCTTTCACTGTTGGATAGCTACACTCTCCCCGGTGAACATACGGTACTTTTGATTTCGTAAATAAGGGGATGTTTAAAAAAAAATAAAGTGCAGGTGAAACCACGACGGATGGCTAGTTTATTGTAAGTTTATGATTTGAACTGTCAGTGAACCCTTTTTTTTACGTTTTTTAATTATTTTTCTGTCAGTCAACGTCCAGATAAAAAATCTTAGTAAACTCACTGAGCTGGTTGACGACCTCCTTGGGCAGCCAGTCGTAGTCGACGTCGGTGGCGGTGCCGGTCTCGAGCGGGCGCGGCGCGGGGCGCGGGGCGCGGCGGCGCGCGAGCTGCGCCAGCGCCTGCTGCCCGCCCACCAGCACCAGCACGCCGCCCGCGCCCAGGAACACGTACAGGAAGAACGTCTCGCCGTCCAGGCCCTCGGATACTTCCACGATGTTTACTGTCTGGTTGTATACGGCCTCCTGCGGGTGATTTAGATTCATTAAGCACTGGCCTTTTGCAGAGATCCAATACTGTGCACAAGTTATGTATTTGTTTTGAATAATCTAATAACGTAAGTGCAGTAATGATGGAGATGCCTTCTAGTTTTGTGAAATTGATTCCTTTCAATTTCTTTGCTCCCTTATTGATATAATTACCATTAATTCACAAAATCAATATTACAGCTTAATTTGGAAAATACTCTTCTCATAAAAGTAATTGCTATTTGATTATATCCAAAGTGGAATAATATCTTCATATGGTTATGCAAAAAGATTTCTATTAGTCAGAAAATTTAATTATTTCTGGAATATCAGCTAGTGCAATAGCCTGAATAAAAACGCTAATTGGGAATCATATAACATTCTCCATGAGGAATTTAAATAATTAAAAAATATATCATACCTGGTAGAAGTTTCCACTGGCATCTCTGTAGTTGAGCTGAATGTTCAGTCCGAATGGCCTGCCAGCGAACGCCTCATTGGGGATGAACGAGTAAGCGAATGTGGCCTCCTGTTTGGGCTTGACCTCGCGGAAGTAAGGCAGGGCGGTGAAGTTCTGGATGTAGTATGTGTAGTCCATTGGGTATCTGAACGAAGCCTCCATTGAGTCGACGATGTAGTCCTCTGATCCTTTGTTGATGAAGCCAACTAGGAATTCTACTGGGAATCCGGCTTGAAGGTCTGAAAATTAATGAAAGTACATGTTTGAAATTGATATGCCAAGATAACTATGATCATCAGCCAATCGCAGTCCTCAGATGGTAAAGCTATAAAAATATATCAAGCTGCCCAAGTAAAAATAAACTAATAATTTGTTTTATTGATGTTATATTATGTTTGTGATTTGTAATAGGAATAAATAGTGAATATACTAACACAAAATATTATTAATACAGTACTCTAATTGAGAGAATAATTTATATAAATGATTTTTTTTTACATATGTAGCTGTTTAACATGATTACCATAATTTATTATTAGAATTTCCTTAATTAAAACACAAAATCATATTTTTTAACTTACCAAACACTGCATCTCCGTAGCTGGGCACTGGTTTAGTGAATAGGATAGATGTATCTACGTCTTGTGATGATTTGACTACGGAATCATCGTCATCTCCGAGCGCATCGTCACCAACCACCTGGTTGTCCTCTCCTTCGATGTCCACGACATCATCTAGTTCATCTTCTTCTGCTCTTGCTAGAATTGTGTTTGCTGGAAAATCAAATGAGCATTATCAATTAAAGACAAACATTTTGTTAGCACTGTGATATGCAAATTGGATCCAAATTCATTACTTAAAGAAAGCTTTCAAACTTATGGAAATTTTCTTTTATAAAGATTAGAAGACCCTTTCACGCCATATGCTGTCACTACATTTTCAGATATCTGTATCACACTTTTATTCATTCTATGAGTATTAGAAAACACAACAGCAACAATAAATGGCATGGGCACTCTTTGAAGGAAATAGGAAAACTCAGCTACTCAGCAGTTTGAATAAAATCCACAAGATATTTGAATTGTCATTACAATTATTTAGTATTATTAAATTGAAGAATGAGACATGGAACTTGACCTCCTTTAGCAGATATTTTCACACCATATGCAAAGATACTATGTACAAAAGTGGACTATGAAAATGATAAAATTCTGAATACCTGCAATAATGCAGCCACAAACAAAGTACAGTGACTCTTATATAACAAGAAACTATTCAACCATGATAAATGCAACAAGGTAACTATAGGTTTGTATGGGTGACTTCTAACTAGAATGTTATCTAGGTTGCCGTAACAGAAATATCTATTATAATGCTATTTATCTCAATAAATAGATTACAGGCATCACTGATATTGCATCCAGCTTATCTTAGAGGCCCACAGCTCAAACTTTCTCTCATAAAATGTGAGAAATAAGATGCCACGTATCTTCCAGCGAACTTTCAAGTTTAATAGCACAATATTTAAAGAACTTACCGCTTTGGAAACATAGCAAAGCTGCAGGGAGAACTAGTAAAGTCAGGTAGATTAGTTTCATTGTGAACTAATAATAACTAGAACTGTTTTTACTACACAAAACGGAGGTGACTATCAGGTTAGATTACAGGCCATTCACTTTTGTGTAACAAGCGGCCCAACGCTACATAAAACTAGAGGCAAAATGCCAATTTTCTTTCCAACTCGATTGACGTGGAATATTTTGTCACGAGTAGTGTTGTGGTCAATGTTGACTACAAACCGGTAAATCGATTTTATTATATTTACGGTTAATTTAATGTGGCAAAAAAATCATTCCCATCATTCCCATTTATAATAAAATAATTTGGGTTATCTATTTATTTATAGTTAAATTCATTATATTGCCTGTATTCAACGATAATCTAGTGTTGAATTAAAAATAACCAAACGCTTAAAACTACTTAAACTTGGAACAATAACGAAACGAAGTTTGGATGCGTTCATCATTAAAAAAAATATTTCGTACGTTTTCCTTGTGAAGACTTCTGAAAAAAATAATAGTTTTTTTATTAGATCATTTGTTATTCATAAAATTTATGGAAAGATTTGTTTATAAGTAGATATAGATCCACACTGTAGAACAATTTATCACAGCTTGATGAAAGCTTCCAAAATGGCTATATTCGAAACACAGAGACGGGGATGCAAGTCCGTCTGGCAGTCTGAGGGTCATGGGTTCGAGACCCACGTTAAGTGGGTTTTGCTCTGAATGGATCTCGCAGTTCCATTGCATCATCCATGGCAGAGGCTACTACTACTTCCGATGTTCTTAGCGGGTATACACTGCCCTTTCACTTACTCAATGGGGAGCAGAGTCCTTTTCAGGATACCAGATAGTAGTGGAGTCAATGAAGCATTTGACTCGAAAGTCCTCAAGAACAGCTCCGATTTCGATGATTTAATTCATCGAAATCGGAGCTGTTCTTGAGGACTTTCGAATATTGCCTGTTTTATGTATTCATTGACTCCACTATAGTGTGACATAAAGTGTTTTCCACCACGTAAACATGTTTCAAATCCCGATAAATTGTGTTATGAACATCGGCATTTAACTTAGTACGTAGTTATCTTCATCAACCTACCACTGAAGTCATGAGTATTATTGTAAGCACGAAAAAGTATGTCTTTTTGTAGTATTTAAGCAGCATCAAACAATTAACAGGCATGCAGCATATAACAAGAAAAGAAACTATAATATGAAATTTCATAATATGGCCTTCTGCTACAGCTACATTGTTTAATCAAGAAGTGATACCTATGTTATTATAACTGCCTAGTTTATTTTACGCTGAAACAATAATTATCTTGACATCACTGTGTATATAAACTGTATCATTTTATCGTTGCAAATATGAACAACAGTTTCTGCTATTTATCTTTTTTGGTGATAAGACAAAATTAACACTTGTTCACACAAATTAAACCAGGAGGTAGTTCCAATTTTATTTAAATTACTTAATCATTGTCAGCGGCTACATTGTGCATGTAATAATATAATTCTTCTTCGAAGCTGGAACCGGACGTTAGTTTAGTGTACACCAAATGTAATCATACCATTTAGTCCATACTAATAACTACTTTTATAGGCTACTTTTGACCCATTCCAAACCCCCACTTCCCTAAAATGAGGGGTGGAAGTTTGTACATTGGAAAATCTAAACTACTTAAGTTAGACGCTTGAAATTTGGCATGCAGGTCCCTTAGTAAACTTAATGCTTAGTTGCAAAAGGATATTGCTAAATTTCCGGAACGTTAGTTAGCGGGAAAAAATATTTGTGTCATGAAAAACATAACATTACTTATGATTTATTTTAGAAAGTTGCAAGCATTGTTATGCGTAAAAAACCTTGTAAATGTTTTTACAGAGTTTATTTTATATTGTGGACTAATAATATAAATGTACCTAAATATATAGTATAAATAAGCCACGCCAGTCTCTGATGATAGCCATATAACCATATAAAATTAAAGCTTCCGCGTTTTACCTTTTTAATGGACGAGGCACCTATTAAGTATGCAATAGTTATAAATGTAAATACTGGTGCTTGAATAAATTAAAGGTATATTGTATTCTATTGACAATGCCTGCGAGCATACATTTTACTAAGTTTACACTGCGCCAATCATTCAGGTGTCAACGGTCATGCTTCATTAACATTTTCAGTTAAGACACTTGCTGATAAATCATTTCTGTTCCCATTGTGTTGTTAAAAAGTTATTATCGTCAACTATGGCAAATAGAGGTAAAGTATTGATAAAAATCAAAGTTGATTATCTTAGTCCCGTCGAATGTTGTTCAATAATATTGATACACGAAACATTAAAGTTAAAAACATTTCAGCGCCCATTTTCGGATTGAAATTCGCTTTAAGAAGTTATGGAACTAAAATTGCTTCTGCGGAATCTGCTAGTGCTGAATTTATTCCGAAAAGATATGTGGTAAGTTTTTATCAAAATATTTACTTTTAATTTTGGTGAATACTACGCTAACAAATCAGAAGTAACTTTTGTAAATTCATTCCTTATCAGTTACAAAACACTCGAAAATAATACCTAGTAAAACAATTTGAAATCCTTTGTACCTGCATTTTGCTTTCTTTGGGGGTTACATTTTAATTTTTTCGTTCTCATTTTTAGGGACCAAGTATGGAAAAGATGGACAAGCTAAAAGCAGATCATATACCCCCAGCAGTGTACAACATTTATAAGAAACCAGTGCTGATACATCAGGGTCAAATGCAGTGGCTGTTCGATCATGAGGGTCGCAAATACTTGGACCTCTTCGGCGGAATCGTTACAGTTTCTGTCGGCCATTGTCATCCGTGAGTCAATTATTTTTAACATCATCATCATCATTATCATCATGCTGCTAGTCCGGACATGAACCTCATCAAGGACTCTCCGTTAATCTCGATCCTCGTCTACTTATCCATTATAAAAAGAAAATACTTGAAGATACCCCAAACTAAACTCAAAAGGTTTAACAATGAACATTAGGGGAGGAACATACATACTTAAATAAATATGTACCTATATAAACATCCATGTCTCAAGTACAAATGCCTGAACATAGCATTTGCATTCATCACGTCGTTAATATCATATTTGAAACGTTGGGTATAAATGAAGACTTTCTCTTTCAGAAAAGTTACGGCTGCTTTGCAGGAACAAATACATACGCTTTGGCATACAACAAACATTTACCGCCACCCAAAAATATACGAATACGTCGAAAAATTAGTATCAAAATTTCCAGGTGATTTAAAAGTTAGTGAGATATTTGACACCAATTTAAACTTTGATTATGAAAGAAAAAAACGTATGTTTAGTGATTGAGAATTTCATGTTCACATTTTTAGGGTTTCGTAGTCTAATAAGAACCCTTATAGTTTCATGTCTGTCTGTCCGTCTGTCCTGACTCGTTCTCCGCCGTTTCTGCACCGATTGCCACGAAAATTGGTGGACAGATGTATATTTATTTATAAATACGAGATCATCAGAGACTCGTCCTATGAAGATATAATTTGATGACAACTGAAAAAAACTAAAAAGAAAAATATTTAGTTGAAAAATGCTTAAAACATAGCAAAACAAAACAAATATTATGCAAGTAAATGCAAATACAAGCATGTTTTCCTTGGTACCAACCCTTTGTTTTCACAAGTGTGTAATGCAAAAGACAACTGTCAGGTCAAAGTTTGATTTTCAGGTGGTATATCTAGTAAACAGTGGAAGTGAGGCGAACGATCTAGCTGTCCTGCTTGCGAAGGCGTATACTGGTAACCACGAGGTGGTGTCCTTGCAGAGCAGCTACCATGGCTACTCTACAGGACTGATGGGACTCACAGCGACGCAGTGTTACCGTATGCCCATGCCTGTTCCTTCAGGATTCCATCACGTATGAGCTTTATTACTTTATTTATGTAGATAGGTGTATGTTATACCTATCTGTCAGGACCGCCGATTTTGTGTAATGGTTAGGAAGTCGGCGGTAGAACGGAAATATTACAAACAGTATTTAAATTATGTTTACTGTTTGTTTACCCATTATTTATGCGTTCATACTACACGCTATGTCGATGTTGATGTTGAATACTTTAGTTATTTATGTAGTATCAATCTGTACAAATATATGAAGCTGAAGAGTTTGTTTGTTTGTTTGAACGCGCAAATATCAGGGAGTATACTGGTCCGATTTGAAAAAATATTTTTGTGTTGGATAGTCCATTTGACGAGGAAGGCTTTTGGTTATAGTATATACCTATGTGTGCAGAAACCAGAAACCACGCGGTCGGAGTCGCGGGTGGCCGCTAGTCATAAATATAATTTCAATTTTAACACTAATCATTATAAATGACTTCAACAGGCAATGCTACCGGACCCTTACAGAGGTATTTTCGGTGGATGTAGAGACTCGTTGTCGCAACCAGCTGGGTCCTGCTCGTGCCCTGGAGACTGTGTTTCATCTGATAAATATATTCATCAGCTCAATGAGGTTGGTATCATTTCTACTTAACTAAGCGTTTTAAATAAGTACTAAATTGATATTTACATAGAAAAACCTCTTTGACTTTAAGTACCTAATTAAAGTACGTGACCATTAAGGTCAGGGTTTGTGGTTAAAATACTAAAAAATTAAAAAAAAAACAAATACAGGAAAAAACGATGCTATGATTTCAAACAATCAAGACTCAAAACATATGCAAATACGTTGATACGAGTACGATATTTACTGGAAAGCATTTTATTTTGCACAGCTTCTAGAAAACTCTGTACCCGCGGGACGAGTAGCAGCATTATTCGCAGAGTCCATACAAGGAGTGAATGGTACTGTCCAGTTCCCCAAGGGATACCTGAGGAAAGCCCATGAGCTGATCAAAAAATATGGAGGCGTCCTCATAGCAGACGAAGTAAGTTATTTTTCTTTGTGGAAAATTGATAATTTTTCTCAATTAATACGCCACGTCTAGCTATGACCAACAACAGGCTGATTATAATGATGTCTAATAAATTTCAGGTTCAAACTGGTTTCGGGCGAACTGGCGACAAGTTCTGGGGCTTTGAAAATCACGGGATCACACCAGACATAGTCACTATGGCCAAAGGTATCGGCAACGGTTTCCCAATGGCCGCCGTGGTCACCACTAAGGAGATAGCTGCAGCCCACACGCGGGCTACTTATTTCAACACGTTTGGTGGAAATCCAATGGCTGCTTGTGTCGGGAAAGCTGTTTTGGAGGTATACATACAAGATATGAAATAAAACATTCCGATACCTAGTATCTACATACATTTTTGATCGCGTTTCTACTAAAAATGTACGAAATTAAACTTGGACCTAAATGTACTTTGATCAATGTTTTGTTTTATAGACAATCGAAGAAGAGCGTCTGCAACAAAATTGTAAAGAACTCGGAAAATACTTCATAGAACAGTTGATGCAGTTACAAAAAGCGCAGCCTTTGATCGGTGATGTCAGAGGAAAAGGTCTGATGCTTGGCGTAGAGTTGGTTCAGCCTGGTACAAAGGAACCGCTGAAGCCGGCAGACGTGTCTACTGTATTCGAGGACATTAAAGACCACGGTATTCTCATAGGTCGTGGAGGACGTTATAATAATGTAAGCAAGTTTTAAAATAGGTGTAATTTAAATCACTGACGAAAGAGCTATGTATACTATGTACCTTATATATTTTGTTTATGATTTTTTTTTATATTTTAATTTATCGACTACATACTTAACTTATTTTACAGGTATTGAGGATCAAGCCCCCTATGTGCATTAATCGGAGTAACGTAGATTTCGCCGTATCTGTATTGGAAACAACGTTGAAGAATTTATTGGATAACTACAAAAATTAGGAAGAAATCTTGGTGTTATAAATTATAGTTATAAGTAATAATAAATATTATAGGATAAAATAAATTAAAATGTATATTGTTCTGTATGTCTTGCATTTTTACCAATATTAAAAGTATTAGGTTCTCTACCTACTTCGAAATTTCACCATATTTTCACTTACATGAACGCACCATGATTAAACGTCAGCTATTGTCAAAGTGACACGAGAATTTGATTTTCGAGAAAATTGCCGAAACCCGACCGAACCGAATGTGTGTTGCGGCTTGCAGATAAATAATAAAATTATCACGGATAATTGTTTAATATCAACAATAAGTGAAAACGAAAATTACCGATAATGGTTTTTAAGTGTCAAGAGGACAGTTTTTTGAGAGAAGTAAGTTCTTGTTCGATATATTTGGTAATTAAGATTGATTGCAATAAAAAAATCCTATTTGTAACTCTGTTCTTTGTATGATGAAATATTCAAACAATGCCTATTTCTAGTTCTCATCCAAGGTGGTGAAATGTGAAGCAACTAAGGAGCCAATAGTTGAATATGGAAAAGTTTCCAAATTTGAGGGATATCAGATTACACTGGAAAACACCATTCTTTTCCCTGCTGGTGGCGGCCAGGTACATAATAAAGGTTTTAATAAACTCCTTAGGAGTATATTATATAGGGAGTACATATTGTATTTGCCTTTTAATTAAAGTTCACACAATCTTTTTAATAATTTAGTTCCCACATTTAAATGTTAAATGTATAATTAATGTTAATATTTTTAGCCTCATGATATTGGCTGGTTGAATGATAAAGAAGTGTTACAAGTTATTCGAAAAGGTGACCAAGCATTACACTTCACAAAAGAGCCTCTGGACCCCGGTACTGTGGTCTCTCAGAAAATTGATTGGGATAGAAGATTTGACCATATGCAACAACATTCAGGTATTGTCAACAACAAAATAATAAACTTTTATTGCGACAGATACAGACATATCTGTAGATGTACCAGTTCCATAAAGCCTCGGCGCTGTTGACTTTGTATTGTGACTTTATCATTATCACTGATTAAATACTACTAGTACTAATTTTGACTTGCAAAAGAATTTACTAAGTGATTCAAATTGCTGAATAAATTATTTCATTTCATTTCACTTTTTTTTACATGTATTTTGGAATAAAAGGGATTAAACAAAAAATAGAATAAACAACTTGTAGAACTTACCAAAGTTTCAAATGTCAGAAACTGATAAAGACTAACGTACAATAGGGCAGCATCTACTATCAGCCATTCTGGAAAATGAACATAACCTACCAACAAGCAGTTGGTGGCTCGGAGCGGAAGAGTCTTACGTCGAGCTGGAGGCCAAAGTGACCGAAGATATCATCCGAGCTACAGAGGAAAGATGCAACGCATTGATACGAGAAGCGATACCTGTTAAAGTGAAATTTTGTAAAGCGAATGATCCGGAATTAAATGAGGTACTGGACCAACTTATTAAAAGTAATAATGCAATCAATAAATGCAAATATTTTTTGTATAATAAAATATGTGGTATGTAAAAATATACCCTCATACAAAATGTGAAATTCATTTTAACAATGATTTCACGCTTTTTCTATTTATAAATTTTAAGGCACACACTAGAGGGCTTCCTAAAGACTGCATGGACACCATAAGAATCATTTGCATAGGAAACGTTGATGAGAATATGTGTTGTGGGACACATGTATCAAATTTGAGGTATGCTTTTACTCAATGCTTGAAACAAAATTAATTTTATTTTATTTGAGTGGATGTTAATGCTTCATTGAAATTATTTACAGCCAACTCCAAGTAATAAAATTTGTTGGGATGGAACCAGGCAAGAAAGGCAAAACAAATGTAAAGTTCTTGGTTGGTAATAGAGTCACAAAAACATTTCAACAAATGCTGGACAGAGAAAGAGCTTTGACTGCATTACTTAAGTGAGTTCCCCTTATTCAATTTCATATTGATGATCCCTTGACTAGCAAAATAATTATTTTATGTATTAAACACTCATTTTCAGAAATGAACCAACCAAGCATGAAGATCTTGTGCAAAAGCTGCAGAAAAATCAGAAAGTTGCCAGTAAAAACTTACAAAATGTGTTACTTGAGCTGGCTCAGTTTGAAGCAGATAAAATAAAGAGTACCGAACCTAAACCTAAGTTTGCATTCTTCTTCAAGAAGGAAGCGACTCCGGAGTTCAACAGGGCTGTGTGTAAAGCATTGGATGGAGAAGGACTGTTCTTATTTTTGGCTTCGGAGGACCCAGATAAGCCTAAAGAAGGGCAAATAATGATTCAAGGACCGGAGGAACATTGTAACGCTTTGGGACAGCAGTAAGTTGCAATGATTCTAAAATTATTTATGGGTTGCTGCGTTTATATTGTAAATGTCATTAAATATTTATGAAGGGTCTAATAAATGTAGAACCTGTTATTACTAGAAATGTTGCTCTTAATATTATCTTATTTTCCTTTCAGGATAACAGAGATATTAAAAGGCAAAGGTGCATTTAAAAATGGAAAATTCCAAGGAAAAGCTGGTGATTTAGGTGGTATAAATAAATGCAGAAAGTTAATTGAAGATTATTTTAATAACCTATGATAATAAACATTTTAAATACACAAATTGTATGTTTTATTTCATTGCACTAAATGCATAGTTATAATGATAAATGAAATCTTACAATAGAGAATAAAGTAAAATAAAACCAATGTAACAGTAAATAAATATAACCTTACACTAAATAATAAAGTGTTGATTCCCTCACTGGTAACCATTACAAGACAATGCAATCTTAAATGCTATACCCATACTTTGTTTAGAGTTTTTTAGTTTTTGAAATACTAAGACCTATGTTTTCTTCCACCTTTCACATGGAGTGTTCTCGTATTGTAAACCTTTTGATTACTTGGTAAACATAAATTAAAAAGCTGTAGTGACCTTTTACGCATTCTATGTGGTGATGTAATTTACATTTATCAGACGGATTTTGTCGCAAACACAGCCTTTCGTGAAAAGACGTCAATGGGCGTCTTAGTCTAGAAACACACTTTGCCAAAAATACGTGACCGTAGTTGCCATGGTGTGTCATCAATAATTTAACTAACTTCGGTCGCATTTCTGGGCCTAGTGAGTTACTGTACTAACGCATTTGAATATTATTTTAGTTGGCTCTAAAGGTCAGCGCTACAAACATATTTCAAATACTTTATACCAGGGATGTTACGGAGCTTCGACTCCGACTCCGTTAAGTCGGAACTTCCGATTAATATTACACCTTCGGTTCCGACTTCGGTTCCGATACTTTTCAGTCGGAGGTTGAATCGGAGGTCGAAGCATAATAAATATCGGCGACGGCCTGGGTTGACCGTTCTGATCAGGTTTATCCATGTCGCGCGGACCTCCCCTGACTCCTGCTCGTGCGTTCTCTCGTCTATTATTTTTTCACTTATTAGTTTGTTAACTGCCTCCGTGGTTAGAGCGCTGCGCTCAAAAACTACGAACTCCGAGGTCGTGGGTTCGAATCCCGCGGGGACCACTTTCACTTTGTGTTGGTTTTCCCAGTTTGGTTAGGACATTGCAATTTTTGAATTCTGATACGTGGTTAGGACATTGCGGTCACGTTTTTTCGGCCTAGTGTGTTTCCTCGCATGGCTAATTGAGTTGTCAAACTCAGACCTGGTCATTATTGAACGTTTGATGCCTGTTAGAGATGTAACATTTGTTATACATGTCAATGTAATCCGTTCAAGTTAATTACAAGATTAAAGGACATTGCAGGCTTGAATCACCTGATTGTCCGATAAGAATGATTATTCCGTGCTTCGGAAGGCACGTAAAGACGTCGGTCCCTACTATGATCCAACTGGTGTGGTTTCCCTTGTGGTTACGGGATGAGACAACAGTCGCCCCATTGTAATAACCAGGCTTGTAAATTCAGGATCATAGTCGCAGCGTACCCTGGGCTCCAAGGCAATGGCCGAGGATGCAATCGGGAGAGGCGCTAGGATGATGATGATGAGTTTGTTACGCACGCGACACGTTCTCAAGGTTATTTATCGTGTCCACCAGGCTCCGTGGCTAGTGAACAACTTTTTAGAGGAGCTGGTCTTATCTACAACTCTTTAAGAAATAGATTGGACGGAGACAAAGCTTCAAAACTTTTGTTCGTGAAGTATAATACACTTCTTTTGGAGTCGATTAATTCGATTCAATTTATTAATTATTTGGAAACATGCAAGTAATTTTGTTTTTCGTTTGTTTAATTTTATAATTTCACTTTTTTTCATATTATATTTCCTTGCGTTTGATTAATAAAATAAAAGAAAAAGGTTATGCTATATTTTGTCCTTAAATAAAATATCTCTCTACTGCCACTACTTCTGACCCTGCCTCCGCCTCCGGTTCCGACTCCGACTCCGGTTCTGACTCCGACTCCGACTCCGACTCCGAAAAATAAAATCAAAAAACTCCGACTCCGCCTTCGATTCCGATATGACACCTCCGTTACATCCCTACTTTATACTTATTCCCTTATTTATAAACAATTAGACTATCAAAATGAAACATACAGCAATCAGTCCTTACAGTCAATTGTGTTTGAAGCATTGATGCTGGCAATAAGCTTCTCAATGCCCAAGTTAGTCCAGTCTTGCGACAGATCGTCAAGATAGTTGTCGAAGTCTATGAGATCCTTTTGAACACCGCTTTGCAAGAGGTGTGCAACTGTTTCCAAAACGTAAGGTGTCTCTGGAAACAATAATAAATTTATTTATAAATCTATTCTGCTGATTGCACAATTAAGCTAAGTAGGATTTATATTCAAATTGATTTTATTTGATGACTCATTGAAAAAGACTACTATTTGAGGTAGTATAACTTTATAACATCTTACCAGATAACATAAGAATATGTAAGACAATAGGAGCGCTTAAAAGAACATAAGGTACACATAGCTGTTAGCACTTACAACTGATTTGTTATTTACAATTTGTTTTGGAATCTTTTCAAAGAACAATTTTAATAAACCTAAATGTGGAATTAGCAAAAAAATTAAATGTTTGGTAACTTACGGAATAGAACTTTATGATTAATATCTTTTGGCTTCCATTTTCCTTCACTGTATTTGTAGAATTTGATGGCTGGAGTATCCAAGTGTTGTACCAGTTTTTTATTGTCAACCTGCAAATGTAAAATAAAGGTTAAACATGAAAAATATATCACTAATATGACAGTAAATGCAATGATCAACAATTAAATCTACTTTTGTTAATTACTTTATTTCGTACACAACAAATTACTTTGCTTTGCTTTGTGATAAAAATTAATGAAAGTAGTAAATCTTTAATGCTTTTTTTTTTTATGTCTGAGGCGGCAAACGAGCTAGTGGGTTGCCTGATGGTAAGCAACCACATCTGCCCATGGACATCCGCGACACCAGAGGTATTGTTGATGTGTTGCCGGCCTTAACCCCATACCCTCCCCAACTGAGCTCTGGCAACCTTACTCACCAGCAGAAACATAGCACAACAGTTACGAAGTGCTACTTCACTGCGGTCTTCTGTAAGGTGGAGGTACTTCCCCAGACGAGCTTGCTGCAAGCTAAACTATAATTATTGTAATAACTTGTAGCCATGGTGTATTCCAAAAAATATATTAATAAATAAAATTGTGAATAAGCTAACACAAACTGTTTTGCATCATACAAAGCATAAAAGGTGCACAACATTAAGCTTCTTAAAAAAATAAGTATCAACATACCACCACAAATACAGCCGAAGGGAAGTATTCCACAATCTTCTCCGCTATCTTCTGTCCAGGGCACTTCTCTACCGTGTTGTCTTTGAAGTTCTCACATGCTGCATAGTAACCAGCTATGATTCGATTGTCGTTCTGAGCCATAGACTCAATCTGCGAAATATTTAGAACAAATTATAAAATAGGCCTTTGGTTTGAGAGTTTAAGAGTGGCATAGGTACTCTGTGAGTTATCTACTGTATTTGAATAATCCTTTACCAAAAAAAGATACGGTTAAGGATGTTGAGATAATACTAGAATACTGTAGAAATTATTCCTGTTTTTGGTTCGGATAGTTATGTTATTCACATCTTATTGAATAGTTATAACCTATAATTTGTACCTGCGTTAGCGCAATTTCAGCCATCGGTGATAAATTATGACTGTGGTGAAACAATGGCATGGTGTCTAAGATGTCCAAGTCCTGATTTTTAGCTCCATCCCTGATTTTAGTGCCATCAGCAAGCAATATTCCATTCACAGCACAATGTGGATATTTTGCTGCATGTAACATTATTTTAGCATAAGCTACCGTTTCCATTGAAACTTCACCCATTATTGATACTTTTTCTACGTTATCACTTACAAATAATGGTATAAATAATCTAAATCAATGAAAATCGTCGAGCTTGGAGAAACGCAAACGATTTGACGTTTGATTAATTGACATTTGACACTAGCTTGCTACATATTAGTGATCTGTGTTTGACACACAGATCACTAATTTTGACAGCTAAGTTTTTACTTTCTAAAGATAATGATTTTTTCTGTGGCATCCAATTTTAATGCAATGGTCAATTATGCGCATAAAATTATTTTCAAAATATTAGTTTTTACCGGTTTTAGAACGGAAAGTACAGTTGATTTTGGCCATGTTGACAGTGCTGTCACTGTCATATATTCACTTCTGACAGCTGTTCTGTTTCGATTGTTGATTTTGTTTGTAATTTTCGTTGTAATTAGATGTTTTTTCTACCACAACGAATGAATACTCAAAATGGATAAATACGATACATCTCATATAACAGAATTTCCTAGATTCGAGCCAGAATCTTCGCAGAGTGGAGTGTCTACGTTTTTCAACAAACTGTGGAAGTTTCCGATTTTCTCGCCAAGTGAAGCAAATGAGAATACGGAGGATAAATCCCTTACTGATAGTAAAATTAGTCAGCAATCCAACGAGCCGAAGAAGCAGGAGTTTGACGATGCCAAGACTGAGACTGGGTCGTATGCGGTGGAGTTCGAGGGGCGTAGTTTACCGAATGTTCTAAGAAGAATCAGTAGCCTGGTCGCGTTAGGCTCTGGTGTGAGTGTTATTTTGTTTTTAGAAGTATCAAACTTAAGGAAAGTAGATTCGGATATATTAACTATATTACAGATTGCAGACCGTCTTTTTGACCGTCTACTGTATGCAATATAAGACTTTTAGTAACATTTAAATATCTCCTTTGATATGCAATAAACCATATTTAAAATCAAAATTATAGATTATAGCATTAAAAATGCTTAAAATAAAATATACAAAAAATGCAATAAATAATTTAATTTAATTGATTTTTGTAATTTTATCTATATTAGAATCTTAAAAATATCTAAACTTGTATCTTGATGGTCCTGTGTGAATGATACTGATAGGTTATTTGAAACAAAACTTCTAAAACTAAATTCTGATTGACATCATCATCTGGATTTTTAGGGGGGCACCAGGTATGCTGACACTGAGCTGGCACGTTACTGGATGCCAGATGACATCTCACGTGAATGCTATGAGTGTGCGTCTCGATTTGGTACACTCCGACGACGCCATCATTGCCGAGTCTGTGGGCAGATATTTTGTTCCCGATGTTGCAGCCAAAGAGTTCCAGGTACAAATAATTTGAAGATATAGAAGTTTATTCTGCAATAAGGTTTATAAGTGAGAGTGTCCATTTAATAAATTGGTTGAAACATTTAGACGTAACAATTTATTTTTTTATTTAAAACAAAAATTACAATTTCAAAGGTATGATTTTTCCAAAAAAAATCTAGTTTAATATGGGACTTTTGCATACAGTCGGGTGTCTTTTAGCTATCTGAAATGGAACAAACACCTTGGATTTCTTATAAATTTATATTTTCTATAACTTGCATATTATTGTGATAGGTTCAATCTTCAAGTGCTTTTTTATACCCTTTGATATTCCGTGCAGTTTGTTATTTGTCAGTCTCTCCTATCATCTATCACTTATGTCCTAATTTTTTGGGACAGGTCAGATATTCGGCTGCGCGGGAGGCCTGCGCGTCTGCAACTATTGTTGCAATGTTGTACTCAGCTACCTGAAGGAAAATGACCTGACTGGCGAAATATCGCCCGACCTGCGCACTTTGCAGGAAAATTTGCAGGTATGATTTTCTCTGTTAACAGGGTTGATATGATACATTACTATGTGTGTACATATGAAATTAACTTAATTAATGTAGATTTTGCCACATTATAAATTAACCAAATCATGGATCATACGATTTACTATCAAAAAAAATTATAAAATTAAATGATAATATGATATTGCTATGTTATAGTAAACTGAGATTTGAATAAATCTACTTTATATTATTTTCAATTGTGGTTATTCTAGTATTAAATACACCATATACTGTAAACATTGACAATTCAAATATTGACCTTACATTCCCCTCATTTATAGGTGAAATTCCCCGAGAACAAATCTCAGCCCACCAGCAAGGTGCGGGACAACTTCATGTTCGCGCGGGAACAAGAAGACCGCTGTGAACAACGGACCACGCCCACTGAGGCCCTCCACGACCTCTATCGCCAGCTGTCGTTCACGCTTCCCACACAGTCTCATAGGTATGTCTCTTTTTAATGTAGTAATGTGTGAGCAGGACCACTGCAAAACTTAGGGTGCGTTCACGTTTGTTGCGCCCCTTTAAAGATGCTTGTATAGAGAACGAACTTAATGTGCACGCGCGCAGCTCGTTCTTGAGCCGTTTGCTAGTTGCAAATTCGCGCCGCGTTCGTCAGATGTGGACGCGCCCTTACGCAGAATCATGGTGTCCGTCTTGTGACCTCATGCTTGTGTGTTAAGATCATAAACAACAGCATAATATTCAATGCTAACTAAATTTGAACTTTGTGTGTAAATGTATAAGTTTTAAATTTCCATCCATTATGAGACGAACTTCTTAGCTATCCATGGATTCTCCGTGCGGGTGCCGGGTCCATCGCGTGGAACAGAGATAGGGCTGCCATCCGTCCGGGTTTCCCCGGATTTGTCCTAGTTTAGAGGGCGTCCGGGGTGCGTCCGGGCACGGTAAAGACAGACGTCCGGGGAAAGACACCGACGTCCGGGGAAGGTATAACACGACCGACCAAAAAAAAAAAAAAAAAAAAAGAAAAAAAAAAAAAAAAAAACGCCAACAATAACCGACGATTTGGTATGTGATAAGGTAGTCTCGCTATGGTGTCCGGCTTTCGGACTGTAAAATCCGGGGTTATGTCGCCTCTTGTCCTGTTTTCCACATTTTTGAGATGGCAGCCCTAAACAGAGAGGAATGTCAGTCGGCGCCTGGGACTTGCGACCCAGAATTAAATTAAATAAAAATATCCCGGTAAACACATGCAACTTAATATCAGCACAAAAGTACCTACATACTTAGAAATTATAATAGAAAATCAAAGTTCCCATGAAACATGTGCAAACATTGCAGGTCACTCAAGAAGTTGTGGGAAGAACTAACGTGAGTCAGTGTATTGTTGTCTACGCGCTATTATGATTTAGATTGAGGGTGAGACTCCACCTATGCGGAGATGTGCGGAGCGGA
Organism: Nomophila noctuella; assembly: GCA_958496325.1. Taxonomy (NCBI): domain Eukaryota; kingdom Metazoa; phylum Arthropoda; class Insecta; order Lepidoptera; family Crambidae; genus Nomophila; species Nomophila noctuella. The sequence goes on from OY292494.1 coordinate 2,303,233, forward strand.
ACGGAGATGTGTCGTGAGCAGCCAATAAAGGTGTTTGCGATGGAAAAATCCGCTAGATGGCAGTACGTAGGCGTGAGGTCTAATTGCTATGTCATCGGTGAATTTTGACATATCTGTCAATGTCATGTCAAAATTCACCAATTACATACCAGTTAGACCTTACGCCTACCTACTGTCATCTAGCGGATTTTTCATTTGCGAAAAACCTCATTAGATTTCAACCTTAACACGTGACCATCTCAGCAATGAGATCCTATTGGCTACCTACGGCACATCTCCGCTCCGCTTCTCACCGAGTCTCAGCCTTATTGCCAAACACAAGCACTGCACATCTCTCATTGCACCGGTATCATGTTTTGTGCAGCTGTTTTGAATAAAATGTTTGATGCACTATATGGGTTTGTTTTATACGTTTTTGACGGAATAGTGTCTGAATATTTGATGGAGGTATAATAAAACTGGCCTGCAAAAGTATTTCAACAATTGTAGCCGACGATGAACATGTTGTGTAGGTAGGTATAATAAACACACGTAGGCATACACTTAAAAATTAGGCTTTGTTGCAGGGGATATTTTTTAGCTATTTTTTATCATTATCGAATCATTTAACCTACTTTAAAATAAAATAACAGGGCTTATAAAAAGATGGTACACTTTAATCATCAGATTTTCAAAATATCTAAATATGCTTGGCGATTAAATTTTATGAGATTATTTTCGTGGTGAATATGAGAAGTGTACAAGTATACACTGCTTTATAAAGATCCAAGCCATTTACTCTATCCAAAAACAAAGCAACAGGTTCATTTTCAAATGACGAATTTATACAGGATTTATTTGTCCAAGATGTTACATATATTTTGAAGATCTGTGTTCTTCTTCTTCGATCAACAAACACTCTTAGAATTCACTTCCATGTTTTTTTTCTAGGTACCGGCTAGTGAGGTATAACGGCGTGTGGCGTGGCTGCGATATCTTGCAGTGGGTGATGGACAACACTAACCATAAAACAAGGTAAGGACTCACTTGGCAAAAAGTATAGTGTCAAAATATTTTTTTATGGGAACATAATCTTTGACAGCAATTTTTGGTTTTGTGTTTGTTTTTAAAGTCGCATATACCTACAAGACATTATTTTGAAATGTCACCTGCAGGGGAAGTATTCTTAATACTGTAGATCATTACTCTATGCTGTAGATAGAACATTTTGCGCGAAAGAAACATTCCTTTTGTTTTTGAAAAGAAAGAAAAGCATTCAAAGATTTTTGAAAATTCTAAGGCTTGCCATACCCGGTAACGGACCGACTTAAATCTGTAAAAGTTGCACCCTGTGTTTTTATTGCATCGATCATTATACTCAATAATAAAGATGAATTCTCTTTAACAAACTTCATAAATTAAGGAACGGAAAAAAAATAACTCTAAGATTATTCTTGCAATATAAGAGAGAAAAGTAAGTTAAACTTTTACTCAAAGGTCCTAATTTTAAGTTTATAACATAAGTAAACAGCCATATGTAAACTTCTAATTATCATAAACTGCATTTTGGGCAGGTTCCAAGCGAGCCAGGTGTGCCAGAACCTCCTCAGCTCCGGGTACATGGAGTGCGTGTCGGAATTACTCCAGTTCGCGGACTACGCCCTCTACCGGCCGACTGTACTGCCGCCCACGCAGCAGGAGGACTCGACTCGTGAGTACATTCATATACTCAAACTAATATACTTTGTTTATGAGGGCCTCTGCAGGGCACTTATTATTTGACAATATAATATCACAATAAACCTACTCCAGAATTCAGTCATCTACCGAGAAGTCATTAAGCCATATAGCAGAATATTCAGCTGCCCACAGCAAAAAAGGTTGACGCCGACTTTAGAATAGTATGTTGCCCAAAACGAAATAGTACGGTGTTCACTAAAAATAGGCCACTGTCTTCTCTAAAATAGTTTGGTGGCCAATTAATAATAGTTTAATTAAAACAGTTATCTCCAGTCCGGAATGTTAGGTGCCCACTTCAGAATTGTTCTATGACTTCTTTAGAACAGTTCTGACCATTGCGGTATAGTTATGTGCCCACTTTAGAATAGTTTTGTACCCACTCCAGAATAGTCTGTTGTCCACAACATGAATGTTTTTTGCCGTCCCGCCGTTTTGTGCCGTCTCTAAAATATTTTTGTGACAGAATAGTCTGGTGCCAAATACAATTTTAGCTAGCAATACAGCGATTACTTATAAATAAATATATAAAACGATTACAATTGAGTAGTTTTAGGTTTTCCTTAAGAGGTAACATGTTTGTATACTGAATATATTTTAGCTGAAGAGCCTACCAGCGGCAGATTAGTGGAAAGCGTATCATCATACTGCCTGGATTTGAATCTGGGAAACAGTTCAGCCAGGCTTATTAAGGCCACCAAAACAGGTAATCATTGCTTAATGGAATGTCATAAAGCCTTAAATCAAACCATTCGTAGAATAGAATATGCACCTTTCGCTTTCCTGAATGCACTGAAATAATGTTTAAGGTGAAAAGAGAAGTTAATAATACCTTTTTTTTCGTCCAGAAACTAAACCATCGCCCTCCAGTGAAGAAGAAAACCACCCAGCATTGGAACACAGTGACGGTAAGAACCACAATGTACTGAGATCCCCTTTCTCATCATTATTATTTATATTCAGCGCCCAAAGCTGAGCTCCCCTTTGTGTTTTCCCAAAAACCTGCTGATGCGGCAGTGCCTCGCTCGTGCCGCGTTACCAGCCGCCTGGCTCGACGTGCTCTACCCGCTGTGCCATACTACCATACTATAACTTGTGAACGTAGCCTGGTGATCGCAGGGTACGCGGAGTCGCGGCACGTGTGCAAGGCCATAGTGGAGTCGGGCGAGGACCACCTGCGGCTGCTGATGCGGCAGTGCCTCGCTCGTGCCGCGTTACCAGCTGCCTGGCTCGACGTGCTCTACCCGCTGTGCCAGCAGGCCTCCGACATCGTCATGCCAGGTGAGAACATGTACAAAAACAAAAATAAGAATAGAAATCTTTATTGCTCAGACTGTGCTGCAATATACTGCAAATATTGTAATGGCGAATTTATTAGTGGAAATTAATAAATTCAGATGCTAAAAGTTCCATAAAAATTCAACAATATGCCTCAATATGTTTTTATTATTTCTTATGTTAACCTAATGTCATTGTTTTTGGTATTAGCAGACTACTCATTGACTGACGGACTGGTAGCTCAACAGACATGTTTACTGACTGCATGGTTGCTCAACAGACATGTTTACTGACTGCATGGTTGGTCAACAGACATGTTAACTGACTGCCTGATTGCTCAACAGACATGTTTACTGACTGCATGGTTGCTCAACAGACATGTTTACTGACTGCATGGTTGCTCAACAGACATGTTAACTGACTGCCTGATTGCTCAACAGACATGTTTACTGACTGCATGGTTGCTCAACAGACATGTTAACTGACTGCATGGTTGCTCAACAGACATGTTTACTGACTGCATGGTTGCTCAACAGACATGTTAACTGACTGCCTGATTGCTCAACAGACATGTTTACTGACTGCATGGTTGCTCAACAGACATGTTAACTGACTGCCTGATTGCTCAACAGACATGTTTACTGACTGCATGGTTGCTCAACAGACATGTTTACTGACTGCATGGTTGCTCAACAGACATGTTTACTGACTGCATGGTTGGTCAACAGACATGTTAACTGACTGCCTGATTGCTCAACAGACATGTTTACTGACTGCATGATTGCTCAACAGACATGTTAACTGACTGCCTGATTGCTCAACAGACATGTTAACTGACTGCCTGATTGCTCAACAGACATGTTAACTGACTGCCTGATTGTAGTGTGTGTACACCTCACCCACACGTTAGGCTAGATGTAAGTTAGTATTTAAGTCATTGCATGTAAGCTTATAATAATCATTACAGTCCGGACATCAAAACACAACACTTGTTTTATTAGTCTCCCGCGCGCCACCTTTACATGGCGACCCTGCCAGTGCTGCCTTCGGGGCAGTGCTGTGCGCAAATAAATAAATAAAATAATGTGCATAAAAAAAGAACCGTTACCGTGGAATTTATAATAACTTAATGAGTGTTTAAAATAAAAAAAGACTTCATTATGAAAGTGATACACTGGACTAAAATATTGGTGACTATGATGAATACGGAGGAAGGCGTTGATGCTGGCTGCCGGGAGATATTATGGGAGTCAGATGATTTGGAGTTTGCTGGCAGCCGGGCGGTGATGGAGCCCAATCGTGTTTCTGCCAGGTGTGAAGGAGGAATGAGTTTGCCGGCAGCCGGGCGATGATGGTGCCCGATGTTGGAATATGCTGCCGGGTGATGTGTTTTAATTAGTGTTTAATTTTTTTTTATTATTTTGTCATGTAATAAGTAAAAAGCTTCATTATTGAAGAGTCATAAGTATAATAACTAGACGAGTTATAGGGTATTCACAGGTAAATTATGATATAGAATGACAATAGTTTTGTTATAATTGCTAATGATGGTTATTTTTCAACTGAATTAATTAATTGATTTTAAATGTTTAAGACTTGTTAATAAATTTGTCTTAAAATTCCGGTATTTTTAAAAGATATGCAATTTTATCATTATTATTTTATCTGGTCAAATTTTTTCATTTACACCCTGCATAGAATCATTCATGTTCCATATAATAATTAGTTAGCGCAGAATTAGGTGTCATTAGTCACTAGCACCAAGCACCATACTAGGAAACTGATCGCATTGCCTCATCATACCACACACGAGGCATGCATCAGCAAAAATTTGTTACTTGTAACTGACTAGGATCGAAATACTATCTTGTGCCTTATAAGTCAGCAAGTATGCGACTAGTTACTAATTGTAATTGATACCATCAGTGTGAAGGTATGCCAATGTTAACACGAATTGTAATGTAAACAACTTATTATTTGTTCTAAATTTATCTATTGAAATTATTTGTAATTCTTAAATATGTACGTTGTTGTCTTTTGAAGTTTTAGTGTATTTTCAGAAAATACTTCATATATAAAGAATGAACAGATTTTACGTCTTTCATAGAAGAGATCATGGTAAAGTTTTCTTTTAATGGTTGAATGTATGGTTTTGTTGAAATGTTTTCTTTTATTAGATGGGAATACTTCAGTAACGATATTTTGGAAGCCACTTGGATTGATCACCCAAGAAAGGAATTAATATTATATTGGTGCTGGAGGATTCATTCTGTTCAGTAGTTTGTTTAAGTTGGCTAATATGTTTGATAGAATTTTAGAATACGCAAACTAAAAATGGTACTAGGTACAGTGAGGGTAAAATAGTAAAAGAAAAACTGTACCTTAATAATGAAATGAATAAATATGTTATGTAAGGTAGGTAGGCCGCCTATTATTAAATATATTAAAGGAGATAAATAAATGAATAAATATGAGAAATAAAGAAGGAAAAGATGAGATTAATAAATGATAAAGGCAGGCCACCAAATAAAATATAAATAAAAATGAACCCAAAGGGGTTAGAGTACCATTTTTATTTTATGTGTGGAAAAAGGTTTTGTTATTTTAAAAGAAGAAGTTTTTATGTGAGACAGATAATTAAATCAGAATAACATAGGAGGTTAAAGTAAAATATTTAAGTAAAAGGGTTTTGATTGTCATAGAGATATATAATAAAAAGTAGAGATTTTTAAAGATTTGATGAGATTTTAAAATAGTGAAATTTTCTTTAATTGGCATACCTACTTAATTTTTTCTTCCTGTACATTGTATTTTATTTTTGAAACAATATTTTTATGTAATTTTTTTCTTTATGTACAGCAGTTAAATACAAATCGTTTATTTTTACAATCTACCTTTTTTCAAAGAATTTTGTATTGTTTGTATTTGAAGGATATCAGACGGGATGTAGTGCAATAAGTGGACACGATATCAGTTTAAACAGAGTATATTGTGAAAATAAGAACTTTTACAACACGTTATCGACAGAGAGGACGCAGTGACAAGAAGGAAGCGGAAGGGGGCGCCACTGTGTCATACATAGATAAAAGACTAAAGGGTTGCGTTCATAAACTAACACCCTCCCTTGAACGCAAGCCCCATTTTGGCTAAACAATACACATGTTTGTCATAGGTAGTACCTTTAGTTAAAATATCTGCTATCATCTCATTCCCCTTACAATAACAAAACTTAATTTCACAATTTATAACATGTTGCTTAAGAAAATGATGTCTAATATCTATATGCTTAGTTCTAGGTAGGTAACAATCACTCAAAGAAAGTTTTATGGCACTTTGACTATCACTAAAAATGATGAGAGGTTCACTCCGCTGGCAGCCGAGCTCCCCGCTGAGCTGGCGCAACCACAGCGCCTCCTGCGCCGCCGCAGACATTGCCATGTACTCCGCCTCCGCAGTTGACAATGCTACGGTCTGCTGCTTGCGTGATGACCATGAGACAGCGCCTCCCTGTAACATAAATATGTAACCAGTGCACGACTTTCTATCATGCACATCGCTGGCCCAATCTGCATCACAATATCCTGTGATGCTTGTATTACCATCTTTGGTGTACATCAGTCTGTAATCTTTAGTTCCTTGTAAATATCTCAGCAGTCTTTTTACAGCCATTATATGTTCAGTCTTTGGTTCGTTGCTGTGTCTGCTCAAAGTGTTCACAGCGAAAGCAATATCTGGCCTCGTCCCTTGTGCTATGTAGAGTAAACAACCAATGATCTGACGGTAAGGATAATCAGTTCTTGTTTCAGCTTTAGTATCATTGTTGAATTTCAGCGCAACTTCTATTGGTGTTTTAGCAGCATTGCATTCAGACATCCCATATTTATCTAATACTTCTTTTATATACTTCCTTTGATCCAATGCAATAGAATTCTCATTTCTTGTTATATTAAATCCCAAACATTGACTAGCTTTTCCCAGATCTTTCATTTCAAAGTGATATTTCAGCTTATTCTTCAACATTTCTTTAATGCTCTGTTGTGAAGTAAATATAAGTAAATCATCGACCCATACAGCAATGAAAGTATTCTTTTCTGCATTGTAGTACACACATGGATCAGTCTTGCATTGTTGCATACCTATTTCTAGAAGAACATTGTTTAATTTAGTGTTCCATAAGCGACTTGCTTGCTTTAAGCCATATATAGACTTATGTAGGTGACATACTTGTTTTCCTTGCACATATAGCTCTGGTTGCTCCATGTAAATATCAGCGTCTATCTCTCCTTGCAGGAACGCAGAGACAGCATCCATTTGCTCAATGTCTAGGTTATGTTTAGCTGCTAGACTAAACAATAGTCGTATGGTTGCATACCTCACTACTGGAGAATAAATTTCTTCATAGTCGATGCCCTTCTTTTGTGCAAATCCTTTTATGACTAGCCTTGCTTTGAAGCGAATCACTTGCCCAGCCTCATTGGTCTTCGTCTTGAACACCCACTTTGACGGCAAAGCCCTCTTGTTGGTAGGAAGATCAGCCAAGCTCCATGTGTTGTTCTTCAACAAGGAGTTATACTCCTGATCCATAGCTTTCTTCCATTGCTCGGCTTGTGGGGAAGACAAGGCTTCTTCTACTGACTGTGGATCAGACAAATTAGTGTAAAAGCAGTACAAACTATTCTCAATCCTTTGTTTTTCTCTTTTATTACGTGGTCTCAGAGTAATATTGCTAGTGTTATTCTGTGACCTGCATACTTGCCTTGGAGGTTGGTAAGTGTCATCCGAATCATCTGTGCCTGATAGATATTCTTCAATAGAGTCTTCACCTTGGGAATCAATCTCATTCATACCATCTGTGCCAGTCGAGCTTACCAATTCCGATGTTTTTGGCTGTTCTGTTATATTTTCCACCAAGCTGACACAATCATCTTCTCTGATTGGAGAGCTCTCGCTGCATGAAGGCTGGCTCATATCATCACAAGCACCAGCTGGAACATTGTTTTCACAGGACATATTATTATCAAATTTTTCATGAAATATCACATCTCTACTAATGGTTATTTTATTACTGTTTATATCTAATAGGCGGTATCCTTTACTGTTATCACAATATCCAACAAATATCATTTTTCTAGACTTTTTATCCCATTTATGCCTCTTCTCCTTGGGAATATGGACCATGGCCTCAGTACCAAAAATTCTGATATGAGACAAACAAGGTTTGTGTCCATTCCACATCTCATAGGGAGTTTTACCTTTCAGGCTCCTTGTTGGACAGCGGTTCGTTATGTAGGCAGCTGTAGCTATGGCCTCACCCCAGTATTTCTTTTCTAAGTTTGCATAGAATAGCATGCACCTAGCACGCTCAACCAGAGTGCGGTTCATCCTCTCCGCAAGCCCATTATGCTGGGGTGTATAGGGTGTTGATGTCTGATGGGTTATTCCTTGATTAGCTAAATAATTCTCAAAGTGATGATTGCAGTACTCTTTACCATTATCAGTTCGAAGGATTTTTATTTTCCTTTCAAGCTTTACTTCAACTTTTGCTTTAAAATCTTTGAAAATCTCTAGAACATTTAACTTGTCTTTCATTAGATAAACATGGACCATTCGAGTGTAATCATCAACAAAGGTTATGAAATATCTCATACCTGAACAAGACTCGTTCTCCATCGGACCACACAGATCAGAGTGAATGAGCTCCAGCGGTTGTGATGCTCTAGATCCCACTTTGTTGAAAGGAAGTCTCGTTTGTTTACCTTCTGAACATTGTTTGCATGTAATGGTGTCATTTTCTTTACCCCCAGTCAGAGTCACGCCCTTGGTACACGATGACAGCTTGTTTAAATCTGTAACATTAAGATGAGCCATTCGTAGATGCCACAAATACTTATTATTACTGCTTTCATTACTAGAAGATAAGTGGGCAGATTCAGTGTTATTTACAGTGTTTACCACATAAAGTTTGTTACTGAGTGCTGCTAAACAAATTAATTTCTTATTTTTGTCATGTATATAACAACTTTTGTCATTAAATGTTATGTTATATCCACTTTTGACTATACTACTTACAGAGAGTAGATTGGCTGCGAGGCCAGGAACATATAATACATCTTTTACCTGTATGTCACCTGTAGTTAGGCCAATGTTTACACATCCAATACCTTCTACTGGCAGCGGTTCCCTGTTGGCCACTGTAATACATTTAACTGGTGGTTTGGTGACATGATACATCCAGTCCCGTCTCCCTGACATGTGCATAGATGCACCGGAGTCGACAAACCACTGATCACTTAGACCTTCCAGTGTTGTAGCTGAGAAAGCTGCAACAAAATTTGTTGTATCTCCTTCAACCTGTTTACTTGCTGCTTTCCTCGGAAACTTGCAAAACTTTGCAAAGTGGCCATATTTGCCACAATTGTAGCACCTCACACCCTTGTATTTATGTGAATGTTGATTGCTCCTCTTCAAGTTTGTGTACAAAGCTGCGCCTGAGTCTGCAGGCTTCACTTCTTGTAACAATTAGGTTTTGATCATGTCTGCGCTGATTTGTACACCTGAACTTTCTAGCCCCATTATCATTGGAGCATAAACATCGGGAAGACCTGCAAGCATCAACGTTCCAAGCCACTCTTCATTGACATCAAAGTCAATACTTCTAAGTTTGTGCGCAGTGGTCATTATTTTATTAATATATTCCTCTACACTGCTGCTTGATTCCAGGGTAGTGTTCACTAAATCTTTCAATAGACCCACCTTCCTTGTCAATCCATTATCGTCGAAGGCTCTCTGTAAGTTGGACCAGACCTCCCGTGCAGTCTTACATTCCTGCACATGAACATAATTCTGTGGTTCTATGAGCAGAATCAACTTTGCCTTTGCCTTGACATCCTTTTTAGGGTCTATTTTGCCATCCGCACACGGTTCCACACATTCCCAAAGGTCCTCATGCTCGAGGTATGTTCGCACGCTGAACTTCCACGTGGCGAAGTTATCTCGCCCTTTGAGTTTTTCCAAACTGAACATGTGTGATGCCATTTTACTTTACTATGTGGATCGTCGAGGTTCTTCTTTTGCAGGTTCTTACTCGGAATTGTGTTCACAGGCACCAATTTTTTCTTAACCTCCAAAAACTGTTTCACCGGTATACTATTAAATCTGATTTTGTATCGGTCGTATCCAAACTTATTGCAACTACGCTCTGCTACCATGAAGGATATCAGACGGGATGTAGTGCAATAAGTGGACACGATATCAGTTTAAACAGAGTATATTGTGAAAATAAGAACTTTTACAACACGTTATCGACAGAGAGGACGCAGTGACAAGAAGGAAGCGGAAGGGGGCGCCACTGTGTCATACATAGATAAAAGACTAAAGGGTTGCGTTCATAAACTAACAGTATTGTCTCGAATTCCGTGTTTCAATTTGAAAGTATAATAACTCGTCTAGTCTAGCTTAGATAAATTTATGTAATCTAGTTTATAGAAAATAGTTTCGAGACTATACTTTTTTTGTAATAAAAATATGTTTTGAAAATTTTAGTTGTTTCAATTTGAAAGTATAATAACTCGTCTAGTCTAGCTTAGATAAATTTATGTAATCTAGTTTATAGAAAATAGTTTCGAGACTATACTTTTTTTGTAATAAAAATATGTTTTGAAAATTTTAGTTAATTATAAAAATTAAATTTTCAAAAAAAAAAACGGGGGAGGTGTAGTGTGTGTACACCTCACCCACACATTAGGCTAGATGTAAGTTGGTATTTAAGTCATTGCATGTAAGCTTAATTACTCATTATAGTCCGGACATCAAAAGCAATCACTTGTTTTATTAGTCTCCCGCGCGCCACCTTTACATGGCGACCCTGCCAGGACTCAACAGACATGTTAACTGACTGCCTGATTGCTCAACAGACATGTTTACTGACTGCATGGTTGCTCAACAGACATGTTAACTGACTGCCTGGTTGCTCAACAGACATGTTCGGCAACGACATCGACGTGCGCAACTACGTGCAGGTGAAGAAGGTGCCAGGAGACACGATGAGGGACAGCTGCGTCGTTCAGGGCGTCGTTTTGACCAAGAACGTTGCACACAGGTATGTTGCATACTTAGAGGTCAGATATACCTACTCGTACTTTAACCCTCTTATAGGTTTTTGTCGATATATTAGCCATCATATTTTGTACCTTAAACACTTATAATAAGGTCTAAAATAATAAAATTGTTGTTGCTAGAAACAAATTATTTCTTAATAATCTTTGTTTTCTTTTAACGGGCGATGACCCGTTCACCCACCAATTAAACCCACTCGTAGGTTAAGGGGACTTAGACCAATTGTGTACCTGAGGTCTAATTTTTTATTTACCTATTTTATGATGTTTCAGAGGAATGCCGCAGCAAATTGATAATCCAACAATCTTGCTGCTAGATTGTTCTATTGCGTATCAACGTGTGGAAGGAAAGCTTACGTCTTTAGAACCGGTGCTTTTACAGGTCAGTGCAAATTGTCTTAGTGCATCATCTGCTTACGCTAAACTTTGATTTTCGTAGTAATATTAAATTTTGATGGTTTTTCAGATTATATATTGCTTTTGTTGCAGGAAGAACAATATTTGGTCCGTTGCGCGGCCCGCATCACGGCTCTTCAGCCTAAGGTAACTTTTTGTTGTATCTTTATCGAAGGGCGTACAGGATCTCTGATCATACTCTTTTAAGAGGAAAACTTTGTTTGCTTGGTTGTATGTAATAATTGGGCTCAAAAAATACTTACTGGATCGATTTTAAAATTCTTTCATCATATGAAAGCTACATAAGACCGGATTAACAGGCTACATTTAGTTTTCAAAAAATATCTGTGTAAATGACATGTTTAGTACCCGTGCGAAGCCGGGTCCAGCCGCTAGTACAATTAAAGAAACACTTGTAAATGAATAGTGGTAAAAGTATATTTTGATTTGGTTCTCTAGCATTTATAATGCAAACTTCGGGCTAAGTGAGGGATAGGATAGGGCGATTGGAGTGTCAGTCCAAGGAATTGGACGAATTGACAACATTTAAATTTTTTCATGTGCTGTTTTTATTTTCTATTCTGAAAGATTTTCAAAAACTAAAACCTACGTATTTTTTCTTTTTCGTTTATTTTCTTTCCTTTTTGCAAAATAAATTATTTAAAAACGACTTATTCTAAAAGAGCGTAAGTCAATGTCATGGGATGAACGAACATTTTATCTTTGCTATTTTATAAAATAAACTTGAATGACGGAAGTTCACACAAATGTTGCCAGGAGACTCTAGGGTAAATTCATGAAAAATTTTGTCTAAGTACCTAAAATCGGGGATGTTTGCGCAAAATCACACTGACGGCTTTCACGCCATCATTCGAAACAAAAACCACCTCCCTGATAAACAGATTGCGTGCTAGTCGCAACAGCATCCTAAGGACAGTGGCTGATAGGTACGATTCACCAATGTGGATATGTATGGTGCGAAGAGTGATCTAAATTTATATTCCAATCTAATTATACCTACTAACACTAGTGTGATAAGATCATTTGTTACTAACCCTATATGAGCTGTATGAGTTGTTCGAAATAAAGAATTATTATTATTATTATAAAGTACCACTTACTTAAGTACCCAGTTCTTACTTTAAGCTAACGTAAATAATGTTTAAGTAAGATTTCATAAAGCTATAAAATTAAATCTGGTACATCAACTGAGTTATAATTTTTTCGCAATATTTAAAATCATGGGTTTTCCCCGATCGGCCAGGAGTTTTGCCAATCCGGCAACACTCTACGATAAATGTACACACACATGCACAGTTTTCTGTCAGTTTGACAAGAAACAGTGTCAAACTTACGTTTCTTTTTTATAATTCACGATGGCCAAAGCGAGGCAAAGATTGAATGTGTGTGGATCCGACGAGCATTGAATTTGGAAACTTTTCAAAATATCTTTTTAGTTACTGAATGAAAAAAATTAAAAACATTTTTTCTGTGTCAATTTAGCGAAAATCTCGAAATGCCCAACAAACAAATTGGTTGTATAAAATTTGTCTATGCGACGTACGGTTATATAAATGTTGAATAGATGTTATTAGACAACAATAACGTTGTCTAACAGTAATTCCTACAACGATTTAGTCCTGTGACTAAAAGATCATATTACATTAGTTGAGTAAACGTTTTAACGACTACTTTATACAACATCGTATAATGGTACGAAAAATAGTTAAATAAACGTTTATACGACATTATTATGCAACATCGTATAATGGTACGAAAAAGTAGTTAAATAAACGTTTATACGACATTATTATGCAACATCGTATAATGGTGCCTAGGAATAGGTAATATAAACGTTTTTATGAGACATTTATACAACGTCGTATAATGTTGTCAATGAAAGGTGACAGAAACGTTTTTACGACTACTTTATACAACGTAGGTTGGGTAAACGTTCACTCAATTGAGTAATACGACGTTCTATAACAGTTGTATTAAAGAATTCTATTAACCAGTATTGGTGGTCTACGTAACCTTTACACGACTTTTATTGAATCAAATCGTCGCATAAAGATTATTTTTAGACCTGTACATAACAAGAGAATTTAGTGGTGAACTACGAATCATTATACAACATTTAATTACTTTTGCAACCCTTATAGAACTATAAGCAGACCTAAAGTTATATAAAGGCACAACAGGCACTTTTTTAAAACTATCTTACATTTTGTCAAATTAACAATTTTTCAATTAATTTCAATAAAATCAAGTAATTTAAATTAAATTAATTTCATTTGTAATGGAATCGTGGTTCTTTGTTCAGAATGTTTATTATCTCACGGTACTCGAAAATCATTTATAATGGCGGACCATCTTGGTTGCAAGAATCTGCTTATGCGACCTTTTCATCATATAAACGATGTATAGAAGTCGTTTCCTGACATAGGCAAGATGGCTGATATTTAAGTATCAAAACACACTTTAAATATAATTTTCAATAATTGAATTCAATGTAATTCGAAGGGGGCGCAAAAAATTTAACGAAAACACACCTATATTTCATCATAAAAGTAAAGTTCCCATAGGACTAAGTGCACTGCACAGTCACACATTACATATTTTTACTTTAGCTCTGGTCGCGCATAAAAATAGTAAAGAAGATGTTAATTTGGTTAGGAAAATTATAACATTTCTGTAAACTCATCTCTAGTAAAATTGAACGAATGAGAATGAATGAAATGGACTGAACATATACTCATTTCAGTCACCTTCTAATGTCTATATAACTGTTATAGGACTTCAGTGGTTCCATAACGGTTAGAAGATAACAATTTTGTAACCTAAAAGTCGGCTTAAAACTTTTATTTAACATTTAGGCGACGTTGAAATAGTTCTTGACTAACTTTTATTTAACTTCTAAATAACATTAATGTCGTGTAATTTGGGCCTATTTCGCGTTGAATAAACGTCTACAACTACGTTTATACGACCCATCCTATGGACCAAATAGTAATAGAAAAACGTTTACACAACTTTTAAAAAACATTAATTTGTTACTTGGGTGGTTTTTGAATTATAGTACCTTATAAAAAATTAAATGTTGTCAATTGTTGGTTGTTCGATAATGAACATGCACGCTTGTGGTCGTGGCAGGTGGTGCTGGTGGGCGGCGGCGCGGCGCGCGGCGTGCAGGACGCGCTGCGGGCCGCGCGCGTGGCGCTGGCGGCGCGGGTGCCCGCCCGCGCGCTCGCCCGCGCCGCCCGAGCTACGCGAGCTGACCTCGTCGCCTCTATAGACGCGCGCATCAGCGCCCCGCGCCTCGGGACTGCCGACAAGTTCTACGTCAAGAATTGTGAGTGACTTGACTTAAGGAAATGATTTAAAGAAAAACCCAGCGTCGGCCGAATCGGCCCGTGCGCCGCTCGAACCACGCGCACAGACGTCCTCGCTTCTATCTTTAGATGCGCGCACCAGTGCCCCGCACCTCGGGACTGCCGACAAGTTCTACGTCAAGAACTGTGAGTGAAAAACGGTCAGTCAATCAACGTCTCTAGTAAACCGGGAAAGCGCTATGTCCACTAAGCTACCGAGGCATATAGTGGACTTGACGAATTTCTCCTTGCTGTTTGCTTAACGCTAAGGGCGTGCAGACCGCACACTAGCGCAGCCGTCTCCAGCATTCGGCTGCGCGTGGCGCTGGCGGCGCGGGTGCCCGCCCGCGCGCTCGCACGCGCCGCCCGAGCCACCAGGGCAGACCTCGTCGCCTCCATAGACGCGCGCATCAGCGCCCCGCGCCTCGGGACTGCCGACAAGTTCTACGTTAAGAACTGTGAGTGACTTGACTAAATCGGTCTAGTCGGACTAGACCTAATCGGACTAGTCGGATATGGCTTAAAAAAAAACAGAATCGACCGAATCAGGCCGCGCGCTCGCCCGCTCGACCTGGTCGCTTCTATAGATGCGCGCATCAGCGCCCCCCGCCTGGGGACTGCGGATAAGTTCTACGTCAGGAACTATGAGTATCGCCGTTGTTACAATTATGAACGAAGAAAATTTAATCTGATAGCAGCCAATCAACGCTTCTTGTAATCCGGGAAAGCGCTCTGTCCAATAAGCTACAGAGGCATGTAGTGGACCTGACGAATTTCTCCTTGTTATTTGCTTAACGCTTAAGGACGTGCAGTCCGCACACTAGCGCAGCCGTCGGCAGCAATCGGCTGCGCGTGGCGCTGGCGGCGCGGGTGCCCGCCCGCGCGCTCGCCCGCGCCGCCCGCGCCACCAGGGCAGACCTCGTCGCCTCCATAGATGCGCGCATCTGCGCCCCGCGCCTCGGGACTGCCGACAAGTTCTACGTCAAGAATTGTGAGTGACTTGACTTAAGGAAATGATTTAAAGAAAAACCCAGGGTCGGCCGAATCGGCCCGTGCGCCGCTCGAACCACGCGCACAGACGTCCTCGCTTCTATCTTTAGATGCCAGTGCCCCGCACCTCGGGACTGCCGACAAGTTCTACGTTAAAAACTGTGAGTGAAAAACTGTCAGTCATTCAACGTCTCTAGTTATCCAGGAAAGCACTCTGTCCACTAAGCTACCGAGGCATTTAGTGGACCTGATGAATTTCTCCTAGCTATATGCTAAACGCTTAAGGACGTGCAGACCGCACACTAGCGCAGCCGTCTGCAGCAATCGGCTGCGCGGAAAGGAGATGACTCAATAAAAAAACAGCTTCGACCGAATCAGACCGTGCGCTCGCCCGCGTTGCCCGAGGCACGCGTGCAGACCTCGTCGTCTCTATTTATAGATGCGCGCATCAGCGCTCCCCGCCTCGGAACTACGGACAAGTTCTACTGTAAGAATTGTGAGTGTCGCCGTTGTTACAATTATAAAGGAAGAAAAAATAATCTGATCTCAGCCAATCAACGCCTCTTGCAATCTGGGAGAGCGCTCTGTCCACTAAGCTACCAAGGCATTTAGTGGACCTGACGAATTTCTCCTTACTATTTGATAAACGCTTAATGCAGCATTATCCCTTTCAATGTTGTAGCACCAACTACAACCCTCGTTTGAAACGCTTCCAGTACTCAAACCATTAATGGTCTCATAGAGTATTCTGATCCATAACCTGAAAGAAGAACAAAGGACATGAAAAAAAATTGATTTTTCAATACAAAATATATGGCAAAAGTTTTTTGCGATTTCTGACATTTCCAGTACTCAAAACTCAAATGCTCCAATAGAGTACTTTGATACTTACATAAAACAGGACCGACTGGAATGAAAAAAAAAGTGTTTTTTATGCTGACTGTAACTTTTTTCCAAAATCCTAGCAACATTCTCTACTAGTAAATACGACGGTTAATATACTTGCTATTTAAAACCTATTTCAAAATTCCACATCCCTAAAAACGCAAAACTTCCTCAAGGAATTTCATTATTATTGACTTACTCCTCTTTCCCACAGTTACCAGTAAAACCCTTATGGTGCTAGAAGGATGCGCGGAGCCGCATCTCAACTGCTGCATTCTGCTCCGAGGCGCTTCCCTTCAGGAGTTAGTGAGGGTGAAGAAAGTGGTCAAATTCATGCTCCTAGCATGCTACAACTGGAGACTAGAGAAAGCATTCCTCGGAGATATCGAGGCTATATTACCCGAGCCCGGCATGGACTTCGAGGACGATGATGATGCCAAAGATGCAGATAATAAAGAAGACGCGATCTCCGTTAACAACGATAATGACACTGACGTCAGTGAATCGATTATGAATACTGACGACTGGGAGAACGAGAGTGAAGTATTCAAAGATGATACGCATTCGAATGACGCTAAAAGTATTGATTCAGCCAATGGCGATGGGAAGAATGATTCGAATGATATCGATATGAAGAAGGAGCCTGATGACCCATTGCAGAAGACTAAGTTGTTCGTTCGCAAGACGGATAGTGATAAGAACTTCAGTTGTGGCGTGCCTATAAGAGACTTTAGCGATCCTCTTCGAGCGACCCTGTCGGTTGATGATGATGTGTTTTTGCCTAAAGAAGAGGCGAAGTTGAAAGCTGACCCGCACACCGATAGGTGAGTTTTAACGTTTCTTGCATTTAAATTACAAAAAATTCTGAGGAATCCTTAGTATACGTTTTAAGGTCGCTTATTCATTTTGATTCCTGAAACAAATTTTGAAGAGCCTGCATAATATTTTCGATGCTCCTCAACTATCTACGTTTATGTCACGCCTTATCTCTTTATGCTATTGACAGTCTGCTTACTACTAGACTACTGCTTATGCACTTAGTAAGGTTGATCCTACATATTGAAATGATACTCAGTCTTCTTCTGGAGAATAAGTCCAGTAATCAGAGGCAGGCTATGCATACAAGGCATAAGTATTTGCAAAAAAAAACTTTGCTTCTAAACTTGTGCATAGGGGCTATGGTACGTGAAGATTAACTAACGGATTCTCTCAGATGGTCAACAGACGACGTCGTACTATCAATGTCGCCGAACGTCGTAATCCCGGCTCCGTACCTGGAGACGGAGGCGGGACGTCGCTGCCCGCTGCGCAAGTACTTCCCGCGGCCGCTGCTGGCCGCGCCCGCGCCCGCGCCGCACACGCCGCGCGCCAACCTCAACCGCAAGCTCAGCCGGGCTAACAGGACGGAACATGTTTACAAGGTTAGCGACAAAGACATTAACATCTTCAGCATCATTGATATCGTGATCGTCATTATAAGCTAACTCATTATCTACATCATTGTCATCATCATCACGCACCAAATCATCGTCATTATAGGTTACTTCATTATTACCAGCAATAGTCTTCCGCACACGCCGCGCGCCAATGCACACCGCAAGCTCAGGCGAGCTAACAGGACTGAGCATGTTTACAAGGTTAGCGTCAAAGACATTATTAGCCTCTTCAGCATCATCGTCAACGTGATCGTCATTGTAAGCTGACTCACTATCTTCATCATTATCAGCTCCACCATTATCATGATCATTATAGGTTGCCTCATTATCATCAGTAATAATATTCTGCATACGCTGCGCACATGCGCGAACCACACCGCAAGCTAAGCCGCTCTAACAGGACTGAGCACGTGTACAAGGTTAGCGTCAAACACATCAGCATCTTCAGCATCATTGATATCGTGATCGTCATTATAAGCCAACTCATTATCAGCTACTCCATTATCAACATCTTTGTAGGCTACCTCATTTTCATTAGCAACAGTATTCTGCACACGCCGCGCACAACGCTAAAATGGACTGAGCATATTGCGTCAAAGTCATTACCAGCCTCTTAAGCATTACTGTCATCGTGATCGTCATTATAAGCTAATTCATTATCTTTATCATTATCAGCTACACCGTTATCATCATCATTATAGGCTACCTCATTTTCATCAACGCGAACCGTAGGCTCAGCCGCGCTAACATGAATGAGCATGTTTACAAGGTTGCTGCACCTTCAGCTATAACATTATCATCATCATTATCGGCTACATAATTTTTATCATCATCATCATTATCTTCATCACTATTTATTGCTTCATCCAAAGATCAGTTGCAAACCTAATAAGTATCAACAACATCATCAACCTGTTACAGAAGTAGGCTAGTATTGGGTGAGACAATGCCGCCACCCTATAATTATTCCACCTTGCATTTGTCGCAGGAAGTGCACCCGTTCATTAAGAACCCTATCACTGCGACCGTGGACGACCCCGCGGTGAAGGCTGCGCTTGCGCACTATAGAGCGACTGGTTGCCGCATCCAGAACTCCCAACATAAGCGTGAGTACTACAACACCCATAATTAGGAATAAATCAATATAAGGGAGTGCTTTGAAAAATCTTTATGTCTCTTCAGTTCTCTTCTTTTTGATTTAGAAATAGAAATAGAAATCTTTATTGCTTAAACTGTTAAATCTTTATTGATTAAATTTTTAACGACAGTCATTTAGGAAGGCCTAGGTGGACTAAAATATCTTCTCATCATCATCATCATCATCATCATCATTATCAGCCTATCGCAGTCCACTGCTGGACATAGGCCTCTCCTAGAGCTCTCCAACTTCTCACCTTCTTTAATTTCTAAGTTCCAATATCTTAACATATTACAAGTAACTCTAGAAAATCTAACTAGACTTCAAAGACTTCAATAAACTTCTTGAGCCTTAAATTTACAGACGAGTGCCCTCTATACAAGCCGTCGGTAGTTAAAAAGGCTGTTAAAGAACCAGAAGAGGCGAGCGAGAAGCAGCCGGAGAACGAGCCGCTCGACCCCCTGGCGCCGGAGAACCACCAGCGCCTGAGCATGCTGCTGTACAGCTTCAGCAACAAGTCCGCCAACGTGCCCGACTTCTGCGTCAACCCCTGGTGAGGTCATACTTAGTTCCAGAAGCTTCGTTCAAAGATGTTGCTTGTCCAAGATCTCCTGAGTTAAAGAAAATGGTCCAGAAGCAGCTAGAGAACGAGCCGCTGGACCCCTGGCACCGGAGAGCCACCAGCGCCTCAGCATGCTGCTGTACAGCTGCAGCAACAAGTCCGCCAACGTGCCAGACTTCTGCGTCAACCCCTGGTGAGGTCATACTTAGTTCTAGAAGCTTCGCTGCAAGATCTCCTGAGTTAAAGTCAGTAAGAGCCGGACAGAATGGACCAGAAGTAGCCGGACAGTGAGCCGCTCGACCCCCTGGCGCCGGAGAACCACCAGTGCCTGAGCATGCTGCTGTACAGCTTCAGCAACAAGTCCGCCAACGTGCCAGACTTCAGCGTCAAGCCCTGGTGAGATCATGCTTACTTCCAGAAGCTTCGCTCCAAAATCTTGCTTGTCCAAGATCTCCTGAATTAAATTCAGTAAGAGTCGGACAAAGTGGACCAAAAGCAGCCGGACAACAAGCCGCTGGACCTCTGGCGCCGGAGAACCATCAGCGCCTGAGCATGCTGCTGTACAGCTTCAGCAACAAGTCCGCCAACGTGCCCGACTTCTGCGTCAACCCCTGGTGAGATCATACTTAGTTCTAGAAGCTTCGATCCAAGATCTTGCTTTTCTTAGGTCTCCAGAAATTAAAATTAATAAAAGACTCAGAGAAAATGGACCAGTTACTATTTCCGGAAGCTTCGCTCCAATATCTTCGTTGTTTAAGACCTCCTGAGCTAATGTCATGGAAAGACTCGCAGAAAATGGATCCCTGGTGAGATCATGCTTAGTTCTAGAAGTTTCGCGCGAAGATTTTCTCTTAGGTCTACAGAGTTAGGCAAATGTCGGAACCAGAGAAAACGGGCAAGAAGAAACAGTAAAGATTTAAATAAAAGAGCAAGATGGTGATTAGTTCAAAAACCGTTCTGCTCTGTTTATACTGGTCTACCCCACTTCTTTCCATGGGGGGATTGGCAGAAATGTTCTCTTGTATTTTATTACCTCCTTACTACAGCCCTCATCCAGAAGTGGACTATAACAGGCTGATGATGCTGTCTGTTTGTAGGATCGTGAATATGGAGATGTACGGTCAGAACGACATATCTCTGGGCGCTTTCCTGGAAAAGTACTGCTTCAACGGCGACTACAGGTGCCCCTCCAACAACTGCCAGGTGCCAATGAACCAGCACGTCAGGCGGTAAGTTTAATAATTATTTTTGCCCAACTTCAAGTAGACTTACTATATTCGTATAAGTTCAAAAGACTATAGACAGAAAACTAAAACATTAAGAAAGAAAGACCATTAAGAATTGTAAAGGAATTTTTGATTTAAGATCAGATTGATTGACATCTTAAAAAAACAAGGTATTATCCACTTTCTCGTCGTCTTGTGTTCTTGTGAAATTTTCTTCTCATTTATTACCACTGACAATCGATCTTGATCCTCAGATTCGTTCACGGCGACGTGTGTATCACGATAACTTGTAATACTATCGGCCACAGCAATGTCGATAAGATAAAAGAAGAACAAAATAAACAGGTTGGTTGGGCTTGAAAATTATCTTCTTCTTGTTTTCTGCTGCTGTTTGGGCTTGGAAATTTCGATTGGGTCCTTCGGTAAAGCTGGTCGGTTGATGATGATTGTGTGCGTGTGTAGACTAGCTGATGTTGTCTGTGCTTGTGGTGTTGTGTGTGTGGGTGATGTTGTGTGCGCTGGTGATTTTGTGTGTGTGTAAGTAAGTAGCGTTGTGGTACTGGTGGTGATGGTAGCGAGATTTCCACTATTTTTGAACTATAAGGATAGGTTGGGGGTGCCGTCGCCCAACCACGCCTTACCCTTAAACGGCTACTGAGGATATTATGTGTGCAGGTGAAGTTTATGAGTGTAAGTGATGTTGTTTGTGTAACTTTTGTGTGTGTAGGTGATGTTGTATGTGTAGGTATAAGTAAGTGATATTTTGTATGTAGGTGATGTTGTATGTATAGGTTAGTGATATTGTTGTTTGTCTGTCTAAGTGATGTTGTGCGTGTATGTATTGTTGCGCGTGTAAGTTATGTTGTGTGTGTATGTGTTGTTGCGCGTGTAGGTGATGTTATGTGTGCAGGTTATGTTGTATGTTACGTGTGCAGGTGATGTCGTGTATGCAGGTGATATTTTGGGTGCAGGTGATGTTATGTGTGCAAGGTAATGTTCTGTGTGTAAGTGATATTGTGTGTGCTAGTGATGTGTGTGTAAGTGATGTTGTTTGTGCAGGTCATGTTGTGTGTGTAGGTGATGTTGTTTTTGTAGGTGGTGTTGTGTGTAAGTGTCAGCGATGTTGTGTGTGGAGGTGATGTTATGTGTGCAGGTGATGTCGTGTGTGCAGGTGATGTCGTGTGTGCAGGTGATGTCGTGTGTGCAGGTGATGTTGTGTGTGCAGGTGATGTCGTGTGTGCAGGTGATGTCGTGTGTGCAGGTGATGTCATGTATGTAAGTGATGATGTGTGTAACTGTTGTGTGTGTAGCTGTTGTGTGTGTTGATGATGTTGCGTGTGTATTTGATGTCGTGAGTGTAGGTGATTTTGTCTGTGCAGGTTATGCTGTGTGTAAAGGTGATTTTGTGTGTTGTTGTGTATGTAGCTGATGTTGTATGTGCAGGTGTTGTTTAGTGTGAAGATGATGTTGCATGTCGTGTGCGCAGGTGATGTTCTGGTCGCGCTGCGGGCGCTGCGGCGCCAGTGGTCGCGCGCGGCGGCTGTCCCGCGCGGCGCTGGGGCTGTCGCTGGCGGGCTACGTGCGCGCGCGCGCCGCCGCGCCCCGCTACACGCGCGCGCGCGCCTGCAGCCACGCGTTGCACGCGCACGCGCACGCCTTCGCGCGCGGACTTACCACCGCCTGCTTCCGGTGAGTACACACACACACACACACACATATCAACGGCTAAAGTGTCAGATCAAGTTATTCATTGCCACACATTTTTTTCAAATGCCACATTTGTACTTTGTGAAGTGAAGTTTTTGTGCCTACTGTATAGTTTGATCTGAAAAAATTTGACACTTAAACCGACGTATTATACAAGTATTATCGCAATTCACACGTACATTATGTACACTAATTGTAAGTAATTACCGTCCGCTCGCATCCTTTCTAAAAAGATCCATAGGAAATTTATTTAGGAAGATTTGGTCCTTCGAAGCTGATGTTTGTCTGGCTCGAAGGACCAATTTTTTTAATCACCTTTAATATGACCAATCACATAACTCCATAACTTCACACGACAGGTACAGCAAAATAAACACATTCGACATCCGCCTGCCGCCCGAGGTCATATCTACCAAGTACGACACTGCCAAGATGCGGGAGGAGCTGATCCAGCACCTAAACGAGCTGATGCTGAAGGGGCACGAGACGTTCAGCTCGCTCACGGACGGCGAGGCGGAGAAGGACGCGGCCAGCTTCAAGCAGCACATGGATCAGATACATTTGGCTCTCACGTCGGCTACTTTGCACGAGCACACCACTTTGGCTGGTGAGTTTCTTCATTCAATAAGGGTTTTCGCAAATAAATAATCGTAAGATACCAGTAGGTAGGCACTTGGTCTAACTAGTACGTGATTGGTAAATGTTGTCATGACATTGACAGATTGACAGATCAAAATTCACCAATGACATATCAGTTCGACCTCAGGCCTGCGTATTGCCATCTAGCGGATTTTTCAATCGCAAACACCTTCATTATTTCGCTCAAAATAAAAAGGTTGGAATTTTTAAATTGGTTTAAAAGTTCAGGTACAGTAGCCGTTGTAAAGGCAGGAAGATCATATATATTAATGATCTTCCTGCCTTTACAAAGGGTCTATGTGAGACTGTGTTGTTTGCTGATGATACCTCTTTAGTTTTTAAGGTAGATAGACGTAAAATACAACTTGACGAGGTAAATAACGCGCTCTCACAAGTCCATCATTGGTTTACGACTAATAATTTACTACTTAATGCTAAGAAAACAAAATGTATTAAATTCACAATGCCTAATGTGCCACAAGTTATTACTAATGTTTTAATGAATAATGAACATATTGATGTAGTCAACTCAACTGTCTTTTTAGGAATAACTTTAGATTCAAAATTACAATGGAGTCCCCATATTGTTGCTTTGGCTGGGAGACTAAGTTCTGCAGCATTTGCTGTAAGAAAAATACGACGCCTGACTGATATTGAGACGGCGAGATTGGTTTATTTCAGCTATTTTCATAGTGTAATGTCTTACGGTCTGTTGTTGTGGGGATCGTCTGCTGATATACAAACAATTTTTGTATTACAGAAAAGGGCGATCCGTGCAATATACGACCTTAAGCCGCGTGATTCACTCCGTGAGATATTCAAGGAGATTAACATTTTAACTACAGCGTCTCAATACATCTTTGACTGCATAATTTATATACGCAAGAACCTACACAATTTTTCTAGAAAAAATGACTTTCATAGCTTTAATACAAGAAATAAACATAAGCTTGCCGTTCCAAGTCACAGGCTTCATAAGACTGGGAAGTCTTTTATTGGACTAAGTGTCAAAATATTTAATAAACTACCAGAAAGTGTAATTGAATTTCCTAAACAAAAATTTAAGTTGTTCATTAAATCAACCTTGATGAAGAAAGGTTATTATAGAATAGATGATTATTTAAATGACAAATATGCATGGACATGTTAATCTGCTCAGCCGCACTTATTTTGTATTTAGTTTTAAGGTATATTTGACATAATTGTAAAATTGAAATTTATTTTAAAAAAGGCAAAACTGTCTGAGTTTCTTGCGGCGTCTCTTCTTAGCAGGCCATTCACGTCGAGGCGCTGGTAGGGTAAAAAAAGTTTTGACGTGCAAAAGAATTTACTAAGTGAATCAAATTGCTAAATAAATCATTATTATTTCATTATTGTTGTAGTAACAAGAAAACATTGTTCGGCATACATAATGATTTTAAAATATTTTGAACCGCATTCACAGATTTTGGAAAAAAGTTATAGTCAGCAGCTTTTTTCAGATAACTTTAAAAAGAAGGTTTTCGCGTTTGAAAAACCCGCTTAATCTGTCTGAGTAACTGCTATGTGATCGTTTATTTTTCACATGACATTGTCATATATGTCATACATAATCCGGTATTTGACTGACAGGTTAAATCACCTTCTTTTACTAAATGTCAAAAACGTAAAGTTGTAGGAAAAATTGTACGGAATAGAGAATTGTGACGTCACATTTGTGTTTTGTCAAATCAATACTCTTTTTGTTTCAATAAGGTGTAGTAATATTTAAAAAAAACTCAAAAGTAACTGTGGGACAAAAATTGTGCTTAATTTTTGATTTCACGTTTAATGTTGGAATATCATAATTTATTTCAAGTAATTTATTTGCAGTCAAATACCCAATTAATTTACATTTACATTTACATTCCATCTAGCGGATTTTTCAAGCTTTTTATTTTTGGTAAATAAGCAGATTTTAACTGTTCTCCATATAAGTAAACGTTCTTTTTCGTTTACACTAACATTAAAAGTTTAAGAATGATGAATGTACTTACAAAATTTGCAGGTGTAGTTCGTAGCCTGTGGAGCGTGTCTGACCGCATCATCTTTGGGGAGAAGATGCTCCGCGACGCGCAGGACAAGTGGGCCGCGCCGCCGCCTAAGCACAAGCCGGCGCCGGAGAACACAGGTAGCATGCGACTACGCTGAAATGAATATGAAATTAAATTAAATTATTAATTTATCAGCAATTTGATTCTGTAGATGTCAAGGTCGTCGCGCCATCGTTTGCCTTGGACCGTGTAAACTGGAAATCGGAGGGGGAGGCCTTTGCCCTGCAGTGGGACGATATGGGCTAATATAATAATAATAATAATTTGATACATTAGTAAATTCTTTTGCACGTCAAAACTTTTTTCGCCCTACCAGCTGCTCACTAGCGGCCACCCGCGACTCCGTTCGCTTCGATTTCGGTTTCCCCACACATAGTGTTATACTATAGCCTAAAACCTTCCTCGACAAGTGGACTATCCAACAAAAAAAGATTTTTTCAATTCAATACAGCAGTTCTGGAGATTTGCGCGTTCAAACATACGAACAAACAAATTCTTCAGCTTTTTTATTTGTATAAGTACCTACAGATATGAGTATAAATCGTACTATTTGCAATGATTGATCATTGACCAGTTGTGGTGCATTGTCCCAATATACAATTTTCTATTTTTCGCACCCGTTTGGAGGTATGACCAAACTGTAATTATAATTTCTTTACTACAGGTTGATTATAAATACTTAAGATGTTGGTTATTTTACGTGATGTATATTTTAACATAAATCTTGTAATAATAAAAAAAATCTTGTCAACTAACCGAGAAAATAAAGTTCTTATAAATATAGTGTTGCCAATAATAAATAAATATTCGTGGTACCAACATTCTTCCAAAATATATATAACCAAAATCGTGTTTCTTGCAGTTGAAGACAAATCTGACGTGGAAGATTCAACCAGTGCAAGTGAAAGCGCCAATAATGACAGCTCGGGTAAGTTTATGACGCAAATTAATAACTTTGAGGTTATGACCTGTTTTGCCGCCCTTTTATACTTTTTTTTTTAGTTAATTGAAAAATTTATTTATTTTTTTACATCAGACATAGTACTTTTTATCTATTGCAATCATGAAAGGAGCGGTAAAACAGGTCATAAATTAATATTTGAATTGGAACATTACTACAATACTTTATTTAGGGACGACCTATGTTTTTGCTTCAGATAACACGTCTAAGGACAATACAGGTATGATGTTGAAACAAACTGTTGGTCGGTCCTCTTAGAACTAACCTGAGTTTTGTTAGATTGTCTTATTTGCAGTAGAAGTTATCTTTACATTCAGTAGCAAAGAAGATAATGTTAACTCCGCCTTCCACTATGTAGTTCATAGAATATTATGCGTTCTCAGTTATTTTACCTCCGTCTGACAGCTGTCAGATAAGTTATTTCGATTGGAATTCCTTTAAATCTCGGAATAGCTTATTTATGATCAGTATATAGCGAAGCTCTCAGAGTTTTTTCTAGTTTAGAGTCACAAGAAATGACCCAACGCCGCCAGAAAGAAAGTATATGTCAGCTGTCATGCAGAGATAAAATAACTGTGAATAGTTAATAAAATCGGACCGCACATAGTATGTAGTTTAGAGGGTAATGTTAGATTGTCCTCTTTTCGCACAAAGTAGTTAGTAATAACATTAAATGATATTGAATAATACTACCACTGTGGTACTTGGGTTGTAACAAAATGTTAAAAGTCCTCGCATGAACTGTTTTACTAAATTTACTTCATCTTAAATGTTCTTCACGGTAATGCACAAAACATAATTGACCTACTACTACATACTGGGTTCATGGTAAAAGTAAATAGTTGTTTCTGTGTATTCTTTATTTTTTATGTTGCTCGTGATATTAAAAGTCGTGTTTTTGTTAAATTGTTTTTACTTACATAAACAAAGTGTTATTTTAAAGCCCCATTTCTTTTGTTTTTCATTGCTGAATTTAATAATAACGAGCAGTTGTTTCTTCTTACGTATAAACATTCAAATTATTATACACAACATTGATTTTACTTTTTTTCTATAAATTTATATTCTTACTTGCTCATCAAATGCATACATTTCATATGCTGATATTATTTGTAAGTGACTTAAATTACCGTTAAAATGTATAGTTATGGCGGTGATATTTCACAAATCTATGACCACTATAATTAATAATAATTAGACTCAAGACTTGGCTAGGGCACTGCCGTGCCCCCAAACTAAAAATGCTAAATTAAGACGCTAGCTAATATGTTTATTGAAATTTATAGGGGAGGAAGATGAAGAGAAAGGTGACAAAAAGACAGTTAGACAGATTCTGTCGCAGCTACTGTCTAATAACCAGCCTTCGCATCAGGTAAAGTAGCGTTTAAAGAAATTAATTGAGAGATAAGTACCTACTTAATTGTTGATCAATTTATGATAATAGTGTTATTATCATATATCAATCAACTATTGGTCTTCATTAATCTGAGGAAATCAAACAACGCTTCTGCCGATTATATCCGAGTGGTTTGCCATTGCCTTTACAAGTTTGTACAAAAAACATAAAACCAAGCATATTTTTTTTTATTTTGAACGAAGCTAGCAATTGACCACAAAGTTGCCTGATGTTAAACAACTATGCGGTCTACGATGGAGCGTGCTTGCTTAGGAAAAGCCAACGGGCTTTTCCTAACGCCCAGAATAAACGTATTCTGGCCTTGAAGAGCCCCAAGTTGTATTGTGCAGGAAAAACAGATCTATTTATAAGGAAGGTGTGATATTTAATGATATCTAGTGTGAGATTAGTTGTGAGGGTATTTGGTTTTTAAAGGCAGGCAACGCATCTTAACGGGGCAGCCTTGATCACTTACCATCCGGTGACCCGCTTGTTCGTTTGCCTCCCTACACAAAAAATTCAAATAATGTTTGTGTTACAGGCGGGTATGATAATCTCGTCCGGGGTGATACCAGTGGTGGTGCAGGCGGGAGAGATCGGCTCGGTGATCGCCGCCACTCTCGCCTCCATGAGCTACCAGCGAACAGTCAAGAACCAGCGGCACAGGTTAACTTACCGATTTACAACATTAACTGTAAAGAATGAAACAACTGTCTCGAGTAGATGCAGACCTGTCTTTCCTACTGGGCACAATGGGCAGGTGCACACTGCACAGGGGCCCCGGGCAGGTTCTGGGGGCCCCACATTTACCAAACAAGATGTTTAAAGGCTTTACAACTTAACTGTAGAGAATCAATCAACCGTCTCGAGAAGATGAGAGTTTATTACTTATCGATGTTAATACCGTAGAGATTCCGTACTCTAACCACCCCGACCAACGGGCCAAAATAACAAACTAATTTGCTCTGAAATCAGATTTGGAGGGTAACGTACTCGTATATTCTAAATCGCAAAGCAAATATTTATGTAAATGTCCTTCCATCACTGGTTTACTGACTTCATTTTCGAGAATATTTTTTTTGGTCATAGCAGATATTCGTGGATATTCGTGGTCTGGTTTTGTTTACTTTTATTGTATTTTTGCAGTACACAAACTGATCTTGAAGACTCTGAAAACACCTCAAACCCAAAAGATAAAACTGACGGTGAAAAGTCAAAGGCCAAGTCGAATGATCACATTGAAGTGTTATTGCGGGTGAGTATTGTCAATAATCTGGTCTGTGACTAAATTAGTATTGTATCCGGCTTGAAGGTCCAAAAACTGTAACGAGACACAGTTGTCAGTTGACATCGCGTCGCGAAGGGAAAGTAGTAAAAACCACCAGGGCGCTGTTTCGACACATTCATTTTGAATGAAGCGTGACGCACACAGTCCCTTAACCCAACCCGTCTTTTCTTAGTTACAATAATAATAAATATTGTGTATCGTGGGGGAAGGTGCTCGAGATGAACACTTTTGGTCGAAAATATTACTGTATCCGGCCTGGAAGGACCGAAAACTGTAACATAAAAGAGTTACGAGGTATTCATTCCTTATCGTAACATTAATAATTGTTTATGTTGGAAGTACTATTGGAGGCCAAGACTCATTTTATGCGTCTTCGCTACTAGTAAGTAGTAAGTAAGTACGTTGGAAGTACAGTAAACACCTCGTCTACCCCTTCAGGACGGTCTCCTCTGCCGCTTGAACTGCAACTGAACTGTTGGAACTGCAACAATAATTATTGTTCATGTTAGAAGTACTTTGGGAGGCCAAGACTCATTTTAGGTCGCTGCACTTATAGTAAGTAGTAAGTAAGTATGTTCGAAGTACAGTAGTACAGTAAACACCTCGTCTATCCCTTCAGGACGGCCTCCTGTGCCGCGTGTACTACGCGCCGCAGTTCCAGAAGCTGCGGCACATGCTGCTCGCGCCGCTGTGCAGCAACACGCACATCGCCGACGACTTCGCCTTTGCGATATTGTGCAACCATAGCAGAGCGTTTACCACTGAACCATCGAATGCCCTAATCAATAATTACTTTCTATCACCATAGAAACCTCCGAAGAAGAAGGACACCTCCTTCTTTTGTTTTTTTTACGTGAGGAGGGAAAACTTAAGTGGTCACCGCTGCCCATTGACATCAACAACCCCACAACTCACGTAGATGCGCTGCTGTCTTAAAAAACTCAACTGAGCTCTGGAAAATTTAGTTACCACATAGCACCTCAATCTCTATTAACTAGGACGTTCTCTAAATCCCTCGATCTCGATCGAAAATATTTTTGTATCCGGCTTGGAAGGACCAAAAACAAGTTGGAAGTACAGAAGCCCAGTAAACACCTACCTCCTTCAGGACGGCCTCCTCTGCCGCGTGTACTACGCGCCGCAGTTCCAGAAGCTGCGGCACATGCTGCTCGCGCCGCTGTGCAGTAACACGCACATCGCCGACGACTTCGCCGACACCACGCGCGCGAGCGACAATGAGGCGGAGAAGTGCTGCTGCGAGGATAAGGATAGGCCTGACAGTGAGTATTAATTAAAGATAATGCCTGTGTGGCGACCTCTATCTACATCGCCACAATGAGTAGTTCTGCTTTAACTCAACAGATGGCGCTGAAACGCACACTTTAATATTTTCATACAAACCTACATCGCGCAAGCAGAGTTTCCGTCGCGAGTTAGTACCTATATACACGACTACACCGACATCCCCGAGCTAGATCACCCGTTCGGCAGAAGTACGTCTTTCTTTTTAGAGAAAGGCTGGTTTCCCTATACCGTGTATCTTTAACTCGTCTATCATAATCCATCAGGATTGGAAGTAAACAAGCTGGGGTTTCCCATTTGTGACTATGTCTGCGATTGCATAGCTAGAGAGGTAGAGGGGAGACCCGCCCAGATGGCATTCACTAGGCGTGATACCATGGAAAACATTTGATGAGCAAAGATTAGGTCCGCCCCATGATAGCAAAGCGTGGAGAGCTCGACTCCTTCACGAAAACTATAAACAGCGCATGAGGACACGCGCCACGCCATCGCGGCTCCATTAGCGTTCCTCAAAGCCCTCTTATGACGCCCGAGGAAAAGGACAAGAAGGAATTCCTCCTTCTTTAGATTGGTTAGGGGCTGAACTGCAAAATAAGCCCTATCAACTTCTTTTGTTACTAAACGAGTTTGATGTTAAATGTATCTGTTCTGTTCTTTCTAGACAAAAACTTGTGCGAGATAGAAGAAGGTTTCATGCGGTCGCTCGCTCACTGCGTGCCCTGGGCGGCCAAAGGCGGGAAATCTGGTTCAACATTTTGCAAAACTAAAGGTAAGGGCATAGTTTAAGTCAACGTTTAGGCGCTCTTATTTCTATTGCGTAATTGCGCTCATTTTCGGGTTATTTTATTGTATCATTTGTTGTAACCCTGATATTTGTTTGAAAGTAATAGTGGTCTATCTGAATTTATTTTAAGTTTATTTTTATTTTCTTTAACAGGGAAAAATACAGCTTACGATTAATACATCTGCGTATAAATACTAAAGATTACAAAGAACATTAAATTTTTCTTTATTTTATATTTGAATTGAATTTTAATTTTAATATGTGTTACGGGGTTCGTTTCCACCCAATTTTACTATTCAAAGGAGAGATCATAGTCATCATCATCATCCTAGCGCTTGTCCCGGTCGCATCCTCGGCCGTTGCCTCGGAGTCCAGGGTCCGCTTTCCTGCTGCACCTACTCCACTTCGCACGGTCTTGGGCATCCAGGGTGGAAAGACCATAGGCACGCATGTCATCTTCAACGACGCCAAGCCAGCACTTCTTGGGCCTGCCCCTTCTTCCGGGACCCGGCGGTGGTGGCATGGTGAGACATTTGTTTCCCACGTAGCTGGCCGGTTTCCGTAAAACATGGCCGCACCAACGTAGGCGACACTCCTGCAGTTTATCTGCAATATCACGGACACGAAGGCTACCCCGGATGCGTGAGTTCTTAATGCGGTCTTTCCGCGTCACTCCACACATCCAGCGCAGCATCTTCATCTCCGTGACACGCAGCATCTGCTTGTGTCGCTCAAGTACAGGCCACGTTTCACTGCCGTACAAAAGGACCGGCCTAATGATGGTCTTATAGACCTGTCCCTTCAACTTAACCGGCATTTTGGGGTCACAAATGACACCAGTCACCTCACGCCACTTGGCCCAGGCTGCTGAAATGCGGGCTTTGACGTCGCAATCGATGTCGCTAAACGCATGAAGTACAGATCCCAGGTATTTAAACTGGTCCGTACGCTCGACCAAGTCACCGTCTATGCGTACGGGTGGGGGATCTGTGTTGCAGGCCATGTATTCAGTCTTCGCCACGTTTAGTTTTAGACCGCCGTTCTCAAGTGCCACCTTCCACTTTCCCGCTCGTCGCACCAGTCGTCCCCTGTCCGAATCCGTCAGCGCGATATCATCAGCATACATGAGCAGCCACGGGGGTTGCTCATGTGCGTCTATGATGCTGGTTGACAGTTCGTCTAATATCACGCTAAACAGGAAGGGACTAAGGGCGGATCCCTGGTGCACTCCGACGGTAACGGGGAAAGGGTTGGTGTCACCAACAGCAGTCCTAACTATTGAATCGGAATCGTGGTACATGTCTCGGATGACGTCAATATAAGTTTTAGGCACCCTCTTGGACCTCAGTGCCCACCAGATCATCATGCGAGGAACACAGTCGAAGGCCTTCTGCATGTCCAGGAACAGGAAATGCAGAGGCGTGTTCTTCGTTCTGTATTTCTCCATGATCATCCTTAGGGCAAAAACAGGGTCCATGGTACCAAGACCAGGTCGAAACCCGTACTGACAGTCCGAGACAGTACACTCCTGTCGTAGCCGAGAGTCAACTATCCGCTCAAATAGCTTCATAGTGTGGGACATTACCTTTATACCGCGATAGCTTCCGCACTCCTGCACCGATCCCTTCCCTTTGAAGACTGGAGTTATGATACTCCGTCTCCACTGGCAAGGGATCCGCCCGGTGTAGAGTATGCGGTTATATTCAAAGGAGAGATCATAGTGAACGTGACAACTTGTGTAGAGGCCCAGGTCATTAAAGATGATGATGTTAATCGGACCCTGGACTCCGAGGCAATGGCCGAGGGCGTGACTGGGATAAAGCTAGGATGATGATGATACCATACATTGTGTATATTATGAAAATGCTGTGCGCAAAACTTATTGGAAAACAATTTAAATGTAACACCTTATACTTCTTTTATTGTGATTGTTAAGTATGAAATTGTATTCTGTAGTTGTGCCATCTCGATAAATAAATAAACAAATAAATAAATGATGATGATGATGATGATGATAATAATGATGATGATGCTTATGGTGATGATGATGATGATGTATGTCTCCACCAGACGATAGGTACGTGCTGAAGGAGATGACTAAGCCGGAGTGGCAGCAGTTCCTCGAGTTCGCGCCGCACTACTTCAACTACGTCGTCGACTGCCATCAGAACCAGCTGCCCAGTCTGCTCGGTGAGGCTTTTTTACAATGTTTATTTTTATTTAATTGTAAAAATATAACGAAGTATTCATCCATTTTTGGTTTTATTGTATGTATTTGTATTTTGCTTATTCAATTCATTTATTAAGTATTGTCACGGTTAATTACCGATAACCGTTCTCGATCTCGTCCAAAGTAGTTAGGTAACAAGTACCGTTCCGATAACCGTTATTTAACGTTCCAATAACCGTCCCATCATGTACCGATACCGTTCCGTAACGTTTCAATAACCGTTCCGTTACGTTTGGATAACCGTACCGCAACGTTTCAATAACCGTTCTGTTATGTGTATCTGTGCGCAGCGCGCATCGTGGGCGTG
Source organism: Nomophila noctuella (assembly GCA_958496325.1). Classification (NCBI taxonomy): domain Eukaryota; kingdom Metazoa; phylum Arthropoda; class Insecta; order Lepidoptera; family Crambidae; genus Nomophila; species Nomophila noctuella. The sequence goes on from OY292494.1 coordinate 2,337,031, forward strand.
TTCAGCGTGGGCGGGGCCGGCGCCGGCAGCGGCGTGCTGGTGATGGAGAACGTGTGGCACGCCTGCGCGCCCACCGCCACGCGCTTCGACCTCAAGGGCTCGTCCCGCCACCGCCTCTCCACCGACACGCAGCCGCTCTCCGTGCTCATGGACGAGAACTTGCTTAACCGTGAGTCGTCTCTCTGCCATGTGACCGTGTTGCACGCATCTATGATTAACCTCTCCTGTGCTCGAGCCTCGAAATTTCAAAATGCCGGTAGCGATGGCCATTTGACAGCCCGCCCAAAAAGTACGGGGTGGTACGAACACCCTTATAGGGTTATAATATACAATTTGCATAAATAACGAAAAGCAAGTGCCCGCAGATGGGCGGGGGAGTGAAGTCGGTACCACTCTAAGGCTCGTATTAATAAATCGCATTCAACTCTGAGCTCCGTGCAAACTTAAGGTGCTGTTTTGTATGAAAATGACATATCAAGTTTGCACTCAAGATCGAGCTCAGAGTTGAGTGCGATTTATTAATACGAGCCTAAGAAGCAGGGTTTAGTTGAATCTTTTTTTGTGGTATTCCACAAAGTGATGTGGCATACCTACCACCCTTAGGGTAAAAAAGTAAAGTCATCTTTAGAAATCCTGTTTTTGTTACAAAGATGTATCATCTTTGACGGTGATTACACCATGCTTGTCAAATGCGGGTTGGTGATCAGAAAAGTTGTCGCAAAGCTGGGAATCGCACTGTCACACTATCCCACAAAACACATGTGTTATTTATAATGCATAGTTATTTAATAAATGTATAGTAGTATATGTATGTATATGTATAGTTAATTAATTTTGATAAGCACTACCTACTTCACTTTCTGATTTGCCCTAAGGTTGACTGGTAGAGAATGCCATGAGGCATTAAGTCCGCCTTTTGTACAATATTTTGTGTAGTACTTCTTCTTCCTAGCGTTTATCCCGTTTTCTATACGGGGTCCGCTTTGACCATGATCCAGGATTTGGCAAGTCTGGTTATTACAGTGAAGCGACTGCCATCAGACCTTCGTAACCCATAGAGGGGAACCAGACAGATTGGATCATGGTTACACATTCAGATCTAACTGAACTAAATTCAGAAATTACTGAATGTTCAGGTTTCCTCACGGTGTTTTCCCTCACCGTGTAGTACAATAAAGATTAAATAAATAAATGCGTTGCAGTGCGATGGGAGACGCCGCTGTACCTGATGTCGCACACGGCGCGCGTGGTGTGCGCCAGCGCGGAGCGGGACGCGCGCTTCCTCGCCGCGCACCGCGTCATGGACTACTCGCTGCTGCTCGGCCTCGACCAGCGCTGCCTGCACCTCGGGATCATCGGTAACGATAAATAATAATATTCTGTGGGACAATACCCCATACAACAATAGACCGGATATAACTTTTGTAGATAAAGACAATAAGCACACATTAATTATCGATATAGCTGTACCAAACACTAACAATATTCAGGCGACAATAACAGTAAAAGTAAGAAAATACACGGAATTACAAGACCAAATTAAAAGGGTATGGAAGATGGATCGCGTAACAATAATACCAATAGTAATTTCCAGTACTGGGGTAATTCCCACTCAGTTATTAAAGGGCCTTCAATTACTAGATTTACCAAAATACACATACATTACTCTCCAGAAAGCAGCCATTCTTAACACATGCCGTATAGTTCGCAATTTTTTATGCTGATAACATTTTATAAAACCAAAACTACAAACCTCATATTTGCTTGGCCACAAGCCCGCAAATATGAAAATAAAACCCGTTAAACGGAGACTTCGTTACAGAAACATGTAAATAATATATTTATTATTAAATATTTCACAAATCACATACATTGATCTGATTCCGTTTTAAGTAGCTAAAGCACTTGTGTTACAGACATCAGAATCAACAGTCGTATTACAAATACATATACTTAAATAGATAGATATAACACCCAGACTAGGACAAACAGACATGTTCATGCAAACAAATGTTTGTCCTGTGCGGGAATCGAACCCGCGACCTTTTGTATAATACATACGCAACATCTTGACCATTACACCAAGCGGGTCGTCAAAAACGATGGATTTAGTTTTTCAAAGAACTCAGACTTGTGATTAATAAAGCTTTACAGAAGGAGACTTATAGGAATATTTGTGGTATGTGGTACGGTGCGGCAAGAACATCGTCGACCTTTAATTTCCGCTCTGCGCAGATAGACACATTCTTTGGCTCTTTTTACGTGGCGAACCAATACTGTCTTTGGCCGTTTAATTAAACAACCGGCCTATCTCACCCACTTGGCATACAACTATAGCATAATACGTTATTGGGGATAAAATATACTTATTACATCCCAAAAAGCGTTGTGTGATATATTTATGTCAATTCTGATATACACTAAGTCTCGTATACAAATGTATGTAAATAACGTTATCAAATTTACGAATATCGTTACATAACGTTTTAAATACCGTTCCATTACTTCGTTATTGTAAGAGCAGCTCTATTTGTACGACGAACCGCTCTATTTGTACAGGTATTTGGTGAATAAAAATTACTCGCATTCCAGACTACATCCGCACATTCACGTGGGACAAGAAGCTCGAGCACCTCGTGAAGAAGAACCTCGGGTCCGGGCAGCCGACGGTGGTGTCCCCGGAGGAGTACCAGCGCCGCTTCTGCGCCGCCGCGCGCAAGTACTTCCTGCACTGCCCCGCGCACTGGGACCATCTCTACGACACCACTATACGCCCGCTCCAATGATGAGGCTCAGCGAATTCGACATTATTACTTACAAATCTTCCTCCTAGCGTTTATCCCGTTTCTATGCGGGGTCCGCTGTGACCATGATCCAGGATTTGGCAAGACCGGTTATAACAGTGAAGCGACTGCCATCAGTCCTTCGTAACCAACAAAGAGGAACCGGACAGATTGGATCATGGTAAAACATTCAGATCTAACTAGACTAAAGTCAGAAATCACTGAATGTGCAGGTTTCCTCACGGTGTTTTCCCTCACCGCCGAGCTAATGGCAAAAATCCACACATAGATTCCGAAAAATCCAGAGCTCACCTCCGCTCAATCCGGACCTCACGTATGTGAGGCCCCGACAGTACCACAGGGCCACCATCGCTTTATTACATAAAAATACAAAGTTTTTATTTGTAAACATAGGTGAGTAATAAGTACAGTCAGATGTTGGTAAATTTATGTATATAAAAATTATATATGTCGTAAAAGTAATTTCTTATACCTAAAGTATGGTTGTACCTATATGTTTATTTTATTTTATAAGCACTACCTACTTGCACTTTCTGTTTTGCCCTAAGGTTGGTAGAGAATGCCATCAGGCATTAAGTCCGCCTTTTGTACAATATTTTATGTAGTACAATAAAGAAAATTATTTCAACAATTTTTCTAAAGGTTCACATATTTATGTATAGAAAGTTTAAATCGGTTTTAGAAAATTGAGTCGATAACATTTGACCATGTCGAGGCGAGACTATTTATGAAACAACCAATGGACAAAATATTATAATCAACATACATATTATGTTTTTACCTTATCCAAATTCACACGCCACTAAAATGTTACCTAAGTATAGCTTTGGTGAGGTGAGTTATTTTAAATTGAATGTCATAATATATTTTACAATTCGCATATTTATTTACATTCCTTAGTTAATTAATACCTATGCCTAAAATAAGATAAAACATTATTTATATTATATTACATTGTTACCAGTGTATAAATGCTTTTATTTTCTTCATTTGTTATAATCATTGGATATGTGTATGGTCCTTTCCATCCTTGTGCATGTTTCTGACCAAATTAAGGGTGAGCTGAGCTGTAAGTATATTATTATTTTTTTTTTAAATTAGAATAAAACACAGGCAAATTCGGAATAGAAACCCTTATTGCGCTATCTTTTTAAGTTAAAAATTTAATTCTTAAAGGGGGACGCCGGCTGGCCATAGAAGTTTAGGCCAACAGTGCACACATATGAAAGTACTATGGAAATGTAGAGTAAATAGTCTTTAGTTGACTGGCGAAAGGAAGGGTTTAAAAAAAGTCAGTGTTTTTGGGTAAATGCATAATTATTTTCGATTTCCACCATATTAGCTGTTGAAGGTTGTAAAAAGTATTTGTTTACCTGCTACGGCTGAACCCGGATCCTCGGAGTCAGTATTCATGATGAATTTGTTTAGTTAAACAGACCCGTTGGTCGAGTGGCTAGAGACCCTGGCTACAAAACCAAGGGTCGCGGGTTCGAATCCCGCTAGGGGCAAATGTTTGTGTGATGAACATCGGCATTTGTACTCGAGTCATGGATGTTTATAAAAAGTATTTAAGTATGTCTATCCGTTCCCTAGCTTCCATAGTACAAGCTTCGAGCTTAGTTTGGGGCTAGGCAATTGGTGTGTTAGTCCAAGGCATTTATTTATTTATTATTTATTTATTATTAAACGCACGAAATAAAACCGATCACTTTGTTGATGCAAGAAAAACACAATTACTTTTTGATATTTTGAACTTTGACAGTTGAATTGGCAGTTAATTTAGTGTTTCCATTGCGTAAAAAAATATCAATATTCGATTTTAGATCTATTCGATTCTAATATAGTTTAATAAAATAATGCAGCCTAAAATATACGTTTGATTGATTCATGAAAATATTTCACTAAGATTATAAAATATTTAAAAGATAAATAGGATAATGACACTGAAATATATTTATTTTTTTATTTTAGGCATGCTACCGCTCATGTCACGATCGTACGGGATCGTACGGGTATCTTAAAAATTGCAACCAATTATTCACCTCATTTCTGTAGATAAATTGTAAGTGATATTTTTATTTCTATTTTAGCTAAGATCCACCAACGTAATAGTATTCGATATTCTCTTATAATCGATTATCTGAAAATATATTTCTGTAGTGGCAACTCTTAACACATACGAGCCCGCCGCGGGTCGGCTCGATACACACGAATTTGAGCTTTACTTCAATGCTGATAGGGCGTAGATAGATTTGTTTACACATATCTGTCAAAAGGACGCAATTCCGGTGGGGTTAACAAATAGTTGAATTTCTTTTAATTTTTGTTATATTAACCCCAACTTTTAGCGACATACGAATAGCGCGAATAATTAAGAACGAATATTTTAGCTAGTTTTATAAAATGGAACATCGTGTGCACTTCTTGGCCATATTCCGGCATCCCTCTTTAATATTGAAATAATTGCTGGATCGCCGCTGTGTGATTGTAAGACAGTTCGCCGACAGTCATTTCTCCTTTGCACTATTCACCGACAGGACGTTTCGTTTTTGTCTGATTCACCGACAGCACGATTCACCTTTGGCCGTTTCGTCGACAGGACGGTTCGCATTTTTCTGTTTCGCCGACAGGACGTTTCGCCATAGGACGTTTCGTCGACAGGACGGTTCGCATTTTTCTGTTTCGCCGACAGGACGTTTCGCCTTAGGACGTTTGGTCGACAGGAAGGTTCGCATTTATATGTTACGACGACACTTTTCAACTATGGAATAATAACGCAAAGATTCTGTCTACAGTGGTTTCCATTATTTAACTAGGTAATCTTCTTCCGAGCGTTTATCCCGTTTCAGTGCGGGGTCCGCTTTGACCATGATCCAGGCTTTAGCGAGTCTGGTTAATACAGTAAAGCGACTGCCATCAGACCTTCGTAACCCAAAGAGGGGAACCAGACAGATTGGATCATGGTGACACATCAGAACTATAGTCGGAAACTATCTGAATGTGCCAGTTTCCTCATGGTGTTTTAACTCACCACCGGTACAAATCCACTCACGGATTCGAACCACGGACCTAATGTATGTGAGGGGCGGTCCTTACCACAAGGCCACAATGGCTCTTTAAGATACGCATAACTAAGCCATAAAAAAGCGAATAGTTTGCTACACTTGTAGGCAATGCAATAAGCAAGCATTTTAACATTGTTAGGCAACTTTGTGGGCAAGTGCTAGCTTAGTTATAAATAAAAAAAAAAATTAAAAATCTATAAAACGTAAAGTATCAGCCTATTAATGTCCCACTGCAGGGCAAAGGCCTCCATCATTTGAAATCATGTTTTCGTTACAAAGATGGGTTTTGGCTTAATCGTTATTAGTAGTAATAAAAGTTATTATTCCATAGTTGAAAAGTGTCGTCGTAACATATAAATGCGAACCTTCCTGTCGACCAAACGTCCTAAGGCGAAACGTCCTGTCGGCGAAACAGAAAAATGCGAAACGTCCAGTCGACGAAACGTCCTAAGGCGAAACGTCCTGTCGGCGAAACAGAAAAATGCGAACCGTCCTGTCGACGAAACGGCCAAAGGTGAATCGTGCTGTCGGTGAATCAGACAAAAACGAAACGTCCTGTCGGTGAATAGTGCAAAGGAGAAATGACTGTCGGCGAACTGTCTTACAATCCCGCTGTGTCCGTTCTATTCTATAACTATAAATAATTATGATAAAGGTGAAAGGGTAATAAATTGAAAACACGGGTATTAAAATCAATTTTATTTATTTTATCAGGCTCTCATAAGTTACATTTAGTATCATTTATTCTCCATACATATTAGTTAACTGGTTGGTTAAACATAAAGTCATCACCATTATTCCCTTTCGCAACATCGGGAAAGTTCGCAATACTAAATATTACCGGAATATTCGATGCAATAAAAACAGGATTTATTCATTTACAACATATAATTTAATTATTTGACATTTAATTCAAAATGGCGTCTGGGTGTGGTTGGTAGGTATGAATACTTAAACTACGTTGTATGGATTTTGTTGACTTGTGTTGTGAAAATATGTTATGGAAACTCGACAGTAGATAATTGATTTTCAATTTTATTTTAGAATATATTACAAGATGAGATAGAATAAAAGAATCATAATATCATGGGTGGAACATCGGCTTGCGGTTCGAACAGCAATAGTTAATATTCGAGCTTCATTCATGCTATTGGCATTTTCGTGTAAAAAATAACAATTTAGCATCAAACAATATAATCGACATACATCTGTGAAAGGTTACAAACAAACGATATATTTATTAATTTTTCTTCACTAATTAATTTTTATTAAACGTAAGTACACTAACGTTATTATTTTTCTGCGTAAAACGAGTATGCAGTCAATCTTAGATTGTTTTCTTAAGGTTCTAATCTTATTCTGTGGCGAATTGTACCTGCCGATTTGAAAAAGTATACTTACATGATCTTGAAGTATACCGACTTGACATTTTATGATTTTTTAAAAATCATTTTTCGTTTTCGGGCCCCCTCTAGCCTCTAGACAAGTTGCTACTTTGAGCATTGTCGAACTTAGCTATCTACTCGACTAAAAATGCCAGTTCAGATACGTAGTATCTCCCAGATTTATTAATATCGTTAGTCAAACATTCACCTAACTGGGCACCTAAGTCTGTTTTTATCTCAGACTTTCTCAACAGAAGACGAAGACCACACTATAATGACGTCATCCCACTTGAGAGTTTAGACGGCGGGAGTACGTGTGTCTGCTATCTTGCTCTATTACACGTGATTCATAATAAGGAGGAGAGAAAAGGTTAGCATATCTGTCAAATTATTCGCTGCATCTATTGATATTAATAAATCTGATTGCGCTAGCGGGAAAGAAATATCAGTCGAGATTAGGACGAGTGAAACCGCCAGTAAAAACTCCAAGCACAGAACCTTTGATTCAAAATTACGTTTTAAAACCTAACAACTAATAGACTGTTGGTACTCGATATGGAATCCAGTTTCTTTTTATTACTTGGAATTGATTTACCATGATGTAAATAAGATGTATTAATCAAAACATAATCTATGATGTTAACATGATTGTACAAAATAATGTCAATTAAAATTAGACAACTGAACATTGTTATTTTTCATTTATTATAATATCAGAGTATTCAACCTCAAAAATAATCATTATTATGATGACGAATTAAGGGAAATAGATAGGTATACAAAGTGTAACGGTCAAACGGCCACAATAATCTCTACCATAAAACGAAACAAATAATAAATTGTCGTCGATTTATCCAGCTGAAAAACTATCCGAATAATGGTAAAGGTAACATTAGCCCAAATTAAAAACATGTATTCAGGATAGGAAATAGTTCTGACCGATCACGTCTGCAATTTTAACAGCCAACTGTAAGAGCTTAAGAAACTACATCGTTCGTTACACCCTGTATACATCGTAATAATTGTCAAATCCGAGTTTTCTTAACCGTGATCCTAGATTTGGCCAGTCCAGTCATTATATTAGAGTGTCTATTGTCAGACCTCCTACTGATAGAAACATCTACAAGAAAATTACTTTATAACAACCTCTTTATCAACAACAAAACCAAACGCAGACCAGAAAATTCTACGAAATAAAACGAACAACTAATATTATTACGAAAGAGATTTCATATATTTCGATCACACGCTCAATAATAAGTCTACATCATTGATATTTCAACGCAAGACACAGTTTCTAGAAGTGGATAGGGATATAGCCGCCTTTCGAATCAGATACGGTTTCTTAAATATTAAACGGATATTATAATGATCTTATTTTAAGCTTCGAAATATGTATTGTCTAACACTATTCAGTAGGAGACATGAAACCTACATAATAATTTTTTTATAATGCGATATTTTAACTGTCTGAACTGTTTAATTGCCGAGAGCCGTGATCCGCAAACACTTTGGGAGAAAAAAGGACTTTATTGACTGCGTACGAAAATATATATTTCATCAACGAACCAGCCACTTCGAGAACGCTGTATCTTGTATACAACCCTACGCCAATGATCCTAACATTAAGTCTATTCTCATTATGGAAATAATATATCAATTTAGTAGTTTTGAAAACTACAATTTAGCAATTGTTACATAAAAATACATTATGTACATGGAATACGCCGTAACTTTAAAATTTGTACAACTATAAATACATAATGTTTAATATAAGCCAATATAAGTGCTAAGCATTATCCATTCAAGATTTAAGTCAATTATTCCATTTACATTTCACATATAAAAATATGTAAACACAATCTGTCATATTAAGGAAGAGCTATTTATTCATTGTTAAACACATAAGACTTTATCCCCTTTTAAATAATACTATAGAAAACTTAGTCTACATCCAGTGTACTTTGTTACACGTAGTTACACACAGACATTCAATCAACAACAAAACACCGGCAACAGGAACTGATTTAATATAAATAATTACAAATGAAAATACCACATAACGTAATAATTATTAAATATCTGAAATTAAACCTAAGTAAAGAAAAATCTATTACAATATTATATGTTTTTGCATCTTTAACCTTATGAACGCCAGTGGTCAAACGCATCGGCGCCCTTCCCACGCCAAGCCATAAATTCAGAGCAAATACCTACAAATAAAATAGGAATGCCAACGATGTTATCGATAAGTTGTCAATAACCGATTTAATCTCTGCTATTCGTCACATATCTTTGAAATTAAATATATTTTTTTGATTTCGTATTATTTAACAGCAGTTACAAAATTCTATACAAAGTAAAAGTAGACATTAGAACTACAAACGAATAAATCAGGTAATAATAAGATACATCACTAATCTCATTCGTGTAGGCATTCGCTGTCGGGAAGACCCGACTCTGGCGTGGTTGGCACGACCTTTGACAGCTTTCTTGCGTGCGAGGTAATGATGTGACATTTCAAGTAAACTTATAATTATTATTATAAATTATAAACAACAAGGTAAAGAAAGGGTTGTCTATTAGGAGTACGAATTAATTACTTAGCTTTAGTTGATTTTCTCCGTTTTTACTTAAAGAGGCCTGTTACATCTCGATCATGATTTTTGCGTAAAATGCCCCTTTTCACATTTTATAGTAATTTTCCAGTTGTATTTATCGTTTTTAAGGATAATAAATTCATGCTTAGTATAACAAATTTTCACTCTGCGAGAAAAAGCTGAGTTCGGACGGCCGGCACATATTTTGTAGTAATTTTGCAGTTGTATTTATAGTTTTTATCGAAATAAGATAATAAATTCATTATAAAATATTATGAAGTAACAATTATTCTGGTATAAATTTTGTTCAATTATATTATCGTATAGGTGAGATTCACAGCGATCTTAAAGCGATTTTCGACGTTTTTTGGTTTAGAATAATTTCTAAGTAAAATCAATGACATCTAAAAAATCAGAGGCCGCTACGAACTATTCGACTATTTAAGAGATAACATTCTATTTTTTTTTAATTTCATTTGTTTAGAACAGTAGTTCAATCTAGGAGCTCAAAAGTGCCTTCGCGCACTTAATGAAATGTCTAATATAAGTCGGTATTTTGGTAACCCAATGAAACAAAAGCGTTCAGATCTTGAAAGTTTTATTCATCATCCTCTTCTACACTTCCTAACACACGAAGGATTTCTTCGGTAGTCATTTGACTGCTATCCATTTTTATTCATATTACACTCCCCGTTATAAATTATAATAGGATAGGACATCACTAGCAGTCTCCCGTAGCGCTAATGACGTCACCGCTTGACGTGTCTTCCCGACTGTGGCGTACAGGTAACTGTCTATGCGCTGTTCCGTAGGGATGCGCGAGAGTGAACAGTTAACTATCGATCGATAGATATAAATAGTAATCATTTTTCAATAATTTCATAAATATTACGCATTAAGAATATTCAGATACAAATAGTTGCTATTAAAAAATAATTATCGATGTAGTAGTAAGCTGCTTTCAATAAAATATTTCATTAATTCAAAATTTAATTTACCTAACTTACCCATCACTAGCTGTCGTGTCTTGCCGACTGTGGCGTGAGGAGAACACCATTTTGGTTAGCAATATTTAGTGATAATTTTTGCTAGTGAAATGTAACTGATGGATATATCTTCGTGCCATTTTACAATACATCATTAAAGTACTTTTAAATAATAGGAAAAAGAAACACAGAAAAGTTGATTTAGTATGTTTATTTTGTGTTTTAAAAATGTCGTTTTCTCGTCGGCCATACACGACGGTGGCGTGTTGGGCACTTTTTCATTTGTCGTCCAGTGCCGACCGTGGCGTTCAAAAGGTTAAACTCCTGGGGACGACAAAGACAAACCAAGTTCTTGTGGAATTAAATACATATTTCCGTAGATTCCTAAGATATAATCAATTAAAAAAAACGCAAATAAATGTGTTTTATTGCAGATTGATATTTATATTCTTTGCATACGACACAAGTAAGATGTATCAACTTTTCACAATCTTATGCAACAATGATAATTGTAAATAAAAACGGAACGTATCCCTCCGATGTAAGACCGCATCATTGCCGCCATTGAGAACCTTTCGCGAATAACAGTGACTCCCGCGTCGCTTCAACCAATCACAGCGCGGTGCGAGCCGCACCGGCCAATCACGGCCCTCGCGCCGTAGAGCAAGCTGAGACATCGGCCATTTTAATGTTGACAAATATTTTCATGGCTTTTCTTGAAAACTTTATGTACTTTGTGAAATTTGGAGTAAATTTATTAACTCAGTACCATAAAGTCCATGTCTATAAAGTATCAGCTTGTTAATTACGCACTGCAGGGCAAAGGCCTCCATAATTTGAATATCGTAATTTGAATCATGTTTCGTTACAAAGATGGGTTTTGGCTTAATCACCATGCTTGCCAAATGCGGGTTGGTAATCACAAACTAGGTTTCTTGTTAAGAGTTTAATGTTTCTGTTACTTTAATTTTATGTTGACTGTCATCATCTGAATAAATCTAAATGTGTCGTATGCGTAACTACGTTTATTAAAAGTAATTTTCAGCCTCGATCTAACGGCGGATAGCCTATCAATAGTGAAGATAATTTAGAAATGTTACATTTAAATATAACTGGGTATGGTCTACCATTGATGCGAATACTAGTGACAATGAACTAAGGTGTTTTCCTTTACATTAACATGAAAATTACAAATCCTACAATTTATGTTTGTTATGGTAATATGCACTGACTTATAAGCAATATCGAAGTTCATGTCTTACTACAATTTTGAGGATAAATAAAATGTAACGAGCAACGAAGGATAAGTTGCCTAGTAGTCCCCGTTAGTAATGTCGTCCATGATGACTAAACATGTCACCATGAGACAATATTTCCAACAGGTTCTTTGGGTTTATAACTGGGGAAACGACTGGGAATAAAAAGACTGAAAGCGTTTTATAAAGTTTCATAAATTAAAATTAAAGAGTGCTATGCTCAAAAACCTCGGAGGTGTTGGGTTCCGCGGGGAAAACTTTCACTTTGTGTTGGTTTTCCCAGCTTGGTTAGGAAGGACGCGCGACAGGCTTGACTTACCGACCCGATTGTCCGTTAAGCTTGTGTTGGCACGTTACCCATGGGTTCCGACTATGATCCAAATGGTCTGAATTCGCTCGCAAGGCTCCATTATAATATCAAGGCTAGTCAATTCAGAAAATAAATAATAGCATTCGCATCAAGGGTGACAAGTACATGTGTGTGATTGAGTGTGTGTGTGCGTCGCTCACGTGGGCTGCAGCGCCGAGCTGAGCGACTTGAGCTGCTCCAGTCCTGCAAGCAGCTCTCTGGAATATTAAGAAAATATTATGAAAAAAAATAAACGATAAGTATTACCATAAGCCAGACTTAAAAAAAACACAAATATGTAACAAACTCAAAAAAACTGGATCGATTTGAATTATTCTTTCACTGCTGGCTAGCTACACTATCCTCGGTAAACATAGGGTAATTTTGATTCCGGTACGGGAAGTAGGTCCCATGTGCAGCCATGCGAAGCTGGGGCGGACCGCTAGTAGTATATAAGTATGATTACCTGAGCGAGCCCTCTGCGACGTTGGAGGCGCGTCGCAGCGTGGCGGCGGCGCCCGCCTGCACGCTGCGCAGCTGCCGCGCCTCCTCCTGCGCTGCTGCCAGCTCCTCCTGCAACAATGAAATTAAATTAAATATTAATGTTGGCCTGTTGTAGCGTCCGCTGTAGTATGCACCCGGGCTCCCCCTGGATCGACCCGACCGGGACCATGGGTAAGTTTGACTACCCGTGGTCCCCGGCGGGAGGGACTGATCGCTCCCCGGTTGTATGAGTTATCGCCGTGGTTCCAGGGGAATTCAAAATTATTTATAAACCCGGTGTCGAGTCTATCGGAACAGTGTGAGTGAGACCGATCGAGTGGGTCCTTTTCGATGAAACTTTGTTCCTGAAGCGATTTAAATATAATTTCAAAATCGAAATAAATATTTATAAGAGTGCATAAATTACAATAATTTAAATTAGTTTCCTTGTTACAAATATATTATGTACTTACTTTTAACTTTTTTATTTGCTTTTTTAGACTCGCAATAGTCGACTCTGCCTCTGTCGCACGACTCTGAAAAATATACAAAAGATACATATTATTTCAATTTCAATAACGGTACGTTGATACGTTCATCTTTTTATTCATAAAGGGGGTAAACAAGAGAACTAAAATCACTAGTCCACATCGTCATATCAATGTATGTGATGTTGTGAAATATTTTTTTTTATATTTTTACTCGGAGGAAGTATGTAAAAACACGTACCGCCGCTTCATCGCCGTCGGGCTCGAGACGCAGTGCAGCGTCTCTTGCATCTCTGGCGTCTCTTGCGTCTCTTGCATCTCTGGCATCTCTGGCATCTCTGGCGTCTCTGGCATCCCTAGCGTCCCTGGCATCGCGCAGGTCCCTGAGCGCGGCGCGCGCGGCGGCGGCGTCGCGGCGCGCGTGGTGCGCGTCGCTCTCCGCGCGCCCGCGCCGGCTGCGCTCAGCGAACAGCTCCGACCTACGACCACATCGGCGGTCAATACCGATCGACGAGCGACGACCGCTCTAGACCTGACCCGTCTTGCCCACTGGCAGTGACGAATTAGGACTAATTAATGCCGTAAGCAATCCACGCCTGTGGGACCCCCTATCCGTCTGTCAACTAGAATTTTGTGCTTCTTCTGGTTCCCAGACGTGATGCCCTAGGCAATCGGTTACTTTGATAAGGTTTAATCCGTCCCTGCCCACTGGACACGATGGGCGCGTACCCGATTGGGTACGCTTACGGGTACGATTTTACTAAACAAGAGGTTTTATTTAATGCACAAGTGCCCGGGACTCCTAGTAGGTGAAAGACGGCCCTGCCTATACTTAGACGCTAAACCGGTATCCCTACTAATATTATAAATGCCATCTCCACCAATCATGATGAAATTTGTCACAAAAAATCTTTAGACCCTGAGAAAGAGCGTAGGCTAACTTTTATTGTGAAAAAAGGGATCTGAAATCTACTGATCTAATCTAAATAAATTACCACTAATACAATAGTACTTAAGTAATCTAGTTTTCCTATTTATTTCACCCACCTTGTCCGTTCCAGTTCCGAGATGATTTGTAGTAGCTGCTCATCCTGGTGCTCCGGTTCTGGAGACGTTCGCCCGGGATGGACAGGTAAAAAGTCTGGCAAACGCATTGACTCCGTACCTGAAGATATAGGACAGATAAAAATATATACAATTAAACTGTCAAAATTTAATTATAACATTAAAGTCCATTTCAACTAGTGTCCGACCGAAGCTTCGGCTTCGGCTTCGGCTTCGGCCACCTTCGGCCAAAAAATCCACCTTCGGCGAAACCTTCGGCTTCGGCCAGATTTTGGGCCGAAGCCGAATGTTTCGCCGAAGGTCGAGATTGAACAAACTGTGACGAAAGTCATGAAGCGGCGGGTAGTCACTGTCAAAATATCACATTGCAAGCATCAAAACAAGTTCGTACGTGTATTTAAACGATAGTTTTTTTTAGAATTTGAGCTTATCAATTAAATTGAGATACATTATAGTCTAAGATCCCGCTATACAAGGACCTTCATCTAGATGCCTAATGGATGAAACATATTTTAAACATAATTTGACATGTCAATAATTATATTGCATATGGGTTGCTTATTTAATTTCAGTTTGTTTTCAAAACAGTCATTACATCATTAGTTCTATTGTAATTGTTACATTTATTTTGAACATTCTAATAGCTTCTAAACTGTGCATTTAATTGACCAACCTTTAATTATTTACTAAGAAGTTTTTTTTTTATTAGTTTAGTTTTGGCCCAGTCGAGTAAAACAAAGACATAAAGAAATGATTTTTTTTTACCAGTAGGCAAATCACAAAATATTTCATTAACTTCTATATTGAGACAATCAATGTAAACCTTCAATATTGAGATTTTGAAATAATTTTTAAAATTAATTATAGCTTGTAGACCATATTGAGCAAAATTAATAACTGAGTCCTGAGAATATATAAACCTTCGGCTTCGGCTTCGGCTTCGGCCGAAGGTCGTGGCAATAGCCGATTATTCGGCTTCGGCTTCGGCTTCGGCCAAAAATAGACCTTCGGTCGGACACTAATTTCAACTAAGATTGACTTCAAAAGAAAAACGACACTACGGTCTAAAATAATATGACCCTACGGAAAATCATAAAAACAACTTATTGCCTTCAAATAAACTTCAATCAAGAGAAAAGATTTGTATTTTTGTATATGTAACAAATGAACTCAAAAACTACTGGAACAATTTGAATAATTCTTTCACTGTTGGCTAGCTACACTATACCCGGTGAACATATACAGGATACTTTTGATCCCGGAAATGTGGAGGAAGGGAAAAAATAAATTACACGCGGGTAAAACCGCGACGGAAGGGTAGTTTTGTATAAAAGAACACCTGCCACAGGAATCATCTAAGGTGAAAAATACTATAGTAACCACATAAATAATTCCTAGCCAGATGCAAATGTTTATAGCTCCATAGAAGTGTAATCAATGAGACAGGATTTCAACAATTTAAAGTTACTACTCTAAAAATGTCTTATTCTATAGGATAAGGGGCATATTCAGGTGCATTGATATACCCATAAATCTTTGAATTCCAAAGTCTAATTACATAAATATATTCATTCATTCATAATTGCTACTACAATACAACAAGATGACAAACTAAAATCTAGATACAAACAAAAAAACCATTGTATTATCATCAGATGTAGAGCAAGTTGAAATTAAAAGCATCTTCTTGCAAAGAGGTCACATGTTTTTAAACTCAAAAAAACAAACAAAAATCTTTTTAAGTTTTTACTATCAGATTATTGCTTTTGCTGTTTTCATTATGTGTGCTGATTGTTTCTGTGTTGCAATCTTGTTCAAAACTGTAAATCTTTGTGCCTACTCTACCTGTCTTTTCATCATTTTAATGTGTCGTGTGTATGGAATAGATAAATAAATAAAAATAAAAATATCAATAATGTTACCATAAAATAAACTAGTAATAAAAGTTGAATTAAACAAATGGGTTAACACATACAGAATAAAACCTTTGGCACCTTGTTTTATAATTTGGCATTAATTACACACAGGTTAGCTCTTTTGAGACCATTGTATTATGTGGTAATTAGCTACACAACTTTATCATTACTGCAGTCAGTGAACTTGATTGTTCGGCAGCACTAGTGATTGACTCCAAGATTGCATTGCAATGGCTCATCATAATTGAATTAGCTCAGACAATAATGATGGCAAAAGTATTGGAAAATTATTCAAGAACATAAATTAACAATTCCTACCAAATTCTGTACTTTACTCCTTATCTTCTTTAATAAATGTGAAGGTTTGTTTGTTTATCCATTGATCACCCTGAAATTACTGAATGGATTATGATGAAATTTGGTGTACAGGCAGGGTATGGGCTGACTTAGGTGATAGTATACTATTGATCGTGATAAAATGCTCCTATGGGATAAAACAGGAATCTTAGGCAAAAACTAGTAAAATATTAAAGCCTCTTAACTCTAATACCTAATCTTTTTTAAAAAAAGAACGACTGTTAGTTCTCTCAAATACTGTGTATCTGATCTGAAACCAGATCTAATGCCATTAAATTATTCACAAAATCAATGTAGAAGTTTACAAACCTGCATTTGGAGGAAGATCTAGTGGGAAAGTACTCCGTGGAGAGGTATTTCTCCGGTCGGCAGGGTTCACCGACTCCGTGAGATCCAAGTTTAGGTGCGCCGGCAGGTCCAGGGGCACTGGCCCCGCAGCCTCTGCCCCAGCTGGCAGGTCCAGTGGGATTCCACGACCAGATGGTCCAGAATCATTCGAGGTAGATGCAGCACCCATATAAGGGTCATAGTCGTAATTTCTATTACCGCTGTAACCACTATTATTCCTCCTGTTTAGAGAGGAGGTTGAACCCGCATTGTAACTAGTGTTAAATGTAAAATCTGGTAAATTGTCCAAGTCAACTGATATAGGACCGTTTGAATTAAGATATGCTTGCTCCACTAATATGTGGTCCTGGACGAAATCCGGAAGGGAAGGCATGCCTAGAGGCTCCGAGGCCAGGTTGGGCCTGTGGTAGAACGGCACCTCAGAATTGTCCGCGTAAAAGTTATGCTTAGAATCTGAATTGTTCACTACACTACTAAACGGTATCTCTACGGAACTACTCGAAGACGTATTATCACTTATACGATGGCTGCTCGCATCGCTACTCTTTTCTTTGGCTTGGTTGTCGCCCGAGCGAGTTTTCTCGCGCCTAGACTCGGCGTGAACGTCTATTTTAGTCGGCGAGTGTTGCACTGTGTTCGCGTAAACTTTGGGTCGGGCGCCCGTGTTTTCATACGTCGAGTTGCCCGGTAACGACAGGTCACGCTTCAAGAAATGCCGGAACGAAAAAGGATTATCCTCTTTCCGAGTTGCGCCGGTCGACTCTGAAACAAAAACGAACGAATCTCAAGGAATGTCTTTATATTTAGCGGACAAAAAACAACTTCGTAAAACACTCACTTGATGTGGAACTTTTCGCTTCTGTAGGGGAAGGCTCGCCATTTTCGTTGCTATTGTATTTCGCTTCTTCGATTCCTAAGTCTGGTTTAGTCGCATTTTGTTCGTTTTCTTGGGAAGGGCCAGCGTTGTTTGAATTTTGGGGAGTTTTCTTATCCGAAACACCATCTTCGTCCTCCGCCATGATAATGAAAAATGACAGCTCTGTTTTCGTTTTAAAACAAACCGTATCGGTCAGGTGTGCGTTCTGAAACAAACACCATAGAGCACTGTGAGCTGCTTTAATAATTGATTTGTAGATGTCGCTGCAATCGCTATCTAAGATCTTAATGTGAATGCAAGATTGTAAGTGCAAACGAAAAGAACGAATGCAACTTATTCTTTCTATATATACTAAAAATAGTAAATCACCAGCCTATTATATCCCACTGCAGGGCAAGGGAATTCCCGACTCGGGAATCGAACCCAGGTCCTCGGGCGGGACCAAGGCCCGGTACTTTGACCATCAGACTATCGAGTCGTTCTTTATAGTAATATTCCTTGTTATCATACAGCGTATCGTCGGCTTACTGCAAGAACTCATTAACTAGCAGTTTTGTGATTTTGAGATACGGCCTAATGAAGTTTGGAAATATAATTAGGTATTATTTAAAAAGTATACTAGGTATAGTCGAAATGAAAATTCTTACGTATAGATCTAACATTTATTCATTTGTTTTATATATCGACATATCAAAATATACATTACCACTTTTAAAAAAAATCAAAATATGTAATTAATGACTTTTGCCAATACGTCCATTTCTAAGCAATTGAAAAGTAATGACTTCTAACATATGTCAATAGCCAAATTCGTAAACTGTTAATCTGGTAAATTAACTTTAAACCACACTTAAACTTCTTATCTAACACTACGACACTTTTAATGAGTATACGTAAAATTCAATGTAAATATTTCTCACTTAGATCATGCGCATAAAATCATTATAAACATTTACAGAACCACAATTTTTGGAAGAAATCACTAAGACTCCTTTAATGAGTTTAGGTTAAATTGAGTGTTCATATTTTTCACTGAGGTCATCCGCATAAAATCATTATAAGGATTTATTGAGTTCTGCCAGTGCTGGAAATCAATAGTGTCATAATACTATGCTACTACATGAATTAATTAAAGAAAAATAATGACTTCTTTTTACACCTAAAATCTAAGAAAGAGTACTTATCAATTTTTTACAAATTTTATCTTCGAAATTATGACAGATAGAAATTTACTGGTTTTTGCATAATGTAGTGCTACCGTTGGTGAATCCAACAATGTCAGTATCAGTACTTAATGACTTTTTTTAGTTAGTGACTTCTTGCAGTAAGC
This sequence comes from Nomophila noctuella, assembly GCA_958496325.1. Classification (NCBI taxonomy): domain Eukaryota; kingdom Metazoa; phylum Arthropoda; class Insecta; order Lepidoptera; family Crambidae; genus Nomophila; species Nomophila noctuella. The sequence continues at coordinate 2,356,340 of OY292494.1, forward strand.
CGACGGTATGTGCTATGTGCAATAGTCAGGCAGCAGGCTCCTCTGGCTCCGTAGCGTAGCGTAGTAGGTCGCACTTGCACTATCTAATATCCTGCCTGACTACGTAACTCTTTTTTGTTACGTTGAGGAGACTTCGCCGGCCTAGGCCGCAATAAGCTTACCTATGTGTCGTCGGGGAACTTTGTATTATGTAGGGTTCTCAATTTAGAAAGGGACACATATTTATATTCCAAATATCCTGCTCAGGATCAAACTCATTTGACCAAAGTTGTGACTATGAATAAATACCCAACATGGGAAGCCATACAGCATTCAGCAGATTATTGCAGCAGTCTGATCATGATAATGAAATACTGCTTTGGTGATATTACGATGCCTTTAAGATTGATGCACAAGTTAAAAGGTACATACCTACTTTTCGTACTTAATCGTGCATTGGGATTCCAGTATTTCATATTTTAATGTGCTGCACGATAACTTCTAAACATAAATAAAACGAGTAAATAAATAGAGACTTTTTATTATGGTTTTTTAAATGTTAAATTAAGGCTCCTTTTACTGTACCTTAGTAATTAACATATACATAACATATTGTACAGGTAGACAGAAAGTGATTAGCTAAATAGATAGTTTACAACAAGATTTAAACATAATAACAATGGGTGTTTATATTATATAAAACAACACAAAATAAATTCGTTAACAGTAAATGCACTTTTTAATTCTAACATTAAGTATTATAAAAATAGTGAAACAATTTCAATTTTCTGAGCATAGTTAGTAATAGTAGATTTTAAGCATCACACTTTAGAAAGATACTCGTACAATACAAAATTTCGATAGTGAAAGAAGGTCTAAATATTACAAGCCATGTTTCAAAACATCACAACGCACATACAAAAGTTATTAATATTGGCTGATTATAATGTCTATCTTGGATAAGATTGTACAACAGCCTGGGAAAGATTCCGAATACATATTCGGAATCAATTCAATTTACTACCTTAAGTTATTTGCACAAAGCTCAAAATATTTTTAACAAGTTTGACAGTTTCTGATCTAAAGTTGCTCATCATGGTTGCGTCTAAAATATAAATTATTATTATTATTACTAACTGGTCGTGGTAGTTCTAATTAGTAGTAGGTATTTCGTAATAATTTGAAACATGACAGAAATTACAATATCATCAATAAGTAATACTAACAATTTATGCGAGAAAACGGGATTGTGACGATAATAACGATTGAAAGTAGATTACATGAAATATCTTTAAAAATCTGGAAGTCCGTCCACAAATATTCATAAGAATCGAAATCTGTGTTTTTCCAGCGTTATATTTCAGTTATTAGAATCATAAAAGTTTATAACCCCTTTCTGTATACTAAAGAATCTTATAACCTTACGATTCAGACTGTAGGTAAAGTCTAACATTGTTTCCTTCCATTTCTCATCTATTTATGAACGCACTTCAACTCTTTATTTTCAAAAATTATAATGGACTCAGATGGCTAACAATTTAATGGGAAGAAATATTTGGTAGGTACTACTTTAAATTGGATATATTCAAGTAGGAATACAAGTACATACATAGTTGTTATGGTAGAAATTAATGATCAAAATAATTTGGCACTAGTCGTTTCATATTTTTGCAATAGTTAAAAGTTCAAATGTACATGTTTCAATGAATCACACTATACTCTACATCTAAACAGCAAATAAATTAATAAACAATCATTACGAGTATGGCACAAATCGATGTATAAGATTAGGCTTCCTATTGAAAATACCTACATTTCGCAACGAAAAACAATAAATAAGGTAGGTATGGCACACGATAATTTTGGAAACAGAAAATATGAACATTATAATAGCTAGCATTTCAAACTCATAATGTATTATATGTATACTGATTTTTTAAATATAATTTGGCGTATGTACTGATGCTCTGGTATCGCCATGACGGATTACGTATAGCAATACAATCTAAGCAGTAGCAGGTAGGTATGTCAATGGTATTACTTTGATAATTATTTGAAAACCTTTTAAGCAAACGCAGTGATAGTTTTCCGTAAATTGACAAACTCATATTTAAAAATTAAACCTGTAAAAACTGCCTGCATGCGACCAAGCTTTTACATTTTATCGCCACTATGTCTTTTAAAACGTCTTGCCATTGAATGATCTCTGCATGATTTCAAGTATAATATAAGAAATACGTAAGTACCAGAAAACACACGTCTCACTAAAACATTCAAATAGTAGTGGCACTATTTCTGAAATTAGCCCGGTTACCTTAATAAGTCACCGAACTACTAAAACTACAGAGTATAACTTACCTGTTGCAGTAGTTCGGTCAACCGGACTAATAACCGAACTACGGACACTACAGCGCAAATACAGTTTAAAAAGACCACTACAATATTCAGATATAATAATTACGAAATTATTTTAAGACATTATTATTTATCCTATATTATCCAGTAAGGGCTAGAGAATTACTCACAAATATAAACTTTAGTGCACCACAAAATTTAGGTTGGTCCATACAACTAAAACAAAAAATTGATTTTTTAAAATCTAATACGTTTTTTATTAGAAAAGGGTGATGGAAGAAAATTACGAACGATACTTTTAACAACAAAAAAAATTCAGTCTTTAGGATTCAAAGGAAGAACGACGTTATGAACAAAAAGAAAATACATTTAATAACATCACGTGGTATTTGAGATCACGATCTCAAGTAACAAAACAAGTATTGCACTAGGAATCCATGATAATAACATAATAGCAAAAATATATATTATTTACATTTATGTATTATATTATAAAAAAACGAAAGTGACATCACTATATTATGTAATGTCTGACCGAGTCATCTTTCCCACTGGGCACAACGTGCCCAGGGCCCCGCGATCGATTGGGGCCCCCAGACCAGGTTCTGGGGGCCAACGTTTACCAAAACAAGAGGTTTAAAGGCCCATGTGCCAAGGGCTTATACATTGCTCTTTGACAGTTTTCTAATGAACTCATTTAAAGGTACTGCTAATGTTTTAATATTTTGCGTGGAGTATATGTAAATATCTGAAAATTTTGGTAGATTTATAGTAAATGCTATATTTTTATTTACTAAACTTTAGATGTTTACAAAATGTAAATAAAAAGCTTAACTGTCGAATTTTGCTTCTTTCTTGATAGGACTATTAGCAAGTTTTAAATTTCGAGTTAGTAAAAATGTCAAATAGCAAATAAGTAGGTACTAGTCATTTCCAAATTACGAACACCATAATTAAGAAAGTATCATCATGATCAATATGTATAACATTTTAACAATCACACGATATAAAATATATCTGGCAGGAAAAAAATCATAAAACAGTAGCTCTACAGATAAAAAAAAAACAATATTTTTTTCATAACCGCTAATAAATATAATTATAATAATAAACACTTATCTGACTTGTATTAGTCTCGATCTCATAAGAATAAATGCCAAATACTGTTATATTTGATTAATAACTAGATTACATCCGTTCAATGTTCAGATAGACAGTTACAAATCTCTAGGTAGGTAATTTGTTACTTTTTTTTGGATTTTTAGAAATACGATACAAGCGCGTGAGATGTAAAGACGAGAGCATTCCAATCATTTTTTATTAGTTTCTTATTAGTTACGAACTCATAGATAAAATTAAATGTGAAGATCAAAATTATTATTTGCACTTGAAGACGCATAGATCGATATTTAAAATGTACCACATTGAAGATTGCTTTGATCTTTGCGCCATCAAGTGCTTGCCATTACACTCGCTCGCTTTATAAACTCTGATCGTGTTTCATAAATCTAAGATTTGTTGTTGTGTATCATGCGCTAATTTTAGCATATAAAAGTAGTGTAACTATCAGACAGCCGTCCTATACACTCCTGGCGTGACAAATAACAAAAATATTTATAGGTCTCAGGTGAATGAATATCAATAGATGAAGGGAATAATTTGACAGCTATGTTATCCTTTTTCTCCATAATAAGAAGCACGCGTAAAAGAGCAAGACAGCAGGCACATGTACTCTTGCGGCCTAACTGTCAAGTGGGATGTGGAAACTGATTTTATCGCCCTAATTCCCTTATGATTTAGGTTTTGTGATTTTTGACGTTTTTGGTGCTACACCCCAAAACGTGACGTAGTGAGCATCTATGGTATTCATTTATATGAGTTATAGGTACAATATTAGTCAAAGTAGGATTTATAAATTGCAGATTATAAAAATGTGTATTAAATATTCACAGTCAAAAAAGGATGTTTTTTCATGTTAAACCTTCATCTACCAGTTGACATTTAAAACAGTGAAAACTTCGCTACTGTAATTTGACCTGCAAAAATGTGAAAAATACTACACTTGATGACTGAGACATAATTTGGCAACAATTTTAATACTAATTTATGTAAGTATTTACATAGATATATTCCCGAAAAGTAGGTTCTCGTTTCAAATGAAAAACTTTATGAAAAATATCATATTTACATAATATGTCGGTACCTCGCTGAAAAATCTACTTCTATGTACATTTCAAATTCAATATTTGAAGGTTAACTAAGTTATCATTTGTTGTGAATTACAACCTAACATCTAGCTTACTATCACGATGGTCTACTAATAGATCACTTTTGTTTCCGTCGCTACATAATGAAATTGTAACTTAGAGCGCCATTCTAGTCTATTTCAGCCAAGATGGTCCCGGTGACAGTTTTCCTTCAAAGGAAAATCGACACAATTCGAAATTACTAAGACCGTACGGAAAATCTTAAAAACACCTCGTGGAACTTATTGCCTTGAAATAAAGTTTAATTTCGTATTTAACACCTGTCAAAGGAGTCATCTTAGCTGAAATGCACTATAGTAACTATAGTAAGGGGGGTAAGTATGAACAAGGGGACCAAAACGAACAAATAGATACAATACACGCAGAGTTAATTTATTAATGTGACGTTATCAACAGAGGATCTTAATTGTGTCGTAATTATAGTATCGATTAGGATGGCCTGAAGAATATGTGAAATGTCAAAAAAAAAGTTCAGAAAATCAATTTCCGTAAGACACAAACACTACTTAGTAAGTACCTTTGTATGTATAAAACAAAGTCGTGTGTCTTTCTACGTATGCTTAGGGCTTTAAAACTAAGCAACGGATTTTGAAGCGTTTTTTTTTAATATAGAGTGATTTTTATGCTACCTATTATGCATATAGGTAGGTATAAATATATATTTATATATATATAAATATATACCTACCTACTTGCATAATGTAGAAGAGATACCCAATTTTAGTTGCACCCATGCGAAGCCGGGGTGGCTCGCTAGTTTCAAATAATACAGACATACATGCTAGGTTACCTACCGCTCGTAGTGTCGTAAATTATTTATAGGTGCTGTAATGTAAACTTTATGTGCTGCGTCAAATATCGACTCTGTTTCTATTTCTAGCCACAAGACGACAGCGGTAGTCGCCATGATTACTTTAAAGAACTTAGCTAAGCCCACAATTTTTCTTAATAAATTCTTTATCAGAACATCACATTTCAAGTCACTCATCCTTACTAATTATTATAAATCGGAAAGTGAGTTGGTTTGTTTGTTCCGCTTTCACGCAGTAGGTAACTCTACTGAACCGATTGCTTTGAAATTTTAAAGACGTAAAGTTAGAAGTCCGGATTAAAAAATATTGTTTGCTTGATGGCCGAATTACACGTGAGTCAAGCCGCGGGCGCAAGCTAGTCTTAGTATAAATAAAAAAACATATCTTGGCCTTACGCACAAATTGCGTAGCCCCAGATTATCTGTGCCCAAACAAAGCTTATAACATGTACTATGGACTTAACTACTTTCCATCCATGACTCTAGTACAAAAGCCGATGTTCATCATCACACAAAATTTGCCCCTAGAAGAATTCAAAACCTGCAGCCTTCGGTTGTGTAGTGAGGGTCTCTAACCACTAGACCAACGGCCCTGTCAATGTGTGAAACGTAACTGATTTCTACAAAATATTCATCAGAAATAGATGGTTCACATTCACAAACCATTTCTCTGTATTGAAAACACTTTGAAACAATGTATGCTGAAACACGAATTAGTTCGGTGGCACGAATACCTACCATTAATAATTACGAGTATTTGGTCGCGTGCAGATTCAATATTGCTATTAATAGTATTACTGGTACATATTACCAATAAATCTGTAATCAGTAGGTATTCAATAACAAGATTTGACCATTTGTATGTTTTTATATTCAATGGTAACAAAAAGGAGAAAGAGTTTGTGTGTAACTGTAGTAGGTAAACGCGGATTACCCAAACTTAGACCTTACGCTTAATAGTAAACAGCTAAAATTCTATACAATGTATACTATAAAACATACGTTTCGAATAAATGCTCATTTGTAACTTCATTTATATTTGTGACGTATTCTTGAAAGCACACAAAAGCCTATAAGTTAATGACTATTAAAAAAACTTGAGAAAAACAGGCAGTGTTAACAGTAATTTTAAGTTAATGCACCTTAAAATTATTATAATTGTTTAATTTTTGATGAGACAGGAATCATTCGATATTTTAACAGAATAAATTTAAGACAGGCGGTATATATCTGTTTTTCGGTAAGGTAACTACTGACAGAGAATCTCTTTTATACCACAATAATCTAAAGTACATAAATAAAGAACTCATAGATTTTGTTTTTTTATCTTTTATACATACTTAATATTGTAACAACTTATTATAGACGCGCATTATGAACCCTGGAGTAATTTAAGGATATTTATAGCATTGAAGTGCACTACACATGAGTCCGGTGTCCCTTAATTGTCTCATTAACCAAATAGCCCATTCGTGCATTGTGGCCTCAATTGTTCACTTCTCTCCTGTTTGCCATAAGGGTGCGTCCACATCTGAGGAATGTGCCACGAATGCGATCGCGAGGAATTGTTCGGTCTTAATCCCCCTGCATATTTTCGCCATCGTTCTACGCGACAAAAGATCCTCCCTTTTTTAACCGATGCGTCCTTTACACCTTCAAAAAAAGAGCGTACTCCCTCTTGCACTGACTCCTCTGGTGTTGCTATGAGCGGAGCTGATTGCTTTCCGCCACGCAAGCCGTCTGCTCGTTTGCCACATTCATATATTTAAAAAATTGGCCAAGTGCGAGTCAGACTCCCGCACTGAGGGTTCCGTACAAATTCTATTTTTGATGTATTAAAAAAACTACTGAATAGATTTCGTTCGAACCAATTTTCGTTGGTAGTTTTTATGGTAATGTACATTATATAATTATTTCAGTTTTATCATCCTCTTATTTTAGAAGTTAGAGGGGGGGGACACACTTTTTTCCACTTTGGAAGGGTCTGTCACGCAAAGTATTCACTTTAGAAAATAGTAATATGAGAAACCTTAATATAATTTTTAAAGACCTATCCATAGATACCCCACACGTATATGTTCAATGAAAAAAAATATTTCGAGTTTCAGTTCTGACTATGGGGACCCCCCACATTTTTTATTTTTTTTCTATTTTCGTGTGAAAACCTTGTTGCGGTTCACAGAATACATCCACTCACTAAGTTTCAACAGTATAGTACGTATAGTTTCAGAATAAAGTGGCTGTGACAGACTGGCGGACAGACAGACAGACAGACAGACAGACAGACAGACATGACGAATCTATAAGGGTTCCGTTTTTTTGCCATTTTGGCTACGGAACCCTAAAAACGAACCTAACATGCATGCGGTGAAAACGTCAAATATGGACGCACCCTAAGACTTACCGTGTTCTGTCGAACAAAAGAAGTGCAACGACATAACTTGCAACAAACACAAAAAGATGTCTCGTATAAATGGCAAATAGGTTAGAAAGATTAGGGATAAGTTTGTGTACTTGCTTTGATATCGAGGGGTGCTTGAATCCAGCCTGATTCCTTAAAAATATCGGATTATTACTAGTTTTTTTTTATATAGAAATGAAAATATCTTTATAAAGATAATCGTATTTTTTCGTTTTACGACAATTTTATTTTTGGTTTTGAATTGTTGGGAAGACGATCAACGAATCATTACTCATATTGCACAAAGTTTTGCGAACTCACATTCATAAAGCTAAAACTAATTTCCATTATATAAATTGGACTTGAATAGTTGCACGGCAGTTACACTTTTATCTGATGGCACGCGATGCCCTAATAAATGAATAGAACATGCAAAATACAATGCAATTACATTCTTTTGCATCACAATAGAAAATTGATAGATTATCTTTCCCCATGGGTGTTAATTGTTTACCATACATTACTGTTTGTACAGACAACAGCACATTTGACGTAAAAGTAGGTATAGCCTTTATTTCAGAAGCATAAGAGTTACTATTAAACTGCATGCGTTTGTTTTGTTCGGGGCTGATTATATCAAAATAATAACACTTATATAATAGGATAAATAGAGTTCTCAACATATACCATAGAACGAGATTTGAACTTAAATCTTTACTTACGAACTGGTTGCTGGAATTAAATTATGACCAAACCGAATCCCTGCTGGTATCTGACCTGTAAGAACAAGATAAAACCACACTTACACACACACACACACACACACACACACACACACACACACACACGCACACACACACACACACACATACTTACACACACACACACACACACACACACACACACACACACACGCTAAGTACTTGAGCATATTATTATTAATTTAGTTATTTAGGAAAACAATGTACCTACATATGTAGATCATTAGAATAAAATTGTTCTTTTATATATTCAATGTTCGCGTGGGTGAGACCTGGAGTCCTGAAATACAGGGTCGCCCTACATTAGGCTCCAGTCACACTTCACCATGTACCGTTACTTTGCTTTAAGATTTAAGAGTGTGAAAATAAAGTTTTATTTATTTATTTATTTATTAACATAACCTTAATTCTCGCGGGATTGGATTGGAACACATCTCGATAATGTAATGTCTAGAGACCATAATATTTCCCGGTATAAATCTACTCAGTTCCGTAAGGATTTCAATAGTTAAGAGACTATGCATTAAATGTCTAATTAAACTTTGTTTTAGTCAGCTTTTGTCTTTTTTCACAGACGTACGAATTCAATCTGAATGTTTACTTTATATTATTGAAATTTATAATAATTCGACATGGAGAAATGATTGGATTGCGTTAACGACTTTAAGAATCTAATGGCCCTTTTATATTTAATTGACAATGACACATGAACATTCAAAAGTAAATATCATCGGGAAAACCAATTCACTACCATTTTGATCACTTTTAATAAGTAATTATTGAAGCGCTTATGAGTTTATTAAAACAGTCGGGTAGTAATCAAATTGAAGCTCTATTGTTATAATTAATTTGTGTGTAACAACATAAGTAAATGTTATTGGAAAATAGCAATAATAATTTGAATTTAATGAATTATAGTTTTGATATAAATACTTTGTATTTGACTTGTGACTTAGAAGACTTGAGATTTTGAGCACTATTAAAGTTTCGACAAGATGACAGGTTTCGTTCAAATTTTATTGTTTATTTAATTTGCAGCATTTAACATGCATGTTTAACTGTTTAAATAAGCATGAAAAATACTTTTATTTAATTGCAGTAGAAGTGGTTAGTGCGCTTGCATGGTTCGCAAGAGGAGCCGGTTCGAATCCTGCCTGAGGAAAGATGTTTTTTTCCTTGTTTATAATAAAAAAATATAGATAAAAAAACTAGCTTCATGTACGATAAAAGTACACATCGTGTACACATCGACTTTTATTATCTTTTCCATGGCATAAGGCCGCGTTTGAATATCGAAATGAACACATGAAAGGCCATGTATATCATTTACCTTGGCTTAAAAGTTCTTTCATATAGATGACTTCGCATTTCGCGAGCTTGTTTGTCTCACGCGTGAAAACAGTTTACGCTGTGAATTTATTTGTTCCCGAGGGAATGCGTTTTGGTAACTTTCCAAGGAGTTCATCGCAAAAAATACCTTTAAATTATGATGAATTCACGACAATGCGACTCGAAATCGATGTGGACGATAAGGAAAACGATTTGTTGTTGTTCGGTTACGCTTATTTGTAGAATTCGATTCGCCATTATAAATACATGTATTTAGAATGTTAATTATTCTTTTTGGTGGTGTAGGGCCCGCCTATTCCATCCAAAGGGAAGGCTCGTGCCTAAGAAGTAGGTATTTCTGACCATTTACGGCAAAAGGTCTGAAATAGAGTGTATATTCCGCAATAACGCTCAAGCAAATAAGACCGCCTTTATGATGATCAAATTCTAACCAAACTTAAGCTCGTATTAATAAATCGCACTCAACTCTGAGATCGAAGTTGAGCGCGAACTTGAGGTGCTGTTTTATATGAGAATGACATATCAAGCTCGCACTCAAGAATGATGTCAGAGTTGAGTGCGATTTTTTAATACGAGCCTTAGACAATCGAATAAAGGCGATCGATAGAAACGTCCAGACAAATGTCACTACATAATTTATACTCACAGCGCCCGATACATGGTTTAAATGTGCAAGTAGAATCGAATACAACTTCAGGGCTTGTGTAATACGAGGTTAAAGGTCCGTATTGTTTATAAACATCTGTTGCATAACCGTTGATTAGCATATGTTGCACAACTGTTGATTAACAACATTGTTTATTGTCAGAGCTTACGCGCCTACCCGGGTTTGCTCATGTCTAGCAGTGGACTTTAATAAGTTGTTGTTAATAATATACATAACAATGGCTTACTTAAGGTCGGTTTCAATAATTTATCTTTCGGTAGAAATAGACTTACTAGACAATACAGTTGCTTAGATATTTTTGAAACATACGTTAAATAACAGGATATAGGCAACTAAACTCTTAATAGGCCTGCCTTTACCAAGAGATACATTATTAAAACGGGCCATAAAATTAAACTCAACTTCTTTAAACGACACTTCACATGTTCGACAGGCCATCACGTGTTTCAAACATAAACATTTATAATCCTACACGATAATTAAATTACTGCAGCACGACGGAACACAAATAACTGCTGAGCTGAAGACTGTTTATAAACGTCCATTTCAATATTACATAGTTACACTAACGTTAATTTAATAACTTCATTGTATTGCTCACAGGCGCGGACCCAGAGTTTTAAGTCAAAATAACATCCACAGCAAATGAATTTATATTAAATTTTAAATTAAAGAAATTCTTCCGACCAACACATCCATTGCCTAGCCCCAAACTAACTTCGAAGCTTGTGCTATGGATGTTAGGGAATGGATAGACATACTTAGATGCTTTTATAAACATCCTGGACTCGAGTACTAATGACGATGTTCACACAAACATTTGCAATTTGCGGGATTAAAACCCAGGGCCCTTGGTTTTGTGGCCAGGGTCTTAAACCACTTAGACCAACGGGACTGTAAATTGAAAATGTAACGGGACCGCACCTGGTCATGCAATAACTTCAGGATTGCCAATTATTGTATTTCTCATGATTTTTTAGATGTAATTATGTTATATTAGAAGCTGTGCTTCCTTTTTCGTATTTTAACCACAGTCATATGATGTCGATTTGTAGTAAGTTATGTCATTTAGTTTGGAGAACAAGCTTGAAGAATATTTTTATTTATTTATTTATCACTGGCGTTCTATACATATTTTATATATGTAGTCGTAACTTAGTGATCGTTCAGAAACCATAAATTACATAGATGTGTAAATCAACTTGTCTTGAATGTAAATTATTTTCTGCAAAATAAACTGGTAGGTATGTTGTTTCACGTATGTCCTTTCTGAACCACATTTAATTTCGTCATTTACATGCAACCTTCATGAAAATAAACCAACGACTTACACATAGAAGAACTTACATTGTGTATCACACAAATATTTACACATACATACAGTATGGAAGTGGCAATCCTACAACTATCCTCTTAGAGGTAAATTGGCGTTTATACTTAGTATCACATGGTTTGACCAACCGTATGGCTGGTTTAACTATCACGCGTATGAGCCGACAGTCAGCGCACGTATCAATAAGTCATCATCATCATCCTAGCGCCTCTCCCGATTACATCCTCGGCCATTGCCTCGGAGCCCAGGGTACGCTACGACTATGATCCTGAATTGACCAGCCTGGTTATTACAATGGAGCGACTGTCAATTGGTTATCTCAATGGAGAAACCACAGAAATATACCGAGATAGAACGGCGAAGTAGACGTGGCATACATGCCAACATCATGCACTATATTGAATGTTTTTCTAAACGCTCTCTCACTCTTACTCACTCGCACAATTCGTAAATCCCGTGAAAAAGGTGTACGCGCAAAATGTAAACGAAAAAAACATCGTGACTCGCTATGTTTCTGTGGGAGAGACTGTTTCGGTGTATATTGTCTTTTGTTTGTCTACTCTACATGGTATATATTGCATGTTTTTTCTAAACGCTCTCTCACTCTCTTGCACAATACGTAAATCTCGTAAAAAACGGTGCCACGCGCGCAGAGTAGATTAAAAAGACATCGCTCGCTACATTTCTGTGGGAGAGACTATCTCGTCGTTCTCCTGTATTGCAAAGAGAATCGGCAGTGTGTATACGCGCGCTGACTAGCTCACCAACGTCCTACAACCAGCGTAAACTCACACGTAGGTTTCCTCGTGGGTCGTGTCCGCGACGGGTCGGAAGCACCCGTCGAGGCTCAGCCCCTAGCTGGAGCGCTCGGAGACGCTGTCCACGTCGGTGGACACCCGGGCCGTCGGCTAGCTGATGGTGGAACTGCTGGAGGTGGACATCGACTCGGCCGCCATTATGGCGATCGTCAACTCTTTCCGCGCCTTCTGCACCACCCACACCATTAGGGTTATGCCGATCAGGATCTGGAATTGGATTGTTTAACATTAACAAGATATTGAAAGAGCCGTTATTATTATTTTTTTTTCTATTTATTTGGCATGCACCGCGTATTTAAATAACTATGATGGGGTTGAACATAGAAGAGCCTTGTCGGTTACCGATGATAAGTGTTGTATTAGGTATGTTCAAAGCACACAAGGTCGATCTGGTTATATCTAAGTTAATTTTGCTCTGACCCAATACTACAAAAAGTTACGATAATAATGACGAATAAAATAAAAATAAAAAAATAAAATAATAATTTATTCAGCAATTTGATTCACTTAGTAAATTCTTTTGCACGTCAATACTTTTTTCACCCTACCAGCGCCTCGACGTGAATGGCCTGCTGAGAAGAGACGCCGCAAGAAACTCAGACAGTTTTGCCTTTTTTAAAAATAAATTTCAATTTTACAATTATGTCAAATATAACTTAAAAATAAATACAAATTAGTGCGGCTGAGCAGATTAACATGACCATGCATATTTATCATTTAAATAATCATCTATTCTATAATAACCTTTCTTCATCAAGGTTGATTTAATAAACAACTTAAATTTTTGTTTAGGAAATTCAATTACATTTTCTGGTAATTTATTAAATATTTTGACACTTAGTCCAATAAAAGACTTCCCAGTCTTATGAAGCCTGTGGCTTGGAACGGCAAGCTTATGTTTATTTCTAGTATTAAAGCTATGAAAGTTATCTTTTCTAGAGAAGTTATGTAGGTTTTTGCGTATATAAATTATGCAGTCAAAGATGTATTGAGACGCTGTAGTTAAAATATTAATCTCCTTGAATATCTCACGGAGTGAATCACGCGGCTTAAGGTCGTATATTGCACGGATCGCCCTTTTCTGTAATACAAAAATTGTTTGTATATCAGCAGACGACCCCCACAACAACAGACCGTAAGACATAACACTATGAAAATAGCTGAAATAAACCAATCTCGCCGTTTCAATATCAGTCAGGCGTCGTATTTTTCTTACAGCAAATGCTGCAGAACTAAGTCTCCCAGCCAAAGCAACAATATGGGGGCTCCATTGTAATTTAGAATCTATAGTTATTCCTAAAAAGACAGTTGATTTGACTACATCAATATGTTCATTATTCATTAAAACATTTGTAATAACTTGTGGCACATTTGGCATTGTGAATCTAATACATTTTGTTTTCTTAGGATTTAGTAGTAAGTTATTAGTTGTAAACCAATGATGGACTTGTGAGAGGGCGTTATTTACCTCGTCAAGTTGTGTTTTGCGTCTATCTACCTTAAAAACTAAAGAGGTATCATCAGCAAACAACACACTCTCACACAGACCATTTGTTAAGGCAGGAAGATCATTAATATATATAAGAAAAAGGAGTGGTCCCAATATCGAGCCCTGGGGCACTCCCATTATCAATGGGGCGCCATCGGAGTTAGTTCCATTGATGTTCACCTTTTGAACTCTGCCAGTGAGGTATGATTTTAAAAGCGTTAAAGCGAACTCTGAGACGCCATAATGCCGTAGCTTCATCAGCAAGGTTTCATGACTTACACAGTCAAAAGCTTTTGACAAATCACAAAAGATACCTATCGCATCCTGCTTAGCCTCCCATGCATCAAAAATATGTTTTACTAGTGAAACTCCTGCATCAGTTGTGGATTTGTTTTTAGTAAATCCGTACTGATTTTCGTTAAATAAAGAATTTGAATTAAAATGTGACAATAATTGATTGGAAATAATTTTTTCAAAAATTTTACTGATAGATGGAAGTATGGATATGGGTCTGAAATTTGACGGATCAGTCTTTTCTCCTGATTTAAATAAAGGAGTTATTTTACTATGTTTCATAAGATTTGGAAACTGACCCATTTCAATGCTCTTATTAAATATTAATGCTAAATATGGTGCAATGGCAATAATAATAGTTTTTAAAATATCTATCGAAATACCCCATAGATCTTCCGTCTTTTTTAATTTAAGTTCTTTGAATGATTTAATTATAACTAGTGCATCAATATGCGTGAAATTAAAAACAACTTTGCACTCTTCTACTTTTGATTTAAGGAGGCATTCAGCATGATGCGGTGAGGAGTTTAATAAGCTAGTAGTTGTGACTGGAATTTCAGAAAAAAAGTGCTCAAAGGCTTTAGCCACTTCGGCATCTGTACTAATTAATCTATTATCAATTTTTAAGGATAACTTACTATCATGTAATCTATTCCTACAAGTTTCCTTATTTATAACATTCCAAGTAGCTTTAATAACATTATTAGACGTATGTATTTTGTGCTTTAAATACATACGCTTGGCCACCATACACACTTTTTTGAATAACTTAGAATACTTTCTTACATATTCTATTAAATCTGGATTGATTGAATAGGCTTTTTGAGCATACAATTCAAACAATTTTTTCCTACTTATATAAATACCTTTTGTGGCCCAGTCACTAAATTTCGATTTCGAACTATTTACACAAACAGTTTTCTTTGTAAAAATAGTATTAAATTCGTGTGAGATAATGTCAAATAATCGTCTATACATGTTATCAATGTTCATATCAACAATAGGTGGCGCTAGCGGAATTTTAACACAAATATTATGTCTGAATTTTTCGACGCGCTTTGTAGTAATCGGTCTGTAACTAAAGCTAGACGAAGTAACTACACTATGGCTCTCAAGCGCTGCAAGTTGACCGCAATGGTCAGAATTCACAAAGTTAACAATTGATTTTGAGGGTACTTTACAATTACAGAAAATATTATCAAGACAGGTGGCTGATGTAGGAGTTACTCTAGTTGGTTCCAAAAAGAGTGGAGTGAGATCAAAGCATTTAAATAAATTTAGGAACCTAACAGAGGTTTGGTTATTTTCTAAAATATTAATATTAAAATCCCCACACACAACTACCTTCTTATTACATTTGCACACCTTTTTTAAAACTTCTTCCATGGTTTTTTCAAAAATAGGATAATTTCCAGAAGGAGGCCTGTACACACAAACAATAATACACTGCTCCAGCTCTGCACAAGATAGTTCAATAGTTCGCTCAATTGAAAGTAATGTTACAACATCTTTTCTATCTTTAGACTTAAGTGAGCTATCAACTAATATTAGTGAGCCACCCCTAATAGCTGACTTTCTCGTGAACGAACTAATGACTTTATAATTGTCAATACTAATTAATAACTCGCATTGTCGTAACCAATGCTCTGTTAAACAAAGAATATGAATTTTCAATTTATTTAAATTCAGTTCTAATTCTAATTCTTTACCAGGAAAACCTTGTATGTTTTGGTGTACAATATTAAGTAAATTTGACGTTTTCCTAGGTTTATTAATTATACTAATTTGGCTAGAGTAATCCTCTACTGTCCTATGCAATAATTTAAATTACTTGGAATTTTTTCCAAGGAACAACAAATGTCAACAGTTTCCTGCTCAATAAAAGCAGGTTGTGTAGCCAAATTCTTGGCTGTTTGATCAAAACAATATGCTAGCGATGTAGCTATTTGTCGTTTACAATATGATGAAAGATAGTAATTATCTTTAGTCAAATAAATATTAAATGTCGAAATACAATTTATGTCAATCAAATTAAATTTACTATTACTCCATGTCAATGTATTCATAAACAAATTTAAACTATACCTATAATTATTTTCATGCTGTGGCAAGCTTTTACTATAAGGAAGTGTAAACATTATAATATTTTTTACATTCACATTATTTAAGCTGTCAAAACATTTGGTCATTGTTTTTTTGTTTACATTTCCACGATTTGCAACCATTAGTATTAATGTGGTATTGTCTGTGAAATCATAATTATTAATTTTATTTATAATAGTGGTAAATGGAGTGTTAGGATAACAGTGATTAAATATTTGTTGCCCCAAGTAATGACTTAACAGTTGTCCCATATCCTTACCTGACTCATCACAAAACATAACCAATTTGTTTTTATTTACATGTAATGTTCTGTTTGCGAAATCGCTGGATTTTAATGCGTTGGACAAAGTAAGCGTGTCATTGTAACAAACTGGTTTTGAGAGTGGGGACGCACAGATAGGCAGCGAGCCGTTCAAATCCGATGTATTTACAATCGATGCATTGTGATTATGATTATTTTTAATATTTTCTGGGCTTAGACATTTATTGGTGCTTGACGTTGAGGAGTTAAGAAGGCATTTCAATGCTGAAATGTGTTCCTCGCTCTCATTCTTATAAATAGAATACCTATTACTTATTCTTTCTAAGGATGTTTTCAATGTCACAATTTCTTTTTCTAACCTTTTATAATTCTTGTCATATTCTGTGATGTTATTGTCTAACGTAATTGTATATAAATCTAGTTCATCTCCTAACCGCTGTTTTTCCTTAATACATTTAGTTGATGTACATAAACAAGTTTTTTTCTTAATTAATTTCTGGGTTTTCTTAATAAACCTATTTAACCTAATATACTTTTTGAGCTTGTTCCTGCTGCATCTAACAATGCCCACGGCTTGTGTAGACCGGATGCTATCGTCCCCCGTCAGGTCCACAGTCACAGCGGGTCCTTTGTCAAAAACATCAGGAACAAGGCTGGGCGCACTACCTAACAGCTCGTCGAATAGGGTTTGTGTATGCGATGCAGCGAAGTCCTGCTTTTCGCTCTCGAGGTGGGTGATCTGGTGGTGAGCCTCCTGGAGCTCATGCTCGAGCAGCGTTACGCGCCGTAGATTCTGGACGAACTCTTGGCTGCATTCGCCAAACCCATCGACCATTGATTGAAGCCTGTCCCTCTCCTCTATTATAATAAGATTCTGAGTATGCAACTCAGTCATATCTTTTTTCATTTTGCTACATTTGTCCAACACGTCCAACAATTCCCGTTCACTGTCCTCTCTCTCCCTAACCAATTGTGCAACTTCCTCCTTGGTGGCCTTTAATTCCCTCAAAGCTAGGTCTAGTCTGGTCTCAGCCTGGCGTGTTGTGGTGAGTCCAGACCCGTCCCGGCGAGCAGAGGCCTTGCTACGCGTCAACATTGTTAAAAAGAACGTGAAATTCAATTAACAAAAACGAACGGATTTGTACCTACAAAGAGTTGTTGACACAATTGTGAGGTTATCTTAAACCTCGGCGCGAGTTTATCACAAAATATTATGCGGCACTATTGAATAAATCAGAGTACTACAAGCAATAATTAAATGCAATGGTAGATATTACCTAATTTGAGAGAAAACAATGACTCACAAATTCAAAATTTGAACTGTCATTGACGCCGGTTTACACATCACACAAACCTTGTAAATATTGTTCTTAGGCACTATTTTACACTAAATACACTTAAAACTATCTTATTAGTTACGTTTTGTGATGTTTTTAGGACCTTTTTATCAATTTAAACTTAAGTTTTATAATAAATAGTTGGGAGCAAATTCAATCAGCTGTCAACCGCGGTGTTCAAATATTCTAAATACGCCAAAATTTAAAGAATAAAAGTTTCGCTTATATTATTTAACGAGTAGTACATAGTGCAGTTAACCCAGAGATACTTTATACGTGCCATGCTTATCAAAATTAATTATAAAAGAAATATCTTTTAAAATCCCCTTTTTTTAAGCGGATTTTACCACTACCTATAAAAAGATAAATAGGGTAAACACATTTTGGCGTAAGGGAACCACCGGCCGTTATTTCAGTGAGTCGACTTCCTTGAGTTTTCACGCTTCCGGGATACCCAGATAAGAGGCATACCCACTTAAAATGTCCTTATAAAAAAACCCTCATCAATCGTAGTGCGAAGGATTACTGTAAGCAACACAAAGATTTCTAGCGCAATCCTCTTCGGAAGTAAATCACTACACCAACTCTAGCGCATTATACCATTTTATTTCCTCATTTTGCTTTTGCTGTCTGAAGAAAGTTAACCTTTCTTCACACCACCTATTTGTCTGTATTAGGTATTATTTTTTTGTCATTCATATTCATTCGTAAGTAGGCCATCTACCCAAGACAACTATGGATAGTGGGCATTTCCCTTTCGAAATGCGCAAGTACCTATGCAGTATAGGAAAACCCTACATCGCGGTTTTCCTTATGTTGATCATCGAACTTGCGTTAGTACCTAACCAATTTATTTTATTAATACAAAAAGAACATAAATGCATAATGGTAAATAAAACAAACAGATTACAATTATTTAAAAGTCGAAAATATTTGTAAAGGATTATTACTCCGATGACATGATATCAACAATATCAAGGATGTCTTTGATGATAAATACTCTTTATATTTACTTTTACTGCCTCCGTGGTGTAGTGGTTAGAGCGCTGTGCTCAAAAACTACGAACTCGAAGGTCGTGGGTTCGAATCCCGCGGGGAACACTCTCACTTTGTGTTGGTTTTCCCAGTTTGGTTAGGACATTGCAGGCTTGAATCACCTGATTGTCCGATAAGAATGATGATTCCGTGCTTCGGAAGGCACGTTAAGCCGTTGGTCCCGACTATGATCCAACTGGTCTGGTTTCCCTTGTGGTTACGGAGGTCAGACGACAGTCGCTCCATTGTAATAACCAGGCATGTCAATTCAAGATCATAGTCGCGGCGTACCCTGGGCTCCAAGGCAATGGCCGAGGATGCAACCGGGAGAGGCGCTAGGATGATGATGATGATTTACTTTTACGCGCATTAGGTAGTAAGCATTATCTCCGATAACGGTTATAAAATTTCAATTTAAATATAGAATCAAATCTAACCCACTTGAAGCCGTTGTAAAATGAATGAACAATATCATTACGCATTACGCTTGAAAGCGTGGCATTTGGTAAACCATCAATCATCATCTTGTTGTGATAAAAGAAACAGTCTGTACATACAACAGTGTGGAATCTATAATACTTTTTGTGGATCATCACTACATCAAAACAAAGTCGCTTTCTTACGTCTGTCCCTATGTACTCCTAATTCTCTAACTAGAAACCCTTTGTCATGCGGTTTCTTATATCAGAAAGAGTGGCTCAAGTCAAGTGGAAGGTTATGTGTATAATCTATACTTATAATAAATCTGTAGAGAGGTCAATTCTGTACATTAAATATTTTTCCAAAATAACTATCAGGGGGTGTTTAGTGATCGATACTGATACCAAAAATGCAATCAGTAAAATTTTTGTCTGTCTGTCTGTCTGTCTGTCTGTCTGTCTGTCTGTCTGTCTGTCTGTCTGTCTGTCTGTATGTTCCTTATAGAAACAAAAACTACTGGACGGATTTTGACGAAACTTGGTACCATTATTCTTCATACTCCTGGGCATATTATAGGATACTTTTCATCACGCTACAATCAACAGGAGTAGCGTAGTGAAGGGAAATGTGGGGAAAACGGGAGAATTTACTCCATTTCTTAAGCTTCAGTTATTTTTAGTAAAACTGTGAGCGGCGGTTCGTAACCCACGCGGACGGAGTCGCTGGCGGCCGCTAGTACATGCATAAATTAGAACAGAAGACAGAATTTTGGTCGCCCCCGGGCAAAGCCGGGTCGGTTCGCTGGATATATGTATAGTATATTATTTGTATTATTCGACAAGATGAAAAATATTATGATTTGTATGTGATCTGCCATACTGCATGTTCCTCTGACCTTGGAACCTTTAATATCAAGGGTTGTATATTACAGCTAAACTTAATATGGTAGTGGTAGTGGTCATATGAGGGGTGGTTGCTATCCAGTCTTCCATTTACTTAAGAAAACCCATAGAACGCTACCTAGTAGACACACAAGAGTCCCGGGACATTCTCTACTCTTTCCAACTTAGCTGCCAACTGTACGCAAAATAAATCGCTTATCTGTTCCAAGATACTTCACTTACACTTGTGATCTTCAATTGTTATAGCTGAGATAGTATCTTCATATTCCACGATTAAAACTGGAATTAAGCTCAACGACAGATAGGCCGTGCTATTGTCGGCTTATCAGTAAACTGTGACCAATCAGCCGATAACAATGTTTGTACCGAGTACTTCTCACAGTCGTCAACGCAATCTTGCTAGCAAACGAGTTTCAAACAAAACATTTTGTGCCGCTCGTCAGAATGATTTTCACAGCCAATCAACTGATAAAGCACTTTGCTGTA
Organism: Nomophila noctuella; assembly: GCA_958496325.1. Lineage (NCBI taxonomy): Eukaryota > Metazoa > Arthropoda > Insecta > Lepidoptera > Crambidae > Nomophila > Nomophila noctuella. The sequence continues at coordinate 2,377,410 of OY292494.1, forward strand.
GGTACTAACGTGTAGAGTAGAACGAACGAGTACATTTCAATGCCAAATGCTAAGTAATTACTTCGGCGTGAAGAAGTTTTTAAAATGAGATTAGAAGCATACGAAATACCTAACCATGATATGTAACGAACGCGATATCAGGACTAAAGGTTTCGGGCCTCTTGAAGCCATATTAACAAGTTAAATCATCATCACTATCTTAATTTCTTCCCCTTCCGGTATTCTGGAAGGCCATGGATTTTTCTGTTAGTGCCGGCCGTTTGATTCAGTTAGAGATTTTATGAGAACATTTTTAGATAGTCCCAAGTCATCAATCAATTGAATAAGTTAATATGAATCATTACTTGCGGCGAGACGATGATTGTTTATTTTACTTATCACAGTCCTGGCATAAGTGCTTTGATATCCAACTATTAATTCACTCGCCGAGCTCAAGTCGCAAATTTTATGAGCAAAATATACACCCACCTCCGTGCATTCAGCACAAACTATGCTACGCAATAAATTACAGTTGTTAGCAGATAAAATAGCGATGTACAGGCCAATCGAGCCAATCGTACGCTATCATTGATGTCAGTCCCCCCAGCCGAGAGTGGGGGAGGGGGGAACCACTGGATTAATCTGGTAAACTTTAGATAACATTCGGCGCGCTCACGAGAGCCACTCAATTGTGACTGGACTGTTTGGCAGATCCCAGTTCTATTAATTTAATTAGGTCAAGTTCACTGCTATTTTAATTAAATCATTGCTTGCATTATAACGGCGCATGCCATTAACATTTTTCTGATCGAAGGTATTCTGTGTTACCGAATGAGGTGCCGGTACATCCGTTGTCATGGCTATACTTTCCAAGACATGGGTTTAATAATAAAACTGCGAATTTTCAGAAACTAGACGTTACTCGGATTGTCCGAACAAGAAAACACATCAATCATAAATGTTGTAGGTGCAATCCAAAAGTCTTGGGAAGTTGGATGCAATAATACGTATTTCAATTCAAAACTACTCTGCTGAACGCATTTACGCGCCATAGCTGCAGGAAACTGGAATCTGCCGTCCGACTTCCCACTAAATATTTGCAGTATCCTTGGCGACGAAGAGGGAGGAACCACTGCGGTTAAACCCTGCGGATTCTTCGCATCCATGTAACGAATCCTGTGCGCATCTAAACTCATTTGGGTAGGATGTGGGTTTTAAGATGCAGGCAATGCGTCAGCGGCCCTTGTGGGGTTGTTGATGTCTGTGGGCAGCAGTGATCACTTTAGGGAACATACCCAAACTACGTGACCGATTTAGGGGGGGGAGGGGGGTCTTCAAAGTACCACTCATGGTCACCGGGGGGAGGGGGGGGGGGTTTGGTTTCTTGTCACGTAGTCAATAATTTTTTTTTAAGAACGCCACGTTTTTATTACCCCATCAATAAAACTTGTCCGTCGATGATGAGGCAGTTGATATCAACATGGATATTACCCCGGTATTAACCATCGCCCCCATTATCCATAACGTTTCCCAGTGGATTGATAGTGGTAACGTCTTCATTGAAGATATTTGATTTAATAAATAGTTTCTTGTTTTTGCTGTATTCTGATTTTATTTCTTTCCCCGCAAATGTGATGAAAATCATTATGAAGAGAAACGGGATGGCAGACTCGAGCCAATGAACTTAACAAAATTACATTTGTAAGTACTCGATCGTAATTCTTTTTTAACGGCCCGTACATATACATTGTGCAATGTAGTATTTTTTCTTGATATATTTTTTACTAAACACAATACAACCGTATGCAATTATAGGTACCTACGCATTCCCAAAGTACGCACTTTTAGGGGCCGTATAAGAAAATACAAACAAAAGCCATTATTTTGTAACTTTACGCAAAAAATATTGATAAAATATACTACGTGAAAACTAGGGGGGGGGGAGGGGGTCTGGGCATATACTACGCTTGGTCACCGAGGGGGGGGAGGGGGTCAAAAAACACGAAAAAAAGGGTCACGTAGTTTGGGTATGTTCCCTTAGTACTAAGGTACTAAAGTGATCACTGCTTACCTTCAGGTGATTCTCTTGCTCGTTTGCTTAAAGCTTAAAAACCAACTGACCTGAAACGCGAAGACTATGTAGCCGGTGACGTGCGAGTCATCTAGCACCTCGTGTATGGACCGCAGCGTCGAGCCGAGGTACACGTTGATGACCTGCGCCGGCAGCAGGCCCAGCATCGTCGCCAGGTGGTAGCCGCAGCCGCGCACGTCGCTAACCTGCAACAATCGCGGTTACGGTCAAATCTATGGCGATGGAGAAGGAGTAGTTCCGATACAAATCAACAGATGGCGCTGACACGCTCTCTCATGCTAATTGCGATATTCCCATGCAAACCTGCATCACGCTAGTATAGTTTTCGTAGCAACTAAGTGTAATATACACAACTACACCAACAGTGTGTAATAAGGACCTCGGTTCCGGAGCTAGATGAGATTGCCCGCTCGGCAAAACTATAAAATCACCCTATAAGGTGTAGTCGTGTAGGTAGGTCTAGTTTAGAGGAACTTCCAAAAAAACGGCAGGCAACGCATCTGCGACCCTTGTGAAGTTGTTGATACCCACGAGCAGCGGTCAGTGGTGATAACTTACTATCTGGTGACACTCTTGCTCATTTGCCTAATCTCCTATAAGGGAGAGACGTATAGCATGTTCTAGTTTGGACACAAACTCGAAGCCAGACTCAACTTTTAGGTTGGCTATAATGCTATTCCAGTTATATGTAGATACTTTATAACTTCAAGAAATGTATGTCCTACTTTCAATGCGCCATTGCGTGACTTTTTGGGGGAAAATCTTGGAACAGAACATTGTCGAAGGAATGAAGTCGTTAAAACATAATGTGAAAATAGCTAGTGGACGATTCAATCTAATGCCGAATCTAACCTTGAATAGGTTTCGGCTTTACTCCAACCCTTGACATTTAGAGGGCGAAGTTATTGCCGGCTGCGGTAAGAATTAAGCGAAATTAAAATAAGCTTGAATTTTTTGGTAACTAAGTAAAATCAATGAAGATGAGAAAGAATTAAAATTATTTAAGAATTAAAGAGAAAAAGATGATTGTTAGTATTTATTTTCCATCACGCCATGCAACAATTTTTGCATCTCCAGAAATGATATGCTCGAATTTTCTAAGTACCCAATTTCTGACATTGCTCAATTTTTAGCCAATATATTTAAGAACGCTTTGTAAGTACTTATACGATCAATGGAATAATAATTATAATCTCCACAATAGCACAACGGTCAGGCAGGTTGAGAAATTGGGAATTTTACCAAAATTGTCTACACTTTTTTATATGTATAACGCTTCGGTATGGAGATGTTATTTATTTATGTTATGTTATTTATTATGTTATTTACGCCAACAGAAATATAGGGCGTCACATCAAGTGTCGTACAAGTAAGTAAACAAGTTGTAGGTATTGGTATATCTTTATCCTAACTAGTGTTATTAACTCCTAACACATGACGGAAACAATAGACATTGTTTGCAGAGAAAATCCATTGTTTTCATGAACTAGTTTAGCAATAACTATGTAGCGATAGAGTTATCAGAAATGTAATGTATTTCAACACCTGCGATATTGAAAAAGTTCAATAAGAAGGCCGTGGTCCGAATACTACCGATTTCCATTTTTTTTTTTTGTAAGGTGACTTTCTTTTGATCTGAAGACGATTTTAATGGCTATGGGATATTCGTGTGAGTTCCTGCAACATTCTGTTAAATATTTTGAAAACCAGAGGTGCTTAAAGTTTGTATAGTCATTCGCTTGTTCTGTTCCCAGTTTAAATGGGGTCGGCGCAATACGTGGACAAGCACGACGACGTTATAGTTTGCAAGTATTTTACCACTTAATCAGACAATTTCTTATCATTTCCATCTTGAAGTTAAATCAGGACCAAAAATCACATCAAAATTGAATATTTTATGTGCTCACTAGAGCACATAAAATATCAAAAACAATGGAGATACATTGAAGCCCTCCCCTGATAAATCCACTACCAGACTATGAATTGGATAGGTAACTTTGTTCAAGGCAAATTCAAAGACGCTCGTGCAAGAATCTAAATTTAAAATCGTATTCAAGTAGGTATTGTAGTGTAGGTCTTTTTAATGTAAAGCGAAATACTATTTTAGCTTTTTAACGTGTTGTATTTCTTACTGCCTATTTGCGTGACTTTTACACATAAAAGCACTTATTTCAAGCAGGACGGTTAAGCGAAACATTAAAAATGAAACAGTACGACAAAGTCATTACAATTCGTGTTTATTAAATGAATGAATTGCATGAACGTTGTTGTTCTAGCAATTAAGTTTGAACTAGCTTAACCGTCACGCAGTGCCCTAAATATGCCCTAGGGAATAGGTAAATTAAACGCTTGCTTAGATACACGACGAGGGATATAACATAATAATTTTCAATCCATTTGGCAAATTCACCTAAGTAAGATTCACCTATTCAAAATCAAAATATACTTTGACTAAGTAGGCCTCTGCAAGGCACTTATAAATCGTCAATAATAATATTACAATAGAATGACTCGACCACCGATTTCGGAATGCAGTCATCTACCGAGAAGAAGCGGCAAGAAACTCGATAGTTGCTATTTTCCTAATTAGTTTAGTCAAGCTACTCATAAGATTTGCAACTCTGCGGGCTCTTTTCTTACTTTTTTTGGTTAATTGAACAGTACCCATACGAGAGACGACATTATCATCATCCTCAACAGGCTTTCGCAGTCCACTTTTGACGTAGGCCTACCATGCGGGTTGAGTGTTATCTGGAGATTTTATCCAATGGTTGCGACTTGCGCGGCATGGCATATGTGAAAAGGGGCAGTTACCCGCTAACCTACCATTCTAACCCACTGGTGGGTGGAGGGGTAACTCGAAAATTTTGGTAGTTCCCACCCACCCACCGCGTCAAGGCTGGAATTCTTTATCGATGTATTTTGTCGATAATGTAAAACAATATGTACGATTAAATGAATTGTTTATTGAATTAAATATTAATATTATAAACAGGAAACCAACGTGGACGAACAAAAGGGGTTCTTAACATGTAAACAAACTCTCAGCTTTAATATTATGTGAAAACATAATATTAAAGCTGAGAGTTTGTTTATTTGGTTGTTTGTTTGTTTGTTTGTTTGTTTGTTTGTTTGTTTGTTTATCTTAAGTCACTAATATTAAGAACTACTGGTTTCAATTAAAAAAATATTTTGTGTTGGATAGCTATCCGTCGAGGAAGGCTTTAAGCTATAGTATAACACTATGTGTGCGGCAATCGAAATACACGCGGACGATTTCTTAATCGTTCATTCTGATTTCGAATTCCCTGTAACCCTTTGCATTAGATTTTCTGTTTTCTGATTTGTTAGCATATTTTTTGTCTCACATACTGATGCCCTTTATATAATAAAATATTGCCGCGATTGCGGCGTATAAATTTTATTTCCGTGCTCATGTTCAATGTGCAAAATACGAAATAATAATAATTATATTTGTTATCACATGCAGCGATATTTGAAGGATAGATGACATAGAATTTTATCGTAGGTACTTTTGTTTTACGAAAGTGGCAAATGAGATATTTTGTGAAAAGGTTAAATACACATGTTAAGAAACTCCTTTTGTTATAATATTAAAATTTAATTTAATAAACAATTCATTTAATCGTACATATTGTTTTACATTATCGACAAAATACATCGATAAAGAATTCCAGCCTTGACGCGGTGGGTGGGTGGGAACTACCAAAATTTTCGAGTTACCCCTCCACCCACCAGTGGGTTAGAATGGTAGGTTAGCGGGTAACTGCCCGTGAAAAGAAACTTGTAGTATATCTATATCTTGATTTATTTCAAATATTTTGCAAATATTCACATGCTTGGAATTTAATTTGAATACATTATGTCAGCGGACGCAGGTCATTATAAATATGACTTCTTTCACTCGTCCTTGGTCTGCCGCAGGTCGAGGAAAATAACTGTTTAAAGCGGTTAGCCAGTTTAGCGGCAATTTCCACGACCCCGCATAATTACTAACACGCAGTATTGCGGGAGTTCCCTATAATAATATTAGTAATAATAAGGTCAGCTGATTGTTATCAACAACTCACGTGAACACCGCTACACGCTTTGTTAGCAGCCGTGATTATTTAGCCACTTTCTTTAACGTTATGGATGGTTTTAAACTTTTTTTTTGGATTTGTTTGTTAGCAGTGTCCCATAAATAGGCTGACCGGTGAATCAAAGGGCATTGCCTAATGCCGCATTTTTAGTGACTGCTCCATTTGTTAATGTAAAACGAGCAAACAACATGTCATCGTGTTTATGTTAATTCGACAGTCAGTCTCCGGCCCGAGTTGACTTTGAAGAGTCGGTGACACGATCGGATGTAATTCCGATAAACGTTCGACTTTTCCACAGTCGGGTCAACATTACTATATTCATAGATTTAAATCTACACTATTTTAATCTAATAAACTAAAGCTTGTTTGGGTTTGTTTAAAGAAGCTAAACTCAGGCACTACTGGTTCAAATTAAGAAAAAATTTAAATGTTTGATAGTCCATTTGTGGAGGATGGCTTTAAGCTATAATATTATACTTTATGTCCGGAAACCGAAATCCATGGGGACATTTCAAGCATCATAGGTAACAAAATAGTTTGTTTATTATAATTGTAATATTACTCTGGAGTAAGACATTATAAGTCAAGGTCTTTTCTTATCCATCATTGTGTTATGTCATGATGATATGGCCGATGTCTCTGAGGCGCAGATTATGTGATAATAATTCGTATCTAGTGAGTGTGGTCTCGATGACTCATCATATCATCTTATCGTAAACAACTAAATAAATATGTATCAACATCAAATAATTTCATTATCTGACTCAGTGGTAAGCACTTGTGTAACGGATATCAGTTCAACATTGGTATTACAAATATGCTTAAACAAACAGTGATGTTCATGACAAAAAATCCTGTGTGGGAACCGAATTCGGAACGACTTATATTCTTAACCATTATAACTAACCAGTCAACTCTTTGGGGATCTTTATTTTATATAAGAGGAAGTAAAACGAACAAGAGGGTAACCTAATGGTAAGTGATCACCGCCGCTCATGGACATCAACACCACAAGGGTGATGCGTTGCTTGCCTTTCAAACCCCATACCATCCCCAACTGTTTCTGCTCTGCTGCAGCTGCTCGGCTGGGGACCTTATCCCCAGAGCAGCTCACTAACAGAAACATAGCAAAACAAATATGAAGTGCTACTTCACTAAGGTATTCTGTAAAGCCAACAAGTATTGACCAATATCGTGAGACAGTTCTTTACGCTTCGTTTCTAGGAATCCTTGTGATCGCCGTTGTTATCGACACGTTTATTTTTAGTACAAATGCACGCAGCGTCGGAATGTAAATATTCCTCGGTGTAAAGTAAACATTTTATTTGTAAACTTAGCCGCGTATATTTGGCATCAGAGGACGTAGTGTTCACGCTTGAAACCAAACAACCACGTGCAGCGATGCCATGAGTAACAGATGAATTGATTATAAAATGATTACAGAATACCACAGAGAAATAGCACTTCGTAGGTAACTGTTGTGCTGTTTCTGGTACTCTGGTGAGTAAGGTGACCAGAGCTCAGTTTGTGAGGGTATGGGGTCTTAAAGGCAGGCAACGCATCATCGACCCTTGTGCGGTTGTTGATGTCTTTGGGCAGCGGTGATAGATAAACCTCTTGTTAATTTGCCTCCCTATAACTTATGAATGAAATAAGCCTTTGTTGACCAGAATTTATATTGCTTTCGGCCCTAGTACAAGTAGGGAATCTTAGTGCCATCAGGCTTGGCAGTTTGTCGAAGGACTATTTCAGTCAGATTCTCCAAGTGAAATTGGCGCCTCAATATCACTGACTGTTTCTTGGAATTTTTTTGTCTTCACTTGAAGTAAAATAATAGTACTTACATCAGTGAGACTATCAAGACACGGCACCTTATCAACAGGTTTGAGTACCTAGTACATACTTCGCTGCCAACTAAAGTCGAAAAGAATACTATTATCACCGATTGCCGTGAAAGTGGTGTCGTGCAATCCAACCGGCCTAGTTACAATCTATGTATCTGGAACAATGCTAGTGTCACAACCATGGGTACAGTGCACCAAATTTCAATTCATTTCCTACATAACAAAGCTATGCGAATGACCTCATTCTCCAAGGGCGAACATAAAACCGAAAAGGATAAAGCTTCGTTCAAATATCTTTTCCCCAAAAGGAATTACGAGGCACAAGAATATCAAATATTCAAGGTCTCACAAGACGTCAAGTAGTCGCGGATTATTAGTTTATTTTATTTGTATTTTTGTATTTATTTTATGCACAGACATCTGACGTAAATTCAAGAAGTTGACAGTGGGAGTATATTTACCGAAGAGGTATTTCTGACTGTACTGGTGGTGCAGATATTTATTCTTAAGGTCTACAAACAGTTAACTTATAAAATCCACAAATGAAAATTCAGCTAACGTAGATAAACGAATAATAGATAGACGTCAAGCACGGACACATAATAAACAGTTAAAGTTAAATAAAAGCAATAATAAAATATATTGATGACCGACGACATTCAAGCGACACATTAATCACATCGAAAACCTTTATTATCCAAAGTAACGTTTGTACATTACGTTCTATTCATACATTAAAATTAATACAAGCACACGTAACCTATTGACATAGTGGTTATTCCAATAAGCGACGCTAAATATACACCGATAAGTACATAATAAGTAAGATATACAAAGTATTATGTTGATATGTTGTTTGTGATACCAGTTATCTCGTCCTACTTTATCTAATAATCGTAGCAACCGTGGTTACACTTCCTGTCAAGGGTCAGGTTAATGCGTGCTGTCAATAGTTTATAGCGGAATGACAAGGATCTTCCTTATGTACAGTCACGAACAATAACATGTACACACCTCTTCTCTTATGTCAAAGCAGTAAAGTTTATATTTCAATGTGTTTGTATACATGTTAGTGCTCACGACTGTACAGTGAAACCAGTTTTCCTTTTCGAGGTGATTCTGTTATAATAATACCCACCGTCCGGTCTTCCGGTCAGCCAGGAAGCAGGATATATTATAGTGCACAAGTGAGTTCGCAAGCATAGGTGCACTCTCGTTTCCCTCACTCTCATAGTTCAGCGGGATAGCAGTCTGACACGACCGAAGAGAGATCAGGCACAAGACCAACGGCTTAACTTGTGTTCCGAAGCACTCAGGAGCTCGAGATGAAAATTTTCGGTCACCCATCCGATGACAGACTTTTGCGAATGTTGCCTTAACCTTAGCAATGTTATAAATGCGAAAGTAACTCTCTCTGTCTGTCTGTTACGCTTTTCCGCTTAAGTGTCTACAACCGGCACAGACAATCTTCAGAGGGTAATAAGGGTTTATTGCGAAAAAAAGAGATCTGAAATCCACGCGGACAAAGTCGCGGGCGGCCGCTAGTCATATAATGAAATGTTAGTCAGTGTCTCATCGAATAAATTAAGACAGCATGCATAATTATCATTATCTACCAGCCAAAGCAACATAAAATGAGATAATAATTGCGTGACCTTCAAACCGAACGGGCGCAAAAAATAACAAGTCAAACATCTAGCCGAGTAAAGTTGTCACAAAACGAAACTGAAAATGCCGTCGAGCTCGACGGAATGGCGATCAAGATAAACGTAGCCTTGATAATGCAGTGTGCCGATCGCTTCCTGCAAGCGATAACACCACGCAACCCGACAGTGGGGGGCAGCCCCCCCCTAAAATTGTGCAGGAATGAAGGCTCGTATTAATAAATCGCTCTCAACTCTGAGCTCGATCTTGAGCGCGAACTTAGGTGCTGTTTAGTATGAGAATGACATATCAAGTTCGCACTCGAGGTCGAGCTCAGAGTTTAGTGCGATTTATTAATACGAGCCTTAGGAACATTCGGTAATAAGCCCGAAAATTTTGCTTTCTTGCGCATAACCATTGTCGAGACAGGCGGTATGTGGTGGTATGTGGGTGTGTGCCGTGGGTCTCTCTGTCTCTCTGGCACAGCACAACCAACTAAAACCTCTGCGGCCACAATGGGGAAGAATCACTGTGGCACAAAGCCCTCTCCCAGGAGGAATGAGAGCCTAAGGGAATAGGGACAATTGACAACGTCTCTCGGCCTCTCTCTTTCGACCCGTCTGTAAAGCATTTAGAAGAGTCAAACTATTTTGACTTTATAGCTGCAGACAGTATTCAATCGTGGACCATCGTAAAACACCGCCACAAATAGACCATCATAACATTTTTATGATGTTATTTTTTATGGAAAGATTAAATGACCGTCGCGTTTCGCATCCACAAAGCATCGTTATACATATTTATACCTGATTTCGCGTTGATACAGTTATGGTCTGTGATTTTATTAACAACTTATCACCATCATCAATCAGTTGAGTAATCACACACACACTGCAGGGTATGCGCCTTTCCAAACTAAACCAATTCATCGCTGGTGGTTCATCAATAAGTCTTTTCCATTAATAATCTTATCACAATCGGATAGAAATTGGATACCTACTTCTATAAGTAGGTATCCAATTTCTAATCAAATCAGGTATAAATATGTATAACGATGCTTTGTGGATGCGAAACGCGACGGTCATTTAATCTTTCCATAAAAAATAACATCATAAAAATGTTATGATGGTCTATTTGTGGCGGTGTTTTACGATGGTCCACGATTGAATACTGTCTGCAGCTATAAAGTTCCTTTAAGAAGTTGAACGCAATGACAATAATCATCAGTAGATAATAATGTGACACAAATATAAGTAGGTATAATGGAATGTGTACCTTTTGTATGATCACAAGGTTCCTTCATAATATGCGTTATCATTATCAGTTCATCAATCATAGCTCCTAATCATTACTTATTATTCGGTGACATAATAAAATTTCAACAGTGATATCAACAAATATAATCACAATTAATTTCGGGTAATTACCATTGATGTATTACTACTACGCGATTATAGAGTAGACACCCCGAAATTATTATTTTCTTATACGCACTGTTGTCCATGGACAACAGTTGCCGTCTTTTGTATTATTTTTATAATAGAGAAAATGCCGTCTTGTGTTTTAAAAACATGTATAAATCATTCCAAGACAAAAAAAGGATGATACTCCTTTTCTTTGGTAAAGAGTAGGAAAGAAAACTTCACTCAATAATCCGCCCCTTCCCTCCAAATTGACACGTAAATCCATTGAATGTATTAATGCAAGAAAGAAACGTAAGTGTGGTGAAATATTTGGATTAAAACAAACAATTTCATTCGTTACGAAGTTGGAGCTGACGCTGGCGCCATATTTAAAAACAAAACAAACATACAGAGGAATGTCCAAGTTATTTTTCGAACGTAGCTTTTTTATGCGCCGGATTCAGTAGGTGAAACTATTTTTGTAGACACCTAATCACGCCGTGTGGTCACTCGTTCAGTGGAGTATGATTTAATATCACTGTAGCTTTTGTAAGTTTTGTCTGCTTTGCAGAGTCATTTTAATCTTGGGTTATATAATAGCTTTTCTTAACCACCACAGATAGATGATGATTTTGGTCGAAGTTAAGAAACTTGCGCGACGATTTTATATTTTATACACGTAGGTACAATGTTTATACAAAATACATGCAAGGAAAATTGAAGAAGCATGCTCTATTTTCCACATATATAAGTATTAAAATCCATTAATTAATGAATCTGAAACTACATAAACTCTGAAAGTCCTACTAAATACAATTAAATATAATTATATATATAAAATAATTTGCATACCTACACCGGAAGACACGATACTACTTTAGATTAAGACTATACTATAGATAGATAATTAGCTACTAAGCGGGCTCTAGAAAAAGTAAAATAAAAAGTACAAGTCCAAAGAGATAAAAAATCCACGTTAATCAATTCTGCAGTCTACTAGTGACACTATTCTCGACAATGTTCATTATGGCACCTGACCGTCCTTCCGCAATTTCACCATAACGATTCTAATTCGGGACAATAAGCTCATAAATGTCATAGCATTATAAATGCGTGAAACGGGACATTTTGCTGTTTATGGGACCACCGGAATCAGGACAGTATGACCGAAAGTGGGCCGTCTTGACGATTGACTTGAATGTCAAACTTGCGTCTGTCGACCGAAAGACGCGGTCGTTCGACCGACGCAAGTCGCCAAGCGTAGAAACCAACCACTAAAACGGATAGAAATGCCTAGATTATACCTTTACGACGTTCAACACCATAGCTTCTTTTACTGTTTACTCGAATGCTACTCAAACGCATTATGGCGTAAGCAGTAGGTACTTTACGCCGGTTTCCAGTGAAGCCGTAGGCAAATACGGTGAAGCCGGGGATTTTTCTAGACAGTTGCATAGATTTTCACGATATGTTGTATAGAAACACACTAGGTGGAAAAAACGCAGCCGAACTTTGGCATGGCTAAGCCTGCAATGTCTTTAAACGTAAAAAATTTACTGATAGTAAAATTTCTCTTACATGCATGCAAACTCACTGTACCTACATTAGTATGATAGTGCAGTGACGTGGTGTTTTGTTTAACTCAAAACTCAGGTTTGTAAGCTATAACTTAAGAATTTAACGTCTTATTGAAGGCGACGGTGGCAGTTATATTATAATGTCGTCTACAATACTTACTTCAGTTACAAAGAACCTATGTTTAATTTTTATCACCGACCAGAAAACTCGTCCAAGGTTGCATACATTAACACAATTCAGCGAAAATTATAACCTAGCCTGGTTTTTATCTGGATGAACAAAATAAACAGGGGATTTTGCGCGATAAAAGTTCGTAGATTAAACATTACGTCTATTATTAGATTTGTTATCAATATCATACAGAAATGAGTTTTCACGGCTTTCTTAAGAAGATTCTCTGTCATAATACGATAGAATCGGAGCACAACGGGTCCATCAAATAGAATTCAAGATTGGACGAATACTGAGAGTTAAGAAGTTAAGTTCATAACGATTTGGATATACATATGTATTTAGTCGTATTCACGGATTTCAGTCACATGGCATTTGTTCAACCGTTGACACAGTAACAAAACCGCAAGGTTCATTCATATTTTTATTCATTGCTGTTTGAAACAATGAAGTTTTATTGTAGATTTAAAAGTTTTCCCATTGCGTGCATTGAACTTTTTAAGAACCACAAACGCGCCGCAATCGTCAGAAGGCTATGTTATTTTATGTTCTTATTATTCTTAGGTACATGTGTATTTGAATTTTGTAAAGAACGAACCTTTGTTTGTGGTGATTATGGAATTCTAAGTCCTTAGATGCCATTGCAGCTTATTCATTCACGGATGCTTCACCAATTTGATCCCTATATTTTAGTTCATCGGAACACCGTCGGAACTATAGGCAGACTAGCGGCCGCCCGCGACTCCGTCCGCGTGGATTTCGATTTCCAATATCCTATGTGTTATTCTGATGTATAAGCTATATTGTGGTAAAGTTTCATTCAAATCCATTCAGTAGTTTTTACGTGAAAGAGTAACAAACATCCATACATCCATATATCCATACATCCACACATACAAACTTTCGCCTTTATAATAGTAGTAGGATATTTTCTGTGGAGGTAACTGGTCAGTCGGACTGATGCCTACAGGCAAAAGAACCGATCCCTGCTTCGTGAGAAGGAAACCACTGGGATTGAGTGGGTAGTGGAACGCAAGTCCCGAGCTCCACACACGGCTGCAGACCTAGGTATCCTGCAGTAATGGCGCGTAAATACGATTCCCTGCATCAAAAAAAAGGTACCAAAATTAGATAGGACGAATAAGCTTCGCAGTCAACATAATGCACAACAGAGCAATATTTTGATCACCGCGTAGTGTATTTATAATTTCTACAACGAAGTGTTATATTCATATCAGCACCAGTTACAATATTGACGAGTTATTTTTGATTGGATAAGTACCTACTCGCGACTGCCTGACGTAGTGACGTCGCATCAAATGAACCATGTCGAATTGCTCTCACGCGTCATGCACGTACTACGAACTATCGCATATGAGATCATCGTAGTATAACTGACTGGATATTCAATTTGTTTGTGGCCCTACCCTGTGCACTAGGAGTATCGAGTCCTAATCAAAGGAGAAACAATCATGCACATCTTTGTAAAGAAAACATGATTTCAAATAATGGGGGCCTTTGCCCTGTTGTGGGACAATAGGTTATCACTTTACTTTACTAGTTGGTGCATAATATTATCTAAGCATATTATAATATGTAGTATCGGAATGTTTATTTGTGATTAATAAAATCTGTCTTGACTCACTATTGTTAGAACCACCTTGAAAATTTAATAAACGCAATAAACGTTCCAGGTTTGCGAAACTTCGTACCTACAAAGCTTCTGGTAATTAAGCCAATTATCTTGAAGAAGACTAGACTAAAAATACTTTGCATAAGTATTAACAGCTGATATGTATGGGCCAATTAAAAGTTTGATGGGAACATGTGGAAGGTGTAGATTAGTTGATTCTGATCTAAAAATAGACGTGTATAGGTGAATGGTGTTTGTCGTGTATGATAGGTAGGTAAACAGCGTCTGCACTATTATCCTAAATCTTATTAATGGGTAGTCCTTGACACCATTGTAGATTGGCACGAGGACAACATTCCGGCCGTGCCATAGAAGCCTGGATGCTGTACGCCAAACGAGGGTTTTATTAACATGTTTATGTCTGAAGACGTGTAGTTTACCCTATATGGCTTTATTTTACATGTTCAGTACGTGGATTTATCCCCATGATCCAGTTACACAATCCATAATCAGAATTCAAAATCATCTTTTTTCAAATAGGCCTCAGAAAAGTACTTATGATAAAAAAACTACAGCTTGATTTAACCATCGACTTCGGAATGCAGTCATCTACCGAGAAGAAGCGGCAAAAAACACGATAGTTGCTTTTTTCAGTCACCAAGTTTTTTTATAACGCCACAAAGTATCAGAATATATATAAAGTCCCACAGAAGAGCAAATTCCATCATTAAGTGGAACATAATTTTGCTTGTTTAAACTCCATGCTTGTCGAGTGCGGTTTGATGGTTACTCTCGCGGCAGCGTCGGAAAGCATCGACATGCCTACCTAAATTAGGTAGATATGTATTATCGAACAGAGGATTATGATTTTTGTACTCCCAGATACTTTTGTATATACCTATTTTATTAATTATTTTTTTTATAACGACTCGAACGTTCGAAGCTAATGTAAAATGCCATAGAAACTTTATCAGTGCCAGTGCTGCACAATCACGATTCGACTACAATACTGAACTGATTAAAATTATAAAGTGTCATAGTCCAGGAATTTTAGATTTTATCTGCGGAATAATTCCTAGTGAGCTGAATTTTTGTATACACCTTTATTATGATATTGTGATGATGATGTGAAAAATCGACATTGATATCGTGCCGGCTAAAGAAGTTATAGGGGTCCAAATGTCACGAAAATCAGTTTTTCGCAAATATCTCGCGATCTATTGCTCAGAGGTCAATAATGGTTTCATAAAAGTTGTTCGTCGTAAAATTGTCTACAAAAAAGGTCTCTTGCATTTTTCTGTACAATTAACCGTTTTTGAAATAGAGACTAGAACGCACTCACATATGGTATTGTATACCGTACGGCGCATACCAAGGCATAAACCCTATTGTTTGTTTTTTTCCCTTTTTCGTTTGTGTGTTTTTTGTTAGTATGATGATCTACATATAGAAATATAAAGGACTTGTAATACTAGTACAGTCAGGAAAATAGGAATATCAACTATAAAAAACTAAGTGGCAATTTTTTTTGTCACTTTATAACTCAAGAACGGGCTCATCGATCCAAACCAAATTTTCAGGGTTTGTACAGACTATTTAATGTATGTTTTATGTGAAGTTTGAAAAAAATCGGTCGCTTCACTTTATACGTCGCGAAGCACGTACCGGGCCGCTAGTAATGATATAGATATGCAATGTGAATTTTAGCAATTCTGATCCACGATCTGCGGAAAAAATCCTAGTGGGCTGAATTTTTGTTCACGCCTTTATTATGATATTGTGATGAAGATGTAAAAAATCGACATTGATATCGTGCCGGATAAAAATGTTATAGGGGTCCAAACGTCACTGGACATTGCATATCTATATCATTACTAGCGGCCCGGTACGTGCTTCGCTACGTATAAAAAGAACGACCGATTTTATTCAAACTTCACATAAAACATCTACTAAATAGTCTGTACAAACCCCGAAAATTTGGTTTGGATCGATGAGCCCGTTCTTGAGTTATAAAGTGACAAAAAAAATTGCCACTTAGTTTTTTATAGCTGATATTCCTATTTTCCATACTGTACTAGTATAACAAGTCCTTTATATTCCTATATGTAGAACATCATACTAACAAAAAACACACAAACAAAAAAGGGAAAAAACAAACAATAGGGTTTATGCCTTGGTATGCGGCGTACGGTATACAATACCATATGTGAGTGCGTTCTAGTCTCTATTTCTAAAACGGTTAATTGTACAGAAAAATGCACTAGACCTTTTTTGTAGACAATTTTACGCCGAACAACTTTTATGAAACCATTATTGACCTCTGAGCAATAGATCGCGAGATATTTGCGAAAAACTGATTTTCGTGACATTTGGACCCCTATAACTTTTTTAGCCGGCACGATATCAATGTCGATTTTTCACATCATCAATACAATATCATAATAAAGGTGTATACAAAAATTCAGCTCACTAGGAATTATTCCGCAGATCGTGGATCAAAATTGCTAAAATTACTGGACTATCAATCTAAAGCCTAACAAAGGACCTATAATTTTACCGCGGGATTAAGTTGAGTACCTACATACACTACCTACCTACCTACACGTTTACGAATTCACGATGGATGGCGGAAAGCTTGTATATTATAGGTACCGTACAAGCTTTCCGCCCGCATAATTTATACGAAGCATGAAGTGGTAACAGACGAAATAGTAGAGCCATCATTATGTATTGTATTACTTTTCAAGACACATTTAACTAATGACTTTAGTTAAATCACTGGGTTGAACTCAGGGTTAAGGTCGCGGTGTAGTAAAACAACTTTATTCAAGTTAACCGGCACATGAAGAAGCATTTGTCAATCGTAATTATTACGTGAGGTTAACTACTTTTTAGTGTTATAATATTTTGCTTAAGTTCAACTGTTGTTCAAGGTCATCGTACATTTTCTGTCAAAACTATTAAACACTTTCAATTAATGATATTTGAGAATTTATTCTTTTTTTGCAACAAGTTGGAGGCCAAAAAATAATAATTTGTCTCAGAGGAATGTGGAGTATCTATACTACATAGGTACTACAATTCGACATTTGGGGGCAAGTGCCAATGTGAATTAAACCTTTAAGCCTTGTAATAAGTGTTACATTAACCTTGATGTCCATGAGTGACTATAGTACAATACTGTACATTATAACAATAGTCTTTTATCACAGCCCATCAAATTGAGCAAATTGTCCTCACCAATTAACAAGGTTAAATGCCACAATGGTTTATCTGACCATTGGAATCAGTGTCAAAATTGCCCAATACAATAATAATAACTGATAATGTTCATTTTGATTAGTTATTAAAGTTATTTGGGACAAGGATAATATAGTTTTTAAGTGTTTTAACTTAGCAATAAAACTTTTTCCTTAATACTTACGAAACAAATTGACATTAATCATACTATCATACTTCATACTTAATATTATAAATGTGAAAGTTTGTTTGTTTGTCCGTCCGTCAATCACGCTGAAACTACTGAAAGGATCTTGATGAAATGTGGTATACAGGCAAAGTGTGAGCTGACTTAGGTGATAGGAAACTTTTTATCCTGATAAAATGCTCATGTGGGATCAAAAAAAAAATACCTATTTATTTCCATTATTTAGCAATAAAAACAAAGTATCATATGTAATATTCAGAAGTAACTAGTCAAAATGTGAATAAAATGTTCTTAAGCATACAAAAAAAAGGATTCAGATTAGAAGACTTAATAAGAAAATGTTACAGTAATTAATTATAACTTATAAGAAGTTTCTGGTGCAATCTTATAAACTGTATTCAGGTTTTTAAATACAAAATATTGTTAATCATCTCTTATCAATTTAAAGAACTTCTTAAGATAAGCCAAACTTAAAAATGCCGTTCACTTTTTGATTAGATAAAGATTTTTATGCAAGTACTCCTAATGAATATTAAAAAGATAACTATCTTTTATCTTCACTGAGTAAACAGTATTAACTGAGCTTGTCTGATATTATCATTCACTTACCTACTTTAATTTAACTGGAATAATAAAGGTCACATTGAAGTTGATTTAAATAATGAAGTCAATTACTTTTGAGAAAAACATTAACATTTAAAAGTATTTCTGTTGACAGTTCAATAAGATATTGGATTCCAATAACTTAAATTATTTGTTTTGATTATTCTCTGTTTAGAACTTGTAACATAATCTTACCCATCTTGTTTCATATTCTCCTAGCAGGGAACAGTTTATTGATCAGATCAATTCTGATTACAAAAATATGTATAAAAGAAAGTTTTTTCAAAGGACATGGCCAACATTCTATGGAACGTTTGCCTAGATACCAAATTCATTTCCCACAAACATGTCTTATTTAATTAGACTCGTGACTATCAGAACATTCAATATCAATAACAACTAAAGTCCAAGAACTTCAGGTTATAATTATACAGACACACAAAGATTTCAAAAAACATTTCAATCCCTTACTGTAGCATTGTTTTGATTGATGACATGATACATTGGTTACTAAAGTTACTCAACGGTGTACCGTGAAAAATGTGTTGTCTCTTTTTCTCTTATCGTAATTTTGCTAACGCTTACTCTGTCACGCATTGTATATTATTTCCATGGCAACGGATTTAAATATTTGACAATAACTGTCGAAATAATGACAATAATATTCATTCCGTTCTGCTTAAAGTAATATTCATTTAGGGAAAAATAATAAAATGCTATGTTTAAAATAAGTTGTTTGTGATAAATAATACGTTAAAAGATACAATTTCAAATATTTTTGTATAGTTAAAGCTATATTTTATTGTATGTCACTGTTTTTCATACAATATTATATTGTGTCTATGGAGGACAAGAGCAGACTATCCGTATTTACGTTGCAAGGAACGCAGTTTTTCAAAAGCAGTGTATAGCGGAAGTTAAATTACTAATTAATTTCTTTTAAAAACTAACAAGTTCTACAAGATTCTAAAATATACGAAAATTATTATTTTATTTTAATATGCTTTGTGCTTTTGTGCCATTCGTGGCCATCACTAGGCAGGAATTGGCCATGTCTTTTAATTAGGTGAATTTTAGTGTTTATGTATCTAGAATACAGCTACAAAGAGTAAGAGAAAATCTATCCATATTTTGGTTGCTAGTTATACCTTATATTATCTTAGTTTGCACTGGTATTACTTTGAAATGATCAGTTTAAGAAAGAGTGTTAGAAAATAAATGATTTCTTATCAATATATGAGATGGGGCAAATTAGCAGGACAGTCACCTGTTGGTATTCATATTCTCAGCTCTCTCAGTAGACTTTTACTGCATCTACTAGTGTCACTACTTTCTCAGTTGTAAAGGACTGATGATGATAAAGCTGTCAACAATTGCTTTCTACTATGGCGACTGTATCTTTATAAGCATAAGGAACTAGGGTAGGTACTCACAGCGAAAATAGTGTTCTGCAGGCCGAACGGTATCGGGGTGAGTCTCGCGAAGAAGACGATCTTGAACGCCTGAGGGCCGGCGATGACCTTGAGCAGGGCGCGCGCCGTGTCGTTCTTGAGCAGGCGGTCCAGCGGCAGGCGGCTGCGGAGCGCGCGCAGCGTGTAGTGCGCCACCGCCACGCCGAAGTTGGCGCACACCAGCACAGTCCCCAACCCCCTCAAAATACCCAGCAAATACCCACTCGTTATTATCAACACCAAATACCCAATAGTCACCGGGAAACTCACTAACAAAAACAATCCCACGAACAACGAAAATATCACCCACGGGTCCTGCTGGTTCACCCAAAACAATATCGCACGCAGATACTCCTTGAAGAAATACAATACTAACACCAGACACGTGAGCAGTAGTATTGAAATGACAATATTAAACAAATAGCCGTACGTCGTCCTATTGTTAATTTTAGCCCATAAACCTTTCTTTCTTGTGACCGCGGTGGGGTCAGTCTGGCACTCTTCGACGTCCACTATTTCCATTGTAAAATTATTTATAAAAATTAAACACTATCTATTTTAGAACACTCGATATAATTTCATACGGGTTGGCACTCGCCATGGCCTACTTTTAACGTCTGCTTATTTCATGCACAGCGCTAGGACTTCGATCAATCCGGGGACTAAATTCAAGAATACAACTGACATTCTGACAACACAATACGACCATGACTACCATAGGCTAGAACAAATTTGACAGCTGTCAAAAGTCAAACTAATTCAAAGACAATTTTTTTGTGTAAAACGTTTCCTAAAGTGTCTACATATTATCCATTGCATTAAATTGACACTTTTTAGGAAACCGTATTATAAAACGAACTAATGTATTCCTCAGGCCTGCGACAGCTTAGTTCCAAAAAATGCGTTTTGTCGCCACTTTCGCCAGCCGCCATGTTGGTGGCAGCCATTTTGGACGGTGTGTCAAACTGACAGTACTGACAGATGACATGGTATTTTGTTTATTTTGTATTTTTAGAATAATCCAAACACAAAAATGGGACTCAAAGAAGAAACTGTGCTCTATTTTGTTCGATGAAGTTTCCCTTACACCTCATCTCACTTATGTAGAGTCCCACGATGAAATAAGGGGCTTTAAAGACTTTGGGTATGAAAAACAACTGAGGTTTTGTGATCACGCCTAGTCTTCATGATAAAAGGAGAATTGGAGACAGCCTATTTGTTTTTATTTATGTGAAGGAACAACTGCAGCTGGTACAGTCGTCAGAATTTTGAAGGACATAGTTACTAAAATATTGGAGACAGAATAAATTCCTTTGGCTATTGTTTGTGACCAGGGATCAACCTTTAGAACAGCCATAAATATGATGTTAGTAGAAACCGAACGCAAGAGGATTTGAAATCAGGAATGT
Source organism: Nomophila noctuella (assembly GCA_958496325.1). NCBI lineage: Eukaryota > Metazoa > Arthropoda > Insecta > Lepidoptera > Crambidae > Nomophila > Nomophila noctuella. Next base: position 2,398,747 of record OY292494.1, read on the forward strand.
AATGGTGAGTAAATAAACTGACTTTCAAACCGCTCTTGCATGCTCATTGTCTTTGTAGCAGTTGATGGCAATTAGCTTGGATAAAACGTACAATATATTGATCTGCTTGTTAGTTTCAAAATTCAGGGATTTGGATCTGAAATATCTATATCAAATAACTTTTTGAACTCAATATTTTTCTTTGTTTGCAGATGGAACTATTGAAATTTCTGGACAACCATTAAGTAGTGTTTTTTATGATCCCCCGCACCTACTTAAGGGCCTCAAGAACAACCTACTGACAAAAGACATGCTATATAAAGGCAAAATTGCCACTTGGAAGGACATTGAATCCGTATTTGACGCTGATTGCCAACTAGAACACACAAGAATGCTCAAAAAGTTAACAGAGCACCATGTGTACGCAGCAAAAATGAAAAAGTCGAAAGTTAGTGTTGCGGCCCAAACTCTGAGTGCAACAACTAGCTAGTGGAATGCTTAAATACACTGCATTGTTTCGTAAGTTGTTTACTTTGTTATGAATAAGCATTATCTAATAACTACCTGTGCCCTGTGTGTAGGGAATGCAATCTCGTTCTCGCGAGATCTCGTTTTTACGAGATCTCGGCCTTTTTTAGCGAGATTGATCTCGGGCGAAAAATGGACGAGATCTCGCGAGATTTACGAGATTGAAATTGGATTCTTGGTTATCACCAAAAGACGAATGCTGCATAATATTCATGGTTTCCGTTCAGAAATATGATGAATTAAAACAGAAATGTACACCCGTATGTAAATTACCAGTTCTAAATCAAATCTCGCATAAATCCGTGTCATACTGGCGATTTATTGAATAAAGTAGTAGGCCAGTTGAGTCAATAAATATTAATTTCACACCTACGTGTGATCATTTGAAATAAAAGTAATAAACAATAAAAAGTGATTTGGTTCAGAAGCTACTTTCAGAATTATTCTTAAAAGCACACAGTAAAAGGTCAGTTTTTGACCCCCGGACTCTTCGTATGGGTTTCATTTCCGTCTGTGAAATGAACATAAGCAGTAGTACTCTGAATAGTACTAGACAGTAGTGACTAATTTTCTTTAATCTATTAGAGTCTATTTGACAACTTAATTTAACTACATTTTAATTTTAAACTTCTTGTTGTTGTGTATTTTAAAATAACTGTTTGATTATAAAAAGATATTTGTTAGTTTTGATATAATTAGAAAAGAAGCTTGATAAAAAATAGATATGTAAATTAATACGTTGAAAACTGCTCAACACATGAAAATTTAATAAAAAATACGTAAATAATTTATGTTGATTTCACAATAACTATGATTTTCATTACTTTTATTCGTAATTCATGGAAATTATGTGATTTTCGGACAAATTAACACACAAAACTGGCAATCTCGCGAGATCTCGTAATTGACGAGATCTCGCGAGATCGTCGTTCGTAAACTCGCGAGATCTCGCTGGAGCCCTAATCTCGCGAGATTGCATTCCCTACCTGTGTGGTGCGGTGTTTGCACTTTAGATATTGTACTGCAGCGATTTTAATGTGTTTTTCAACCTTATTCATTATGTTTTCAGAAACTACAGCTTCTGGTCAAAACGTTAGTAAGACAATGTCTTCAACCGGTGAAGCTGAAGAATTCATAGGCAAACTGTTTGACAGCGTGAACAGATCACGCGGGAGCACCATTCGGGGCAAACTGTGCAAGCCAATAAAGCCGAATGCCCAACATTTTAAGTATAAGCCCAAAGGTTAAGAGGAAGAAATAAATAAAAAGTAAAAATTTAATTCGTTTTATTTACCTAACGAAATAATTAGTCATTTTGCAAATAATAAAATTATCCCTACAAAAATTATCGATTGCACATCACTATTTTATCGATATCGATATGTTATCGCCTTTTTATAGTATTATGGGCATCACTAAGTGACATTTCGACACTAGCGCTTAGCGCATATTTTTGTAACTAGACGGTCAACCATTCACTGTCCTATCTGTCTCTGACTAGTATATAGTTATCTGTGGTATTCCTCGTCGTTTGCCTTTTTTGACAACTGTTGTCATGAATGACTTTCGTCCACGACGGATGATTTGCGTGCGAAATTAACAGATTTTCTTATTTCTATAAAGTACACGCTTTTACTGGTGATGGCTGTGTAAAATCTATTTGATTGTTCATCGTCACGGGACGCACGAATCAACTATAATTGTGCGGGATAGTTTTTGACCTGTGTTTTTTTGTTGATCGAAGTTTCAAGAAACGCAACCATGCCGCCGAAGAAAGCACCAGGAGCTAATCCGAGCAAAAAGACGGAGCAGAAGAAGAAGGAGAAAGTTATTGAGGTACCAATGGCATTTTAGAAAATTTAACATCTCAGACACATTTTGGCTTTGTAACCTAATATGTTGTTCCCATACTAGTTCCATCCAGCCCCATTTCTTTATCTAAAATTTTCATATATAAGAACTACCTTTTATACTGTAGATGACGGCCCCTTCCTGCCGTAGGTCTTGGTTGTAGTCAATAATACTGTAGCAGAAGAGAGGTAGAGCTTAGTGGAACTTCCACACCAATAAGCCACTCGTCTGGGGAAGAACCTCCACCTTACAGAAGATCACAGTGAAATAGCATTTTGTATCTGTTGTGCTAAGGTTTTGCTGGTGAGTAAGGTCACCAGAGCTCAGTTGGGAGGGTATGGGGTCTTAAAAGCGGGCAACCCATCTGCGATCCTTGTGCGGTTTTTGATGTCCGTAGGCTGTGATCACTTACCGTGACCCTCTTAAGGTGTTAAGGTACAAAATACAGTGTTCAGCATATTTTGCCCCATTAGGCCTAGGTTGTGAACAGTTATCAATATAAATAAGACCAAATATAATTAAAATCAACTGAAAATTAATTTAAAAATCATACAATAATAATGAGTCAGCTGTTCAATTGTCATATAAATATTGTGCAACTGAATAGTAATAAACATACTCTGTGTATTTTCAGGACAAGACATTTGGTCTTAAGAACAAGAAGGGTGCCAAGCAGCAGAAGTTCATTCAGCAGGTGGAGAAGCAGGTGAAGAGCGGCGGGATCCACCCCGCCAAGCCCATGGAAGACAAGAAGAAGGACAAGGAACAGAAGATCCAGCAGGCAAAGGAGTTAGCGATGCTGTTCAAGCCCGTGCAAACGCAAAAGGTGGAGAAAGGTAATCAATTCATACATTACTTGGCCATCCGCGACTTCGTCTGATAGATTTACGATCCCCTTTTTTGCGATAAAATGTAACAAAATCATAGATTAGTATTTCGTCACTATATTTGAAGATATAGATATAGACTCATATAATACTGATCGAACTTCACTTAGAAGTTCGTTTGATCATGTATTAGAATAAGCTCATTTATGGATAGAGCTTCAAACTGCTCTGTAGGCTTCTTATTGGATTTGGGGTAGAGGGAGGTTGAGCACAGAAATTGAATTGCTATACGTCCTAACCATTTGCAGGTTAGCTTGAGGCGAACCGAAACGTCTGACGCTTAAGTGAACGTCGGTGGCCACTGTCAGTCTCATTCTTAATAATCTCTCTACCATTCTTGCAATGGGCCCGGATTTCATTGGTGAATCCATTGAATGCTGAGTTCTACACCTACTTTTTCAGGGTCTAAAGATTATCTGTGCTAAATTCCATCAAAATTGTTTGAGAGGTTTAAGCGGGACAGCTTAACAGATAGAGTTACTTTCGCATTATAATATTAGTTGAGATTATTCGCAAAAGTAAGCAAAACCCAACTACTTATGATTATAGCGACTTAAATAAAATAAAAAAAAAAAAAAACTACTTATGATTATTTTTTCTAAATTTTGCATCTCTTGTACTCTTTCCTGTAAAGTTTGTGAAGTGGCAGTTAACCCTATTAGGCCATTAGGCATCGTTATATTGTTTTGTCTTCTTTAGTAATAAATAAAAATAAATGAACCTGTGATTTAATTGGATGTTTATTCTTATAGGTACGGATCCAAAGTCAGTTGTGTGTGCATACTTCAAACAAGGGCAGTGTTTTAAGGGCGACAAGTGCAAGTTCTCTCACGATTTGACTATTGAAAGAAAGGTTAGTATATTTATGGATCTAACAATGTTTGTTTGTTTTTTTTACATTATCTTATTTGAAATGTGAATATGTTACAACTACATCTCATTAAATAAATCTTGTGCGCTGGTTTAGCTATGCCAGCGGTTTAGGATACCACAATGGTACTGCATTGTTTGTCATGGCAATCTGGGTTCCCCTTTTGCTTACCATCAAGTAGGCAGGCATAGTGAAAGAATATGAATGAGTAAATCTTATATAATTTTTATTTTTTACATAATGATATGTTTATTTGTACAATTTCAGGCTGAAAAACGATCCTTGTATGTGGACATGAGGGATGATGAAGACAATATGGACAACTGGGATGAAGATAAACTAAAGGAAGTCGTAGAGAAGAAACACGGTGAAGGCGACAAACAAAGACCAACTACTGATATTGTAAGTATATAAAGCCAGGTTTCGTTTTTGTATCCGATTCTTTAAAATGATGTGATAGTTGAGTAACGGATTAGCTTTTGGTTTGGTAATAAAGTTGTCAAACAAAAGTTTTATTAACACCTCAGACATTAAATTATGTAACATTGAGAAGCAGTGTTGCTGAACTAATGGGATACCTACCCTGCTTTCTTAAGAAATATATTGTATTTTATAATTATCATACTATAGTCACCTGTAATTAGGGCAACCATCCGTCCGGGTTTCCCCGGATTTGTCCTAGTTTAGAGGGCGTCCGGGGGTCCGGGGGCGTCCGGGCACTGTAAATAATAAAAAAAAAACAACAAGCACTCCATGATCAACAACGATTTTATGAAGGTGAAGCTATGATGTCCGGCTTTCGGACTGTAAAATCCGGGGTTATCTCGGCTCTTGTCCTGTTTTCCAAATATTAGAGATGGTAACCCTACCTGTAATAGGCATATTTTTTAGTTAGGGAATCCATGTACTTGTTTTTATTTGTGTGATTATGTTGGTAGATCTTAGACAAATAAATTATAATCAGGAAATCGCAGTCCCCGCGTGCCATAGGCCTGTCATTTCTGGTTGTCAATAACACGTAAAATGAAATACAAAAAACTTAATAATTTTCAGATCTGCAAACATTTCCTGGAAGCCGTCGAGAAGTCTAAATACGGTTGGTTCTGGGAGTGCCCCTCCGGAACGAAGTGTATCTACCGGCACGCGCTACCTCCGGGCTTCGTGCTGAAGCGAGACAAGAAGAAGATGGAAGAAAAGAGAGAGGAGATCTCCCTGGTGGACCTCATCGAGCGCGAGAGGGCGGCGCTCGGCCCCAACCAGACCAAGATCACGTTGGAAACCTTCCTCGCGTGGAAGAAGAAGAAAATCAAGGAGAAGAAGGTTTGTTCGAATATTAGCTGGACGATACAGTCTTTATGTACTTTACTTTTTTGTGTATTCATAATGTAGTAAGCAAAGAAGACTAAATGTTTTACGTCTTGTCTACAAGGTTTTCGAAGACGATTTGAGTACATTCTTTACTATGCTCATTCTCTCATAATCTTTTAAATAATCATTTCTTTTATATAATTAATATCTTCTTGTTTTAAAATAATTATTTATATCTCTATTTAAAAATGGATTGTCTAATTTTTTATTTCATCCATTGTAATTTATGCAGTACTTTTAAAATTAACATTGAAAAAAATCTATATCACGTGAAATCTGTATGTATACAATCTATCAAGGCGTAAATTATACATTTATTGTCTCTATGTTCGTTCAGGAAGCGCTGGCGAAGGCGGAGGAGACGCGCCGCAGCGACTACAAGGCGGGCCGCGCGGTGGGTTTGTCCGGCCGCGAGATGTTCTCCTTCGACCCCGCGCTCGCCGCCGACGCCGACGAGGACGGCGACGAGGCCGTCGACCTGCACGGCTACGCGAGCGACGACGACGCCGTGGAGTACCGCGACATCGAGCTCGACCTGCTCGGCATGGAGGCGGAGGTACGGGGGACGCACGCGCACACACACACACACAAACGCACGCACGCACGCACACACACGCGCACACACACACACACACACACGGACACACACACGGACACACACACGCACGCACACACACACACACACACGCACACACACGCACACACACGGACACACACACGCACACACACGGACACACACACACACACACACACAGACAGACACACACACACACACACACACACACACACACACGCACGTACACTCACTCACGCACACACGCGTTCACACACACACACGGTTTTGTCGACCTGCTTGTGTGCATGAATATGTGTTTGTCCTGGTCTGGGTGTTATTTTTTATTTTATTTTATTTATTTATTAAGTACAGCCACATATAGATACATATTAATAAAAAGCAGTAAAAAGGTACAAATAGAAACAGTTCTGATATGCATCAAAACAACGGCGTACATAGCACTCGTAAATAATTAGGGTGTTATATGAATCTATTTAAGTATATTTGTAATACCACTATTCTGATGTCTGTAACACAAGTGCTTAAGCTACTTAAAACGGAGTCAGATCAATGTACATATGTGATGTTGTGAAATATTTATTTAGTTGACAGGCCCGTTGGTCGTGTGGCTAGAGACCCTGGCTACAAAACCAAGCGTCGCGGGTTCGAATCCCGCTAGGGGCAAATGATTGTGTGATGAACATCGGCATTTGTACTCGAGTCATGGATGTTTATAAAAGTATTTAAGTATGTCTATCCGTTCCCTCGCTTCCATAGTACAAGCTTCGAGCTTAGTTTGGGGCTAGGCAATTGGTGTGTTTGTCCAAGGCATTTCTTTATTTATTTTATTTATATCTTTACTAGGCGGACGACTCGGGCACGAAGGCATCCGAGGACCGGCTGGAGCAGCTGGGCAAGGGCCTGCAGAACGGCACGCACGAGGGGGCGGAGGCCGGCGCCGAGGGCGAAGCGCCCGACGCGGCCGCCGCCGTGCCCATCAACGAGAACCTCTTCCTCGACGAGGACCTGGATGAGGAGCTGCAGAACCTCGACTTGGAAGACTAGTGTAGTGTAGTGATGTGACTGAGTGAATATCCACTAGAGGGCTGGACCGTTGGGAGAATCAGGTGAAGGTTGGTGAAGGTTCCACCTCCCTGTATTAGCCTATTGACATCCCACTGCAGGGCAAAGGCCTTGCCTCCTTCTTTTTAAATCATGGTTTTGTTACAAATATAGGTTTTGGCTTTATCACCACTCTTGCCAAATGCGGGCTGGTGATTTGTGATCACAAACCCGCCTTTGGCCACCTAGGCTGTGTTGAGAAGAACAGACTCAGGTTTTGACTGACCTGGGCAAGGAACACAGGTCCTCGACACAATGGAACAGTCTTTAAACTAGTTCTAGTTGTTGTCGAGTAATGGATTGCTTACAAAATAAATTAAGTCAGTCTTAATGAAAATTGGTGTGTGTGAAACTTGCTCTAGTGGATATTTCTTTATGTCTATGAAAGACTCAAGAGGACTGTGATGTGTTTCAGCAAGTTTTGATTTACCCTCAAAATATAGTAAAATCTCTGTTAATTTATTATGGTGCGATAAAAATGGTACTGTCAAAATTACACAGTCCAATGCATTTGTTGTCTTACTACTTTCCTTCCTTAATTAGTTAGGGTTGTGACAAATTTGTGCATTGGAATACAACAAGTCATATTATCAATTATAATTCTTTAAAAATGGATAAGTCATTGAAAATTTAATATTTGATTGATTATTTAATCCTGCATGCGTTTATTATCAAGACGTAATATTTGAACACATTTTTAATAGAGTGACCATAATATGTACTTTGTTTTGATGTAAAGGTATTGTGAATATTCCCCCATAAATCTCATCTTTCATATTAAGACGACGAAAGAAAGATATAAGTTAAACATTTTTTTACTAAAATAGGTTTGCCTTACGAATGTATGAAGCTACCATCAGAAACTATATTTTTAATAATCGTCCATATTTATAAATAAAAATTAACATGGAACGAAGTTGTAAATAAAAGATAGAATGTAAAGGAATTTGTTTTATTTGTTACATAAATGCCTTGCCACATTATAAAAAAATCGAGTAATTAACAGAAAAACGAAAATGCTCTTAAAGATAAATCGTAATTAAAACTTCAAAACTAAAAAATGCAACTTTAAAAAAATCATCGAATGGTTTTTTATAGGTACAATAGATTTTTATAAGTGTTCTTGAGTAATGGGTATTCATTTATTTATGGTTAACCAAGTAGCAGGATTCTCTATGGTGATCTGGTCTATAGTGGCTTGGTTGAACCCTTTGGATTTCATCCGCGGAAGAACATTGTTTATGATGTGTGAATACCCGTGACCACCAAATCTCTCCTGGAAAACAAAGTTTTATATACAAAGTTATTTGTATTTTTTTTATTACTTGTACCCGAATGTGGAATAGTGGTTTCGGTAGTTGGCGACGTTGACAAGTGCGTGTGGTTCTTTGGCGGAACGGGGAAGAAGGGATAAGGGACATTTCGTCAGAACACACTCCGTAGTAGCTTTGGTAAAAGAGGGGAACTGCTCGTATAAGCAGTTCGTCTGAGTCTGGGGAAGCACCTTGACATTACAGTAGACCACAGTGAAGTAGCACTTCGTAATTATTTTGCTATATTTGTTTTGATAAGTAAGGTCTCCAGTGCTCAGTCCAGGAGGGTATGGGTAACCCCATACCCACCTCGACTCCTTAAAGTTAAGCAACGTTCGCAGATGCCAGTTATCGGATAAGAAACATCTTGAGCTCTCCGTGCTCCGCGCTTACATAAAAAAATACCCTCGGGGTATCTATGCTGTGGCGACACCTATCTACATCGCCACAAAGGAGTAGTTCCGATACAACTCAACAGATGGTGCTGACACGCACAGCGATATTTCCATACAAACCTACATCGCGCTAGCAGAGTTTCCGCCGCGACTTAGCATATATACGACTGCACCAACACAGTGTAGTGGGTGATCTAGCTCGGGGACCGAGGTCCTTACTCTCGGTAAAAGTACTTCTATCATTTAGGGAATGGGTGATTTCTGTATAATGCTATGGAGATGTATCTCAATGCTTACCAGCCTATGCTTGGTGTGTATGTCGTGCGACATGAGCACGCGGTCGCTCCTGCCGTCGTCCGCCAGCGCGCGCACCAGCTGCAGCCGGCGCGCGTCCGACGGCATGTCGGTGTCTGCATTCAGCTGGTAGTACGACACCTCCGTGCCGAACAGGTCCAGCTGGCAGTAGCAGCCGACCTCCGCGAACGATAGCAGCGAGCTCTCATCCACGAGTGTGCCTGGTAGACACATTAATATATGTACTTATAAATCTTACATTAAGTAATCTTAATATTTAGAAATAAGTGGCATTTTTCGGTGTCAACTTGTCACTTGTCAAAACTCGAGAACGGGCTCATCTATCCAAACCTTTTCCGAGTTTGTTCTGTTCGGACTATTTAGTAGATGGTTTATATAAAAATCGGAATTTACCACACGTAGAGCTTAAATTATTTAAAATTAAATGAAAACGATTGGCGGCGATAGTGGGCGGTCTGCACGCCGTTATTGCTAAAAGTAAACATAACATATGTATATGTCGCAGCCATCTAAATCAGCCATTTGATTAAGCGGCTAGCAACTTAACTAAACGTCCGCCGGCTCCTAGTTAAAAGGCAAGCTCGCTTGTAAAATAAATTGCAGAAATAAACATATTTTTAAGGGTTTAAAAAAAATAACCACGAAGACTCTGCTCCCGCCCCTTGGTATTCTGACCTACTTCTGTCAGAGTAGAATTTCTGCATACTTAGGATAATTTTTGACTGAAGCTTAGCGTTTAACTAGGCGCAGGCGTTTAATTAAGGGGCTAGCCGCTTAATTTATTTATTTATTTATTTATTTATTGCATTCACACCGTTACACATTTTACATAAGAAAAACAGTAACACATGCACCCTGTAAGGGCATAGCAATTATTATAATATGTTACATGAAACATTTTTATATTATTTTATACATTTATATTATGTTTATCTATACTATGAAATATAGCTATACATAATTTTCTATAGTAATATCATAAAGAGGAATACTATATAAATTTTAATCTTATATAAAGCTACATTATTAGAATTATAACTGAATAAACTTTTATTTGTTAAACACCAACTATCCTCATATATTATATCTATTATTCTAAATTTTTATGTTGCATTACATTTCTATATCTATACTATATAAATTACTTATAAAAACTTACACTATTGCTACTATTAAAATACTAAATATTTTGTTTCACTTCAACTGTACATAATATTCATTTATTCTATAATAACATTTATTAATTAAATATGTATTTAGTGCACATATAAACTTTTTATAGTTCTCAATGTTCCTTATGCTTTCTGGCAAAGTATTGTATAATTTTACTGCCATGGAGTATGGCCCAGAACTGTACAATGATAATGTAGTTTTAGGTAAGACCAATTTATTTCTTTTCCTAAGTTGCATGTGTATATTAATATTTGTATCATCTATTTTTCGGAACATATCTATGTGTTTTTTTACAAGTTTACATTTAGCTGGCTGATGTAACCAGTTGGCTGCGACATATACCTACATCTTGTATTCCTACTCACGGTCGAGATGGGACATGACAGCTTTGCCGGCGGCGCCGCCCGCCTCGAGGTAGAGGCGCATGATCTCGGCGGGCGCGGCGGCGGCGCGGTGCGGGTGGAAGCTCACGCCGCAGCCCACCTGCGCCTGCGCCTCGCCCGCCGCCCTGATCGCCTTCATCTCGAAATCTGACAAACATTATTGTCGACGAGTAAAAACTCCGTGGACTGGCCGCTATTAAGAAGAAAAAACTAAGAGCTCCTTTTTTCATTACAACGATTACCTGGTGGGCTAGCCAAGATGCCACCAAGGTGCGTTTCCACATAATGCACACGTCTCTGCTCAGCTCCGCGCAGCTCAGCTTATGTGGAAACGCTCCCGCGACCGCGAATTATCGCTTTGTCGCGACTTACATCTCCATCGTGCAGATGAAGTATCTATGTACGTGGGATAGAGATATAAGACGCGACGAAGCGATAATTCGCGTTCGCTAAAGTGTGTCTTGGCTAGCCCACCTGGACTGAAGATTTTCATTGGAGCCTGCTTTCGCCAAATCCTACCTAGATAGGTACCGGCTATATTGCCTTACAATAAAATATGATGTTCAGGATGGCCGTTAGTAGACAATATAAAATATTAATGAAAAATTAACCAGAAAAAAATCAAATATGGACATAGCTATGATCCTAATTTGACTGTTTATGACTTTGAAGCGACGTCAATACATATTTGTTTAATAGTCGGGACCAAAGGAACGTGCCTTCCGAAGCACGAAATCTTCATTCCTATCAGATCTAATTATTAGACAAATTCTAATATGTACAATGCAAGTTAAGTCCCGTATAAATTCCTTACTGTCATTTATACAATTACCTCTGATGGGCCAAACGCTGGCGATCTCGCCCATGAACCCAGCTTTGATTTCAGCGTTGTCCACGCAGCCCACAGTCAGCTCTTGCACCATATGGTTGTACAGATCCTCCGTAGTACTGGGGAAATAGATTCATACAAAATTATAAAGAGTACCTCATTCTTCATCATCATCATCATAGAGACTCTCCCGGTTGCGTCTTCGGACACTGCCTCGGAGCCCAGGGTACCTACGCTACGACTATAGTGACAAATAGACCAGCCTGGTTATTACAATGGAGCGACTGTCGTCTGACTCCCGTAACCCTTGCAAGGGAAACCAGATTATTTGTATCATAAGCATGCCTTCCCAAGCACGGAATAATCATTCGTATCGATCAATCAGGTGATTCAAGACTGAAATAGCACAGCTAACCAAACTGGAAAAAAACAATTATGTACCTAAGTAACTACATACTATAATATTTTTTACGAAGTGCTACTTCACTGTGGTCTTCAGTAAGGTGGAGGTAGGTAGGTACTTCCCCAGACGGGAGGCTCATTCGAGTGGAAGTTCCACAAAATTCTACATACCTTCTGGTTTCTTAATTTTTAATTTTTTTCACATGATTTTTGTATGTACCTAGATAATAATTGCCTACCTATGCTGAGTATCTGCAGCTTGCATATCCGCAATGTAGAAGCCGGTTCCCGCGACGATATGCACTCCAGAAGACAACGAAACCTGCTTGAAAAAGTCCAGATTCCTTTCCAAACCTTCCGTTGTGTTCTCCACTATTGTACCTGGGGAAAAGGAGAGAGAAATTGTGATACTCATGGGCAGTGCCGGTCTCTACCGGACCCTGGGCGAGATTTCTACGGCGCCTTCTACGACTCAGTAAACTTTGAACTATAAGGGGAGGTCGGGGGCGACTCTCATCCGCGCCCCGAGCCCTACCCTAAAACCGCTACTGCTTAAGGATTCATTTCAGAGGTTGGTTGCGTAAGAAATAGGTAGGTAGGTACTTCTAACAAATCTAAACCGACAGATTCTATGGCTACCAGTCTCGATAGTTAGATACATTAAGCTCTAATAGAACTTAGGTAATACATATCAGCGCGAGAGCTGTGATCTAAGGTAATTATTTTGTTCAGGGTCCTTACAAGGTTCCCTACTATCTAGGAATGCACCGCAGTGGGAGTTAAGTTTTTCGCTAATACTAACAATACCTGGCTGTTTGTTTTTGTGATTCGTGGGAAAAAAATGTCTTTCATACCTAGTTCAAGCGTTTTATAATACACGAGCCATAAATTACTTAGTATTTCGTTCCTCTCATCTTACCTCCACCATACTTTTTGTACTTCGCAACATCACTTAGCACAGCGTTCTGTGACCACTGGTCGTTGAACTCCAAGTTATAGCGCGAACTGTAAGGATACTGCCGCAGGTATCCGGCATGTTCGAGGGTTATGCCGGAGTCGAAGTACTCGGCCAGGTGCTTCGGCGGCTTGCGGTAGAAGTGAGTGAAGTCCAACCCCAGATGCTCGTGTGTGAGCGTCCGCCCAAGTTCAGAAGGGCTGACGTCTCCTAGTACTGGAAATGACAACGTGAACTAAAATATAGAGCTAGATAAAGCATTAAAGGAAAGGGTAACCAGCTAATTTATATCCCACTGGCCACTGGATTCAGTAGCAAAACATTTGAAATCAAGTTTCTCTTACAAAGACGGGCTTTGGCTTAATTACCGCGTAGGGTCTAATGCCGTGACAGACAGCAAGATTAACGATCACAAACCAAAGATACTTGGGATGTGTTCGGAAAAACCAGTACAAAATTCGCTCCACTAGGGAATCAAACCGAGGACTCCGAGACCACGGACCATTCTCGACAATCGTCGGGGCGTTAACATGAGCAATATAGAACAGTACCACCAAGTTTTTATTTTATTCGATTCTTAAATGATCATTCTAATAAAACATGGCATTTGAAAAGAGCAACTGTCGAGTTTCTTGCAAATTCTTTTCGCCAGTAACTGCCTTCCGAATCGGTGGTCGAGTCATTATTCTGTAAGTTTTTGACGATTTAAGTGCTTTTATTAAGCCTTTTTTAATGAAGAAATTTTGAGTTTGATTAAGATAGGATTATTACTTTAAACGATTTGTTTTAATGACGAGTAACAATTTAATTTAATTAACACTTGTTTTGAAAACCTAATTACGCGCGCCACTGAAACTTTTCCAAGCGTTTGTTTACTTACAGTATCATTTAATCTGTTCTTTACTTAACTACAATAGTACACGGGCGTAGCCAGGTTTTAGAATCGGGGGGGGGGTTCAAGAAAATAAAACGAATAAAAATACATAAAATAGCCGTTTCTTCATAAGAACAATATTTAATATGTAATAAACAGATTAAGAGAAAACTTCTGGAATGGAAGGAATCGTCGAAGACCTTTTTCAAGCAGGGGGACAATATAGGCTTAATAAAAAAATTACGTTCAGTTATACCTAGGTACACGTTATATAATTAATCTTCTGTTCTTCTTTTTAAATATATCCACTACTTCATTCGCATCAATTTCTATCCCATAGTGAATGTTCATGAGAGCCAAGCCATTCAGTCTGTTTTCACCCGTTGTGTTCAGCAAGTAGTTTTTAAGCCTTCTTAGACTTGAAAAAGACCTTTCTGGGGTAGCAGTGGAAACAGGTAACGTAGCCAGTATTTGCAACAATGTGTAAATACTTGGATAGAGTTTTTGGTCGCACTTATCTAAGCATTCCAATTTTTTTTCTGTGGTTTGACAGTAAAATTTGACATTTACCTTGGTCAGTTCGAATGCAAGTCACTAGATGGCAGAATAAGGCACGGTGTTTTCCGTGGTTTGACAGTAGAATTACCGACATTGAGATTGACATTTAGCTTGGTCAGTTCGAATATGAGTCACAAGATGGCAGAGAGTCATCGCTACGCACGGTGCCTATACGAAACGACACGACGCGGCATGAAACTACACGAATATTACCGAATGTGACACGACGACGAGCGGCTCGGCTCGGTGCGCCCGTAGAGAATCCAATTCAAACCACATACTTTTGAGTGTAATCTATACTTATAATAAATCTGTAGAGAGGTCAATTCTGTACATTAAATATATTTTCAAAATAATCTATACTTATAATAAATCTGTAGAGAGGTCAATTCTGTACATTAAATATATTTTCAAAATAACTATCAGGGGGTGATTAGTGATCGATACTGATGCCAAAAATGCAATCAGTAAAATTTTTGTCTGTCTGTCTGTCTGTATGTTCCTTATAGAAACAAAAACTACTGGACGGATTTTGACGAAACTTGGTACAATTATTCTTCATACTCCTGGCCATATTATAGGATACTTTTCATCACACTACAATCAACAGGAGCAGCGTAGTGAAGGGAAATGTGGGGAAAACGGGAGAATTTACTCCATTTCTTAAGCTTCAGTCGCGTGTGCAGCCTTAATGGTTAAAGTCACATAGAAATCATGTATGACGGGATTATTCTACATGAAATTGTCTAAAAAATATTCCCTAACAGCATTTGTCTATCTTTTATGGTTGACTCACAATAACACGTGTAACTAATGATCCAAATTGGTTTGAATGCGCTAAGCTCAGGAACTACTGGTTCGAATTGACAAAATATTTTGTGTTGGATAGTCCACTTAAAAATTGTCGAGGTAGGGTTTCAGCTATCTATAGTAACACTGTGTGCGGAAACCGTAACACACGCGGACGGAGTCGCTGGCGGCCGCTAGTTAATTAATATAGTTAAATTTTATCTTAACTTTTCGGGGGGGGTTTGAACCCCCAAAACCCTCCCCCTGGCTACGCCCGTGCAATAGTAGGTATAAGTAACTCAAAACAGTAGGTAAACATCATAAAACAGTGTAAGGACTACTTATATTGAGTTGTTGTGATATTAGTTTTATAAGAAAATGTAACTAGGTCATTAAATAAAAACACAAGTAAACTTACCAGTTTGTACGACGCCGTCACTCATTCTTGCATTGAACGTTTCTAATTTTAACTAATAATAAATAACACAATCTTAAAATAGGTCGCTGAGAACTACTAAACAGACGATTGTTGATAACAAACTGTTTAACACTTTTTTATATGGTAATGAGCAGGTATAGTCAACCGCATTAATTGTCGTATAACTACTTTTTAATACTTCTATCTTCTTTCGCGTCTATGATTTCTGTAATTCTATTAAGAAAATGAGAGTTGGATAATGTAAAAAGACGTTTCGATAAAACGTGATGAACATTCAAGAGACAAAATACGATTGTAGGTATCTGAAGGAATTATATTTGCTTTATCTCGTAGCGCAAACATTGATAATTATTTAATTGTAATTGTACTACAACAGTGTAGGTATTGAGATAGAGGCGGGAAAATCATAACGAGGCGCATCTTGTGAGATAATAATGTTATATTTCTGAACGTAATTTAATACGTGTTTGTGTGAGCCCGAACTATAGATACAGCACACATGATGTAAAACTTCCTGAGCGCGAATATTTGAATGTTTTCTCAAGTGAACAGATGGTGGAATTGGATGAAATGCTTACTTAACTAACTATGTGCAACTGATTCCCTTCTTACACATGTTTAGTACCTACCTATAGAGGTAGACTTACTCAGATTATAATAGATCCTAAGTTTTAGCCACAAGGTATATAACTATGCCTGCATCGTTTTTGATAAGCGAAGACTATACTTATAGCTTTATAACTAGACCAAGAACGTATTTGGTATTGAGATAGGCTTTCGGTCCTGTTTGTGTATGTACCTACTGATATTCACAAAAATAGCAAAGAATTCAGGTGAGAAAATATATTATTAAAACATTTTAGGTTTAATAAGTAACGAGCGACCTCCAAAAACAACTTACATGGTTGTTATGGTAATTTGTAAACAGTTTTAAGTTTTGTCACAATTTTATTTGACGAAAACGAATGAGCATAATTCGCACAACATATCAGGATATTTATCACATGTAAAATGCCAATTATTGTGAAAGATTTCACGTGGACACAAACAGCTCAAACATTACAAATCAAGATACCAGTTCCTGCCGTGAAACATGAAAAGGTCGATATCTTCACAACTGATTCATACATCAAAGCAAACTACAACCCATTCTTGTTTGAAGTGTTCCTCTTACATGAAATAGACCATGATAAGAGCAAATGTATTGTAAAGGAGGACATTATCCTCATGGACTTGGTCAAGAGAGAAGAAGCTGATTGGGAGTGTTTAGAAAAAGATTTGTCCAAACCTGAGAAGTTGAAAATAAAACAAGATGTTCTTGATAAATGTATAGAAACAGCAAAGCAAGTGTCTGAAGACAAAAGAATAAAAAAGAGCCAATTGGACAGATTTTCAGTTCAACGAGCCATGGAGATAGACTCTGTACAGCACGAACTGATGGATTCCAGAAGGAATGAGCAAAGGAATCAGGCTATGAACGCCCTTGAAGATTGGCGGCTGAAAAACGATAACACAGGAGTAGTTCATAAGGAGCTTGATATTATAAGGTCTAACAAAATCGTAAATAACAAACCTGGTTCTGGAGTGAAAATAGTCGAGCTACCTGATGATGATAATAAGAACACGAACAAAACAGTTGCAAAAGTAGTCAAGCAAACTAAACCTGTCCCTAAAACGCCTGTTAAGTCTGAATACGTGGAAAAGAAAAAGAAAGAGAGTGCACAGAGAGTTCTTCCGAAGCTCAGGGAGACAGCCGAGCTTGAGATAACTCATACTAAGCGTTCGTTCCCTACGCCCAGTCGGGAGTCGACGGCTAGAGAGGAGGAAGCGTGGATAAAGAACATCACATTAGCTAGGAGAGCCACAGGTAGGTAATTTACTCAGCTCCATTTAAGGTTAAGGGGTGATAGTAAGAACTTGAACTTTGTTCCTAGTACTAAATAATGAAACTTATGAAGAAAAATCGACCTAGTCGAGAGTTAAGTACCTAGACATAAGTACCCACCAAATAATATTCTTAGTACCTACTTTTTTTTTACCAAGTAAGTAGGTAGATATACCTATTTTAGTTTATTGTAATATTGTATTGATTTTTTATGTAACTTACAGAGCGGTAAACTTAGTCACCTGATGGTAAGTGATCACCGCTGCCCATGATCATCAGCAACACTTATGAGGGTGCATATGCGTTACCTGCCTTTGTACCTACCACCAGACCCTTACCATCTGGTGACTAGTGACGGATTAACCCTTAATCAAATTAAGCAATTGCATAGGGCATCACGTCCGGGGAGGCACCAGAAGAAGCACAAAATTCTAGTTGAGATAAGGATTGGGGGGCCAAATAGGCGTTGATTGCTTTGGGCATCAAGTAGTCTTAATCCTTCTCTGGTGACCCTAATGCTTGTTTGCCTCCCGCTGACATTAAAGAAAAACATCGGTTTCTGCGTCAGGTTTCGTGTCGGAGGACCTCCGGCCGGAGGAGCAGGACCCTCAGTGGTGCAAGGAGAAGGGAGACGAGTTCTTCCGCAGCGGGAACTTTCTCGGGGCCATCAGCGCGTACACCCACGGCGTCATGCTCTCCGACAAGCTGCCGAGCCTGTTCGCGAACAGAGCTGCTACGCATTTTGCCCTGGGCAACTTCAATAAATGCGTGAGTTAAACTTGGAAGGGTTACTGCAGAACTATAGTACATACACATACAATCATAGCGCTACACCGGAATGCGTCTGCTATGGAAACAAATAATATACTTCCAAGATGGTGGTCGATTTATTTGATCAATTCCGGATTATGAAACTTTACCCCACCAAGTCGACCCACTGGTGGGTCGCGGTGTTATGGATATTCCACCGCTTCAAAATCTGCGATGGAATATGCCCACCAAAATAAATTCAGTGGGCATTAACCATCGCAAGAATAAATACCAAGCAAATAACATTTTACCTGAACAGTTCAAAAATACTTTATACGAGTTTATTGCTTCCAGCGCAATTATATTAGAAATTATTTTTTCTTTTATAAGTACAAAACTATACTAGGAGCTTAGGATGGACTATATACCCACTAGAACTAAAATTTCGTTTGTTCCCAGGTAAACGACTGTTCGTCAGCGCTGGATCTGATGGTGCCTCCGTGCGAGGGCAACCGCCGCAGCCGGGCGAAATGCATCGCCCGCCGGGCCGCCGCCCTGGCCCGCATTGGCTACCTCAGCAAGGCCATCGACGAGATGAAGGCGGCCGCCAAACTCCTGCCCGACGACGAGAAAATAAAGAAAGACATCTACGACATGGAAAGGGCATGGGAACAGAATCCAGACTCCGACTGAGACACTGCGGCCTCAGGAATTTACAACAGTAGCCACGGACTAGTAAAAAAAGTAGTCACGCGTCACCTACAAGTGAAGCAAGAAAAACCGTGCCAAGCTGTGTAAATCACTGTATCGAGTACTTACTTTTTTTACTAGTCCGTGACAGTACTAGTCCGTAATTACATACATAGTTATAAAATAAGTTCCTTGGACAAGACCAAATACTGACACATTATAACTTTATATTTATAGAAATAAAAATTACAATACAACTAATCAAATAAATGTCGTTTCATTCTTCAACAATCTTGTTGGAGAGGCCAAGATTGTTGAGCAACGCGTGCGGCGACGGGTCCCTGCCGCGGAACCGCCTGAACACCTCGCTGGGGTGGCAGCTGCCGCCGTACGCCAGGAACGTCTCGCGGTACCTCCTGCCCACGCTCACCACGTCCTCCCCGCCCTGCTTAGCCTCCTCGAATGCACTGTAGATGTCCGCCGCGATCATTTTCGACCACAGATGGCAGTAGTACGCCGCCCCCCACTCTTCCGAAAAGATTTTCGTGAACGACAGCGGATGCGAGTCGTATTTGCCGAACGGCAGGACGTTGTACTGAGGCCACAGCTCTCGGACGATGTCTCGCCAGAAAGTCTTTTTCGAGTGCAACTCCAGGTCGAGCTTGGACAGGTACAGTTCCTTGCAGAGGCTGTGGCCCGCCATGTGGCCCCTCACGTTTTGCAGATTTTTAACTATGTCCTCGGGCAGCGGGTCGTCCGTCTTGTAGTGGCCGCTGATCGCCTGGATCGTGTGAGGATCATAAAGCCAGTGTGTCATTACCTGCCCGCAGACTTCGGCCGCGTCCCATTCGACGTTCGACAGGCCAGCTACTTCGGAGAAGTTCGCTTTCGTGAGTAAATGCCGCAGCGCGTGCCCGAATCTTTGGAACAGTATGCCTACTTCCTTGAAGGTTAATAACGATTGAGTTCCTTCAGTTGGAGGCTGGAAATTGAAAATTAAAGCTGAGAGCGGTGACGTGCTCGTAACCGACGATTTGTTGCGTATCGATATGTGCCAGCCTGCGTCGTCGTGGACGCGTATCTTTTCGTCCTGTCGCGCGTATGGGTCGAGGTAAAAACCAGCGATTGGATTGTTGCTGGAATTATCATAAATGTCGTAGAACCGGACGTCCTTATGCCAAGTATGTATTTCGCTTCTCTCAACTATTTGAATATTGAAGAGAGAGCTGCAGAGGTTGAACAGACTGGTAATAACTCTTGGAAGGGGGAAGTACTCGCGTATTTTTTCTTCTTCAAAATTGTACAGTGACCATTTTTGTTTCCTCTGCCAGTATGGGATATCCCAGTGTTCTAATTTTGAATCAAACCCTCTTTCTTTAGCAAACCTTTGCAGCATTTCTATTTCAACTTCTTGCATTGGCTTTGCACTTTCGAGTAAACTGTCAAGAATATTATACACATTTTCTATTGAGCCAGCCATTTTTGTTTCCATACTCATATCCACAAATGAATCAAAGCCCAGTATCTTGGCCTGTTCCTGACGTAGACTACGGATTTTTTCTAGATTTGTACTAGTTTCCAATTCTTTATTAACATAGTTAGAACAGCGTTGCTCATGGGCCTGCCAAGTGTTCCAACGCAGTTCCCTTTCCGGGCAGTACTCCATGAATGGTTCAAAAATATGAGGTTGCAAGGTCACCTTCCAAGGGCCCCTGTGGGGATCACTGTTCACAGCCATTGCCTTGAGTAGACTCTCAGGAAATTCGCGAACAATGGAACTATCTTCAATTGTACTTGTGAACACTTTGTTTGCAATGTTTACTTTATCTCGGAATTGTTGTCTTTCCTTTTGCATCTCAGTAAGAATGTTATTTAATCTTTCCCTTTTGACACCTTTTACATCAAGTCCGTTGAGCCTGCCTTCCAAAACATATTTGTCCAAAAGCCTTTGCTCCTCATCTGTGAGTTTCTTCAAACGGTTTTTCTCATTGACAGCCGATTGGAAGATTGGTATGCTGTTGAACTTGGTGGATCTAGCTTTGTGAGCCCTCTCGTGTATTTGTATATATGACTTTGTAGGCATAAGGGAGCTGTTACCTAAATAAAGAGTCTTGGCCATACCCCAAGTCAACTCTAACTGGCTGTCTAGTTTTTCTAAAGGCTGAAATATCTCAACAAAAGCATTTTTGCACTGTTGAGATTTTTTTTCTATTTGTTTGACACCATTTTCATATTCCAGACTTTGTTTGCTTATGGCGGCAATGCACTTTTCAATTGTAATGTCGCTGAACTCTGGTAAGCCATTTTCTGCCAGTAGTAAGTTCTTCTCTGCATCTTCACCGATTTCTGGGATTCTGAAAGACAATATTTATCCAACATTGAAATAATGGTAGTCCACAACAGAACAGTAAGGCTACTAATAAATAAAAAGCAAAGATGCCGCTTAATACCATTTTACCATGGCAAATTTAGTGCATACTACCCTGGTCCCCAATGGGCACATAGGCAGCAACCACGAGGAAGTACTTGGTGTTTATTGGGTAGTCACACTTGGAGTCATACTTGGAGCATGCCCAAAGGCATTCACCAAGTTAAAAAAAATGTATATACCTCAATGGGTTGTATAGATGCTCACTATATCTTATAGCTAATTATAGCCTGTGTAATGTTGCACCATGATTGCAATCATACTAAATTTATTCAGTTAGATGCAACACTTGTATTTATACTGTGAAGCATTTAAAGTTTTTAGGTACCTAATATCTTAGTATGAGAGTCATGATAATGATTGCTTAATATATGTGGAATCGTTATTGATTCCATCCTGCTTCATTATTTATATCTAGACATCAACAACTGCATAGGTGATGAGTGAAAACATTGTGTGTAAGTCTGCGCAATAGATATGACTGTTATAACCATGATCTAAGTTTCTACTGTGGTGTCCCTATGGTGGTGGTGTAAGGGTTATGGAATGAATAAATCGGATTTCATCAAAATAGTAAAGACCAAAGAAAACGCTAATAAAAACTGATTCGTACATTATACTGATAAAATTGTAAGCGGTTTTTCGGACAATGTGCGAGGGGGTTAGTACTGAACCACTATTGATTAAAGATAGGAGAAAATCATGAAAATCAATCATACTTACAAGACGACGTATCCCGCATTGCGTTTGTTCTGGTAAAACTGGTTTTTAACTTGTCGGGCGATTACGTTTGTGCGAAGAAATGATAGTGCCATAGTTATAATTTGTTAAAAATAACAATTCCTTCCGAAATATTTATTTCATAATCCGTAAAAAGCCGAACATATGACGGTGACAGACAATGATGGACATTTGACAGCTGTCAAACACTTTTTTAAATCCACCTTTTTTCATAGACAATTTATTTAACCACGGATTCGAGTCAATTCCGTCTAGGACAGGTCAATGAAAGTTATTTCTTATCTAAAGCTAGTTTATTTTACAAGAATAAATTCAACTTTTTCGCTATCTTTTTCAATTATTGCAGATACATTTTCGACTAATGGTACATTTACTAATTGACAAGTACATAAAGTGTTGCAAGCATTACAATTTTGTAGATCTTGTCCTATTTTGCCGGGTTCTTCGAGACTATTCTGCCTGGTCTCCTTGACTGGAGGGTTACAGCAGAAATCGGTGTCAAGGCCCATTCTCTCGCCGTCTTCTAGGGTTTGTGGCAAATGCTGGTTTAGAGTCTCCGGTAGGAGCAAGCTCGCTATCCCTCCTGCTACCAATAATGCCCCCATGATGATCAGCGGGAGCACCATGATGTCAGAACCCTGAGGAACATCAAATCATTTAGTAAACTGCACTTTAATGACTTCTTTTAAAATGTAACTCTTCATAATTGAAAAATCAAATAAATAATAATAAATATAAATAAATAAATAATTAGACCAATTCTTTTTCATGATGTAACAAAACCAAATGAATGTGTTTATTTTTTACTAAACGACTATGCTTAAATGTTGATTTCAGGTGGAATCTATCGTCTGTTCACATCGTTTTTCGACCATGGCGGCCGATCTTACGATTAGCCAGGTAAGCAAGGCAAGATATTATAGTGCACAAGTGAATGCGCAAGCACAGATGCACTCTCTTTTTCCTCACTCTCATAGTTCGGTGCGACAGTAATCTGACACAACCGTAGAGAGATCAAGTGCAGGATCAACGGCGTTCCGAAGCAAGGAGGAGCTCGTGATAAAAAAAATCGGTCACCCATCCGATGACATGACTGGCCTTTGCGAACGTTGCTTATCCCAACTAATATTATAAATGCGAAAGTAACTCTGTCTGTCTGTCTGTCTGTCTGTCTGTCTGTCTGTCTGTCTGTCTGTCTGTCTGTCTGTTACGCTTTCCCGCTTAAACCTCGCAACCGATTTTGATGAAATTTGGTACAGACAATCTTTAGACCCTGAGACAGAACATAGGCTACTTTTTGACCCATTCCAACCCCCCACTTTCCCGAAATGAGGGGGTGGAAGTTTGTATGGAAAATCTAAACTACTTGAGTTAGACGCTTGAAATTTGGCATGCAGGTCCCTTAGTAAACTTGATGGTTAGTTGCAAAAGGATATCGCAAAATTCCCACGGGAACGGGAGTTAGCGGGAAAAAACATTCGTATAATGAAAACCGACATCCACGCGGACGAAGTCGCGGGCGGCCGCTAGTAACTTTATAAATTGCACACCGAGCGCGTTAAGCTATGAACCATCGAGCTAAATCATATAATGGCTTATTCTCTTTACTTACCAAATAGTTGACTAGTGGTATAAATATCGGCCCCAGCATGCCTAAGACGGAGCTGAGGCTCATGCCCAGTCCGCGGACCACCGTGGGGTACAGCTCGGAAGCCATCAGCGGCAGCACCACGAACGACGACGAGATGCCCATCTTGCCCACGCAGTACAACGCCAGAGTCACGTTCGTTTCTAGGAATTTTGGAAGATTAGATCATGGTTACACATTCGATCCAACTGAACTAAAGTCAGAAATCACTAAATATGCAGGTTTCCTCACGGTGTTTTCCCTCACCGCCGAGCTAATGGCTCAAATCCACACTTTTTTTTCAGTAGCTCTTAACATCCCACTGCTGGGCAAATCCACACATAGATTTCGAAAAATCCAGAGGTGTGGGCGGGCCCGTATTCGAACCACGAACCAATAGGCCACCATCGCTCAAAACATAAAAAAGTGTACCTAATAAAAAAAAAATAGTTCTTACCGTGTTGCACCAAAAAGGTTGTCAAACAAGCAACACCTCCAACGACCATGCTCATGCACAGAGTCCACCTCCTCCCCAGGCGCTCCATCGACGGCCAGAGGAACAGGTACGTCGGCAGCTCCACCACTCCGGCCAGGAAGAAGTTGAGGAACTCGTCGCCTCCCAGCACCGGCGCGTAGTACGACAGCCCCACGTACACGCTCGTATTCGTGAACCAGATAAACGTGATGATGATAGTCTTCTTCCTCAGGTTGGGAGTCCGGAACAAATCCAGGACGCCGTATTTGCGCGTCTTCTCCCTTTCTATGTCTTGTTTTAGTTTGTCCGATTCGTATTTGCGACGTAACTGGACCATGTAGTTCGCGGGGAGGGATTTCCCGTTTATTCTGATGGAGAAACAGTTTCATTAGGGTTTATTAGTAGATTTCGGACCCCCTATAAATTTCTTAGATTATATTGATCCGGACAAGTTTTAAGTATAAACTGTTGTGTAATTAATTAAATAAAATTGTACAAATTACTAACTCTGGTTTGTGTGATTGATGGCAAAAGACAAGGACGAATATCATAAGATGCATGACATGATTTATTGGTGCAGTGTTGTGTGTCGACCTCTGGATAGGCGGGTGGACTACTTAGTTATTTTAGACTTCTACTTCTCGACGAATTTGTTTGTGATTGTCATGAAATCTAGACCTCTCAGAAAGACGTGTACTAAGTAAGCTGGACCTCGTAGAACAACGTATACTATGTCATAAATTAAACCGTTCTGATGGTGCTTACCTCGCCATATTTTTCAAGATGGCCTCCGCCCTCTGGAAGTGGCCCCTCGCGAGCAGCCAGCGCGGGCTCTCGGGCATGGGCCAGAGGCAGAGGAAGAAGCAGACGAAGGGCAGCGTGGTGGCGAGCGCCAGGTGGCGCCAGTCCCGCACCAGGTACACCACGCCCGCCAGCAGGATCAGGCCGGTGGAGTACGCGATGTTGGACAGGATCGTGCACAGCGTCCGGCAGCGCGGGCCCACCAGCTCTATCGCTGGAGGCGTTGAGAACATGACTAAGGAAAGCTTCGACAACAGAAGCAAGGTCACTTATTGTTTTAAAACTCAAATAGGATATGGCGTACAGAACTAACGTTCATAAACCATTCATGTCAGATATTGTTTTCATACATAAGTACTAGCGGGAAAAAGAAAATAGGGTGCCTATCTACGATCAATATTTTTTAATTAGTTTAAGTGTCTAGTTCCTAGCCGTTTCTTCTCGACAGAAACTGCCGTCCAAATCGGTGGAAGAGTTATCAATGCATTTTTTTGACGACTCTTAAGTGCTTCTATGAAGAATTTTGATTTTGATTTTCATAAAGTACCTACTTAAGTTTAAGTTAGTTAAGGTACGCTGATCTTCACATACCCAAAACGTAAGGCGTCGCCATTATAGCGGGGACAGTAAAGCCCACCCCGATCCTATATATGACCCAGACAACGTAGTTCTGGGCGAAGGCCGTGGCCACCCCGAATATGCACTCGATGAAGAGGTAGATGAAGAAGGACGGCTTCCGACCGATGGTGTCCTGGAGGTAGCCGAAGATGTAGTTGCCGACGATGCCTCCAGCCGCCAGGAGGACCAGACCTAAAGTGGGCAAGAAGTCTCGGTTGCAGACCAGGTTCCACTGTGGAAGAAATTATTCAAAATGCTTCATAGGAATTTACATTTTGTAGTAAGGTATGTGAATATGTTGTATTACAATTTTAAGCAATGTTATGTATAGTGTAAAGTTCCAAACGTATTGAGTTCTTGGTTAAGATTTTGGCCATGTTTTCGCATTAAGTATTAAACTATAAAGGATATCATTATAAAGTTGTTACAAAAAAGTTAAAATACGCATCATGTTTAAAAGACCACGCGCGAAACTCAGCAATTTCAAACAGACGAAAGATTAGAAATAAAGTTTTATTTACCACTTTTGACCAAATGTGACATTGTTTACAAAATCGAACTAACAAGTAACAATTTGTATGGTTAAGAAGATGGAAAACTGAAAATATAAACTTACCTCCGTCACAACGGTGCTTTTATAAACATTCCTGTCGTAAGACCAGCCATTCTTGCAGGGAACTATTTCTGTTGGCGTCACTTTTGCGATAGCTTCCTCGAGGCTTTGGTAATTTTTTATAACGTCACTGTAGTTCAAATTGTACATAGTGCACTCTGAATATTGTAGATTCCCGTTTTTGAGCTCCATTGGTATGCTGAAAAGAAAACTAAATCTCTGAGATGTCCCTTGCATACTATTTGAATTACCGGACACTCTTGATCTGCTGTCATCATCAAGACATAATAGAGAATTAGAAAGTGGGAGCTTTGGGGGGTTAGCGAGAAGCGATCCCGTGTAGTATGACTTAATTAGGCTGCGTTCCCCACCCCGCCTGCCCAAATTGGTGACAATGGGCATAACACGCCATCTGGTAGAAGACTAGATAGTCCTCCAATTCAAAGTCTTCTGTAAATACAGTATACTGCAACACAGGGGTGAGTGTCGTCTTCGGATGACGTTATTTCATCCCCCTTGCCTTAGCACTAGTGCTCCACGTCGGCCGCCATACGTGCACGTTCGCTTGAAAGCCGCAAACCCTCACCTTTGGAGTGGGGGTGTCTTAGTACAGCAGTGGACTGCCACGGGCTGATGATGATGATAATTGTATGGATTCCGGATTTCCGGCAACTCAACTTACTCAGAGGCTGTCGGAACAAATCACGCGAACTAAGTACTTTTGCGTTTACTTACCCCGCATTTTGCAACCGCCGCGCCGTGATTAAGTTAGATATATCTTTGTGACGAAAACTTGATTTCAAATGAGGCCTTTACCCTGCAGTGGGACATTAATATGCTGATACTTTATTTTAATACTTAATATTGCCGGCATTAGTACCTGAGGTTCTTGACGAGCGCGACGTCTGTCTCGTGGTCGAGCTCGGGCACGCGGCACCAGTGCGCCACCTCGGCCGCCATGAACAGCTGCGCGTACGCGTGGAAGCCGCACGGCAGCACCGCCGGCAGCAGCGTCAGGTACACCACCAGCTTCTGTCGCCTATTGCCGGCATTAGTACCTGAGGTTCTTGACGAGCGCGACGTCTGTCTCGTGGTCGAGCTCGGGCACGCGGCACCAGTGCGCCACCTCGGCCGCCATGAACAGCTGCGCGTACGCGTGGAAGCCGCACGGCAGCACCGCCGGCAGCAGCGTCAGGTACACCACCAGCTTCTGTCGCCTATTGCCGGCATTAGTACCTGAGGTTCTTGACGAGCGCGACGTCTGCCTCGTGGTCGAGCTCGGGCACGCGGCACCAGTGCGCCACCTCGGCCGCCATGAACAGCTGCGCGTACGCGTGGAAGCCGCACGGCAGCACCGCCGGCAGCAGCGTCAGGTACACCACCAGCTTCTGTCGCCTATTGCCGGCATTAGTACCTGAGGTTCTTGACGAGCGCGACGTCTGCCTCGTGGTCGAGCTCGGGCACGCGGCACCAGTGCGCCACCTCGGCCGCCATGAACAGCTGCGCGTACGCGTGGAAGCCGCACGGCAGCACCGCCGGCAGCAGCGTCAGGTACACCACCAGCTTCTGTCGCCTATTGCCGGCATTAGTACCTGAGGTTCTTGACGAGCGCGACGTCTGTCTCGTGGTCGAGCTCGGGCACGCGGCACCAGTGCGCCACCTCGGCCGCCATGAACAGCTGCGCGTACGCGTGGAAGCCGCACGGCAGCACCGCCGGCAGCAGCGTCAGGTACACCACCAGCTTCTGTCGCCTATTGCCGGCATTAGTACCTGAGGTTCTTGACGAGCGCGACGTCTGTCTCGTGGTCGAGCTCGGGCACGCGGCACCAGTGCGCCACCTCGGCCGCCATGAACAGCTGCGCGTACGCGTGGAAGCCGCACGGCAGCACCGCCGGCAGCAGCGTCAGGTACACCACCAGCTTCTGGTAGCGCCCGAACTCGCCCACGTCTTCGAGGATCGCGTCGAAGTCCATCGCGCTAGCCGCCTCTATAGTCCGTTTTTTAATATTTAATGTTTCATTTAATGTTGGCATTTTAATAAAATGTAAGTAAACCTCATAGGTATTACCTAATGAATACCATAGGTGCTCACTATGTCACGTTTGAGTATCTCCTCAGATTAATGAATATCATTAATCTGAGAGTGAAACTAGACATTATTGACAGATTTTCGCTTGTCTCAAAAATGACTTTTAATAAAATACCAAAATATTTCTAACTTCTAATGCTAAAAAAAAACTGGTTTACTTACAACAATAATTATTGTTGGCTATTTTGTAAGTAGGTGGCGGTTCGATCCCCGCACAGTACAAACAAACATGACTGTATTATTTATTCTATTGTGTAAAGTATTTTTAATATTGTTTACTTACACCTACACAATATGCAAATATAGCAATAATTGTCTCGAAATTAAAATTATTTACTTTTCCCGGTCGCTAATTCAGGTGTTTTGAAAATTCCATACAGTCGATCGTTGAAACCGCTACTTATATAGGGTGTTATTATTATGTTTAGGTAACATCTTTGTAAATGGATGAATAAACAATAAATAAAATAATGAATTTATCGCGTGCACATTAATTGAATCAGTTACCTTCACTTTTGTTTCACTGGTGGTCTTGTTGGGCCTGCGGGCCTCCGTCTACTGCTGCTAGCAAATACCGTTGCACCCATCCGCGGGACCCTAAACTCTACCGGACAATATACAGGGTGTTTCGGGAACAAATGAGGCAATTTTTACAATATTCACCGTGCAGGAACTATAGAGGGCGCTAAAGTCCCGATTTTTTTTTCTGTGGTTTGACAGTAAAATTTGACCTATGCGTAAAAGTTTCGAATATGAGTTACTAGATGGCAGAATAAGGCACCGTGTTTTCCGTGGTTTGACAGTAGAATTACCGACATTGAGAGTAAAAGTTTTGAATATGAGTCACGAGATGGTAGAGTCATCGCTACGCACGGTGCCTATACGTACAGAAAAGACGCAAAATTGTGTTTTGGGAACGGAAAGCAGGCAATATTATAGAGCATTCGATACACTTCAAATGGTATTTAATTTGCCGTGAAGTTGCCCATTTAAATCTGCAATACCAGCTGCATAACGCATTAGTTGACGTCCCATGAAGAAGAATACTAGGTTCTAGTTACGCTCTTCTACTAAGGGAAATACCTCAACGTCAAGTCGTTAGGTATGTAACATATGGCGATTATAGGGCAGAGCACGTAAATGTTTATTTTTATTTCCTTTTTTTAAACAGCCAGTATATACAAATGGGATGCGCGTGGGCAATTATCCCATTTGTTGTGCGCAGTCAGTCAATTCGATTAGTAACTAATTGGACCTGCGAAAGGACAACTCTCCTGCTCACCCAAGGTCGAATACAAACTTACACAACCATTTCATCCATCGCCGGTTAATTACTAGATCGTTCTTGCATCATCTGAGCATACGCAGCAATGTATAGCCCGGAGTCAGATAAGATCGGTCCAAAATAACGTTCACAAGGTTCTGTCATGGCCAGATTTAGTATTTACTTTATTAACCAATCAAAATATGTTTTGACGTATCTATTGTGTGGCGAAACCCTGGACAATTGAACGTTGAACGCTACGGATGAATGAAGGAAGATGAATGTTGACTCATGTTTCAAATAACTATAACCAAGGAATGCTAAACCTTAAGGAATGCTCCTAAAATAACAAGTCTATAAAAATTCATTTATTCAGTTTTATGTAAATAAGTTTGGAAAGCTGTAGTCAAAGCACACGCACAATTACTATCAATTACTAAATTTATGCATTGTGTTATTTTTTTTACTTGTATCGGAAATAATTGATGTACTTCACAAACACAGAATGTTCTTAAATTGTAATTGTATTTTAGATCTGGATGGAGATTGGAGAAGGAAAGAAAATGAAAAAACGTAAAATTGCATGTTTGTTAAAATGTTAATAATTTAATTACATAGCATACCTATTACAAAACAAAATTATTACGCTCTTAAATCTCTGTAAAGCTTATTAACTAAGGAGCTAGCTAAGTGATAATTTATTGATATTGTCTATAAACGAATAATCGTATTAATTTAATAGTAAATGCAAATACAGACTTACGATATTGAAGATTAATTTGGTGTAATTATCTCTCTTAAAAAATTGCATTGCTCTTGTCAGTGAAAGCCAAGGCGTAGGTATATGGAAGTAAAGATGGAACTGGCAACATAAATGGCAAAAGCTTCACCGAAATGGGCATAATAATGTTAGTTGAAAAATATGCCAGCACATTTTGGTGATGCGGTTGTTTCTGTAGAGACAAACAACCGCAAAGATAGCTTGAAAAACTGATTTTCAAAAGTAAATTCTATAGAGAACACTTGTTTCATAATCCCATCCGCCTTAGATATCAACAACTCCACAAGGGTCGCAGAAGTGATGCCTGACAGGGTTTTAGAAACCCTATCCCTCCTTGTATATTATTTGAAAATGAGCCTATTCTATCCCTAGACTCTATGGCACGCCTTGCGGAACCACTCTGGGTCAGTCTTGGCCGCGCTCTCAGGCCGGCCGCTGCGGTGGCGGTAGTGGAACTCGGACACGCCTCGGCCCGCCACGCCGTTCACTGTGAACTTGCAGAAACGCTCCACCATCCGAGCCTCCCACTCGTCCGATACGTAGTGGATGGCCTCGTGCTCCACTTGGACCTGGTAATAAATGTTAATGCTAGAAAATCTTAAAGAATTGCTTATGTAGTGGTGTGCGCCAAGGTGCAATATTAGGGCCAATGTTATTTTCACTTTTATTCTGTGAGCTTCCCCTTGATAAGTTAATAAAATTGGGAAGCTATTAATTATCTACTAAACAGTATTCCAAAAATATAAAAAGCTGTATAAAACGTCAATTCATTGTGTTATGTGTGCAAGAACGTGTTTAGAAAATTGGAGTAGTATAAAGTGGCAGTGACGTTGCCACTTGCTTGTAATTTTCTCTGTAATTAACTCACGTGTATAGTAAAGATTTCTCCTGCTGCCTGCAGCGTGAAGGCATAGTCCCGCGGCGCCTGCCCGCCCTCCCCGTGCTGGTACAGCTTCAGGTCGATCCACTCGACCGGGTGCACCGAGCCGTCAGCCAAGCCCACCGTGCCCGCTTCGAAGCTAAACAACGGAATAAGCAAAATAGTCTTCCAGTTATTTTGACAGGTTGCATATTATAGGGTATGGCCATTAAATTATAAACGTCTGCATGTACACTTCTACTAATATTATAAAGTGGAAAGATTTGTATTTTTGTAACTCAAAACTACTGGACCGATTTGAATAATTTTTTCACTGTTGGCTAGCTACACTATCCCTGGTGAACATATGTAGGTAAAATACTTTTGATCCCGGAAATGTGGGGGTAAAGGGATATTTGAAAAAAGAAATTACGCGCGGGTGAAACCACGGGCGGAAGGTTTTGCATGCTACAACTAATTTAAGTATTATAGTGTAGTATATATCTTTACTGTACCGACACATACAATTTCTGATGCAAATAAATAGTGATTATTATTAGAACAAGAGCTCGGTAGTCTCTTGTGGTAGGATAGAACGCCACTTCAAATACATGATGGCGTTTGTTGGTTCAAAACGCGGGCACACACATATCTGGATTATCACAGACCATCGTGAGGAAACCAGCACATGTTTTGACTTATTTTACAGGATTGGATGAGTTTACCCATAAATTATTATTTCTCTCAGCATGTCTGCATGTAGCCACACATAATACAATGTTCAGGGGTTTTCTGTAGTACCTATCTATATTAACCACTCAACCGTCCGTGGATACCATAGTATTCAAAAAAAATATGTAAACTTACGTCCGTGGATACTATAGTATCCAACAGAGAAAAAAAATTCTTGGTGTATAAAACTGCTTTAAAACGCCATCTGTTGGCCTGTGACGATAGCCCGAGCTTTTAGAACGATACTCTATTAACTAATACACTTAAAAAATCATAGATGGCACTATAGTATGCTTTCTGGACTGAATAATATTTTTAGGGTTCCGTAGCCAAATGGCAAAAACGGAACCCTTATAGTTTCGTCATGTCTGTCTGTCTGTCTGTCTGTCTGTCTGTCTGTCCTGGTTCGTTCTCCGCCGTTTCTGAACTGATTGCCACGAAAATTGGTGGAGAGATGTATAGTTATAATTCAAGAATTGGTTTTTAAAATTATCGAAAAATAATCATTTTTTACCCCCCCTCCCATAAAGCGAAAAGTTAATTCTAAAAAAAAAAATCGACTTAACCCATCGTGTAGGGTATCGTTAAACAGGTATTTTTAAATACAATAAAACTCGCCTTGAAACCATGTGGATCAAACACCCCAGTCTCGAGATATATTAATACAAAGTTAAAATTAGAGCGTCCCCCCCCCCCTTAACTTTTGAAATACTATTACAATAATTCTGAAAAAAATGTCCTGTATACCTCCAAGTAAGTACTTTCAACGAAAACTATAGCGAACTCTGTATCATACATAGTTATTTTTATACAACTCGACCAACTTATGACGTGCAGTTGCCCTTACTAAATGGTGTCTTAAGCGGTCGGGCCATCTTTTTTAGGGTTCCGTAGCCAAAATGGCAAAAAAACGGAACCCTTATAGATTCGTCATGTCTGTCTGTCTGTCTGTCTGTCTGTCTGTCTGTCTGTCTGTCTGTCCGCCAGTCTGTCACAGCCACTTTATTCCGAAACTATAAGTACTATACTGTTGAAACTTAGTGAGTGGATGTATTCTGTGAACCGCAACAAGGTTTTCACACGAAAATAGAAAAAAAATAAAAAAAGTGGGGGGTCCCCATAGTCAGAACTGAAACTCGAAATATTTTTTTTCATTGAACATATACGTGTGGGGTATCTTTGGATAGGTCTTTAAAAATTATATTGAGGTTTCTAATATCACTTTTTTCTAAAGTGAATACTTTGCGTGACAGACCCTTCCAAAGTGGAAAAAAGTGTGTCCCCCCCCCTCTAACTTCTAAAATAAGAGGATGATAAAACTGAAATAATTATATAATGTATATTACCATAAAAACTACCAACGAAAATTGGTTCGAACGAAATCTATTCAGTAGTTTTTTTAATACGTCAAAAATAGAATTTGTATGGAACCCTCAGTGCGGGAGTCCGACTCGCACTTGGCCAATTTTTTTTGTTTAGTGTTACCTGTGTTTTGAGGGACTTGTGCATGCGCGTGGAATTACTGCTGATTATGTCGTTAGAACTTGTTTTATTATATAATTCAGTTGGTTTTTATTAATCTTTATGATTGGAGAACCACATATTTCCTGTGGTGTTTCTTTCACGGCGATGAATATCGAGTAAACCCATTATTACGAGAGGCTGTAACTTTCGTGTACAAACAATAGCCGCCGATAAGGTTTTTTCTAACTATTCCATTAAAATTTGTTAAATTGAAGATTCATTCGTTTGTTATTAACATACCTTTATAATTATTTGATAAAAATACATTAAGTCTGCTGAAGATTTCTTAAAATAACATGAAAGTTACCTACTCATGACGCGACCAGCGATGACCAATGTGAGGGAGAAGGTAATCTTTATGAATTTATTGTACCTCAACAACTGTATAACACAAAATTATTTTGGTATCATTTGAAAGGTAATTCAGCCCAGATTAATAATATATTTTTTAATTGTCACAATCAAATTTAATTATGCCAAAAAAGTTAAGTTGAAATAATTAAATAAGCATTTATTCAAGGTTTTGTCTGTTTTTGGCCCAAATACAGAAAAAAATATGAAATTTTATACAATAAAATATATGTTGTGTGGTAGTGTATATAATCAGCTTCAGCACAATATTTTTTTTGTAGCTGTAGGTCGTTTAGGTAATGAGTTATGAAGCATTTTTCGAGAGTTCACAAGCCTCAATTTTACGCTGTGACGGGCCGCGCGGACCCGGACGTATGCTCACATAGTCATAAAGCGCGCCGGACGGTTGAGTGGTTAAAATGCATTATTAACTCACACAGACGCCGTGCTGGGCTGGCAAATGACGCCTACGCTAAAGTTGGTGCCGTTCTCCAGAAAGATGTGATGGAAGGCGTATCGGTGCATGAGGCTCCAATCCCGCTTGTGGCCTGAAAACATTCGTTGCACTTCTAGTTTTACTGCACTTCACACTAATGTTATGAAGTGCAAGTTTTTTTGTTATATAATATATAATATTTTCACAACATCACATACATTGATCTGACTCCGTGTTAAGTAGCTTAAGCACTTGTGTTACAGACATCAGAATCAACAGTGGTATTACAAATAAGTATACTTAAATAGATACATATAACACCCAGACCAGAACAAACAGACATGTTCATGCACACAAATGTTTGTCCTGTGCGGGGATCGAACCAGCGACCTCTTGCGTAATAGGCAACATCTTGACCATTACACCAAGCGGGTCGTCAAATGTTTGGATGTTTTTCCGTCAATCACGCTACTGAACGAACTCTGATGTTTGGTATACAGGCAGACTTATTTTTACAGAGTTGAGGAGCAAGCGTATAATGCAGTTTACCTGATAACAAACACATTTATGGACTAAAATCACTAAGTGCTATCGGGTGAATCTCCAATTTCTCATCCTATAACAATGTTTTTGTTATTCAAAAATACTTGCGTGCATCGCAAAAAATGTTTTATAGTGTTCGCAGGTAAAGATTATGAGATTCTTATTAGAGCATAGGTATTAAAAATTTAAAATATCAATGTTAAAATCATATTATATTTCTTTAAAACTGCTACTAAGGATAATGATGAAATTAATGTGTTTAAAATAAACATCACACTCCACAACTTACCGAAACTATGGTCTCTGAACGATGGCAGTTCATATTCGAAGCTCTCATTGTTGATCTTGAACTTGCATTTCATGTTACCGAACTGTTCGTAGTGTGATTGGTGAGCTCTATGAGAAACAATAAGATGTCCATGTAGTTAGGTACATAGTAGATTGGGGTTCAAGTTGTTATTTAAACAACTGTGTGTTGTTTATTTAAAAATAAGAAAGTCACTAAAGTACACAAGTTTGAAGTCTACATTAAAAACACTTATTAACTGTTGTTTTATGATTATTCTAGAGTAAGGTCTCCAGAGCTCAGTTAAGTAGGTAGCGTGCGGGGTTTCAAAGGCGAGCAACGCATTTGCAACCCTTGTGTACTTACTTGTTGTTGTCCATGGATAACGGATATCCTTACCATCAAGTGACCCCCTGTTCGTTGCCTCCGACATTAAAATCGTCATAATTAGAACAGTTGATTCTTGGTGGGCTAGCCAAAAACAATTTCGCGCGTGCGAAAATATCTTCGTCGCGACTTATATCTCCATCCCCTCACACAAATACTTCGTGTGCGAAATGGAGATATTATTCGCGACACTAGCGATATTTTGCTCTCGCGAAATTGCATCTTGGCTAGCCCACCAGCTGTACACGATGTATCTGTGTGGGTGGGATAGAGATATAAGTCACGACGTAGCGATAATTAATCGCGTTCGCTAAAGTGGCATCTTGGCTAGCCCACCTGCCCGGCAGTCCTCACTCACGTTTTAAGTCCTTCGAAGTATTCCCTGGACCATTTTTCTCTCGCAATGGAGCGGATCACGGTGGCGGGGTGGAGGTCGGTATCATAGTCGAAGTACTGGCTGGTGGCCGTCCACTCGCCTTCGAACTCCACGTCTACCATCTTACCTGGCTCGTTTTGGTACCTAAAATATACATAAAAATGAGTAGCCTGTTCTCTGTGGATCTGTAGATCCCCTATGGTTGGAGGGTCAAGCCTAACAACACTTTTGGCAAAACTGTTGAGTTTTTTGCGGCGTCTCTTCTCAGCAGGCCATTCACGTCGAGGCGCTGGTAGGGCGAAAAAAGTTTTGACGTGCAAAAGAATTTACTAAGTGAATCAAATTGCTGAATAATTTTTTTCATTTTCATTTTCATTCTATATTCACCGTCCAGGGTTGGCTACTGGAGTAACACGATCCAATAGCCGGTTACGAATTTTTTATTAGTTTTTATCCGCGTTATCAAGATTCGAGTCGAGAGATGGGAGTATTTAATCAACCTAAACACGCTAGGTGTTTCAGTTGCATCAAATGAGTTAATTACGTATTTCTTACCACATCTGCCCCTTGTAGGAGACAGTCCACTTCCGCATGGGCTCGACTGGGGTCATTTTGATCCCCTCAGCCCCAAACTCCCCAATGTTGGCTCCGAAAAGAACCGTGTCGGGCAGCTTCTTGCTGCATAGAAGACCTTTTCCTGGCAACTGGAATCAAGGATTGGTTTATAGATTTAATTGAAAGGCCATGAGGGTGTTTGCGATTGAAAAATCCGATAGATGGCAATACGTAAGCGTGAGGTCTAACTGCTATGTCATTGGCGAATTTTGACATATCTGTCAATGTCATGTCAAAATTCAACAATCACATACCAGTTAGGCCCTACGCCTACCTACTGCCATCTATCGGATTTTTCATTTGCGAAAGTGTTAATGTCACAACAGTCTGTAACACAATAATTGCTAAAGCTACTTAGGACAGAGTCAGATCAATGTATATGATGTTGTGGAGTATTTATCTATACTAATATATAAAGCTGAAGAGTTTGTTTCTATGTTTGTTTGTTTGTTTGAAGGCGCTAATCTCGGGAACAAACAACTGGACCGATTTGAGAAAATATTTTTGTGTTGTATAGTCCATTTGACGAGGAAGGCTTTAGGCTATTGGAAATCGAAATACACGCGAACGGAGTAGCGGGCGGCCGCTAGATTATTTATAAAGAAACTCACCCCTATGTAGAATAATCCGTTGCAAACGCCCATGGGCCGTCTCTCGCAACCAGATATTACGTAGATGCCTTTGTCACTTTCGTCTCTTGATGCAGATATGAAGAACACTGCATCGAACGCCTGCAATTTAAATACATATAAGTACATATTGGTAGGTAGGTTATCTATTAGGTTATCTAGGTAGGTTACCTATTTCACACCTGGTAGGCTAGCCAAGATGCCACTTTGTCGAATTCGCCAGACGTTGTCGTAGCGACTTATATCTCCATCCCGCTTACATAAATAATAATTCGTGTGCGGGAGGGCAGTATAAGTCGCGACGAAAGCGTATGGCGAATTCGTCAAAGTGGCATCTTGGCTACGGGCCCAGGTTCTTGGGGCCCCAATCGGTCGCGGAGCCCTGGGCACGTGCCCATTGTGCCTAGTGGGAAAGACGGTCTGTTCCACACATTTTGTTGCCTCACAGTTGTTACATCGGCCATTGTCTCGCAGCCCAGGGTCCGCTACCACTGAATTGATAAGCCTGGATTAAGTTCCAAGGTTATTTTCTAAAATTGTAAAAGGACAAAGTTTATTTTACCTTGTGATGGTCGCTGAGTATTTGAGCGCGGTCCATCGCCGAAGGATCCGCTATCGCCTTGACGCCCTGCCCCGCTCGGCCATCGGTGCCAGCCCCCTTGTTCTTACTGGTATACTGAAACATCATCCCATAATTTAAAGTATTCATAGGAAGTATAGTAAAGTAGCAGCCTATTAATGCCCCGCTGCAGGGCAAAAGCCTCCATCATTTGAAATCATGTTTTCGTCACAAAGATGGGTTTTGGTTTAATCACCACGCTTGCCAAAGGGTTGGTGATCACAAACCCAGACTGTGTCAGGCGAAAATCGACACAATATTTTGTCCGACCCAGGAATCGAACCCAGAACCTCGTGACCACAGCCCGGTAATAAAATCACAAGACGACTGAGGCTTAAAAAAATATCTGAAATCTGAATGTGAATCTGATCTCAGGCATCAGACCGGATTCGAACCAGGCATCTTGCTATCCGGGCAATGCATAGAACAGGTACTATACTTACATAATTTTAGTAGGTAAAGTACCTAATATCCTCTTAGAGTAAGATCCCAGAGCCCCCAGACCTACGTCATTTTAGCAAAGCTGAAATTTTGAGGATTGTTAGTATAATGTGTTATTAAGAAGGTATGCGCACCCACTACCTTGAAAGCGGGGCCCTTTCTCAGGTAGAACGAAGTAAAGGTACAAAAAAAAAAAATAGCTAACCTTCGTTAAAGTAGCAAAGATCGTTTTCAAATATGTTTTTGAGTATATTATGTAGAATTAAAATTGACTATTGCCAGACACTTCCGTGGGCCATTACTTCTACCAGACGTCTTGAAT
>OY292494.1:3167161-3314637 GCA_958496325.1 Nomophila noctuella
AGTTTCTTCAGGAAGTGTGGGTTGTGACCTCTTTTCTGCATCACACCGTCGGGACGGTCTTCCTCCATCCACATCTGTCTCCGGCTGAATGGTCTGATCAGACCAACGCATCGGGTACTTCCATCGTCTCTGCCAGTCTATGACTCTACGACCTTCGGCTGAAGTACTACTCGCGGCGGAAGGACTACCTCGAGGGCCAGCTGCAGGCGGAGGCGGACAAGCTGTCCAACCAGGCGCGCTTCATCCTCGAGAAGTGCGACAAGGGGCTCGTCGTCGAGAACAAGAAGCGGAAGGTCATGGTCGAGGAGCTCATTAAGAGAGGCAAGTGTTTGGTTTAGACTGCTTCTGTGGTGTTGTGGTTAGAGCGCTGTGCTCAAAAACCGAGGAACTCCCGGGGAACCTGTCACTATGCTTTGATTTTTCCAGTTTGGTTAGGTCATTACAGGCTTGAATCACCTGATGCTCCGATAAGAATGGTCATTCCGTGCTTCATTTAGATGGTCCCAACTATGATCCAAATGGTGCTTCCTTTTGTGGGTTACGGAGGTAAGACATCAGTTGTTCCATTATCAAAACCAGGCCAGTCAATTCTGGACATAGTCCATAGTCCATCATAGTCGCAGCATACCCTGGATCCGAGACAATAGAGGGAACGGTTGTTTCTTCTGGAAGCTTCGTGTCTTGATCTTTCTTCTGCATCACTCTGTCGGGGACGGTCTTCCTCCATCCACATGTCTCCGGCTGAATGTATGGCGTTGGCATTTTAGAGGGTCTAATAAGACCAACGCATGATGATGCAACGGTCAGTTTCTTCGGGAAGGGTTGGGTTGTGACCTCCTTTCTGCATCACACCATCGGGGACGGTCTTCCTCCATCCACATCTGTCTCCTGAATGTATGGCGTTGGCGTTGTAGAGGGTCTGATCAGACCAACGCATCGGGTATTTCCATCGAGTTTGCCAGTGTATGTGACTACGACCTTCGGCTGAAGTACTACTCGCGGCGGAAGGACTACCTCGAGGGTCAGCTGCAGGCGGAGGCGGACAAGCTGTCCAACCAGGCGCGCTTCATCCTCGAGAAGTGCGACAAGGGACTCGTCGTCGAGAACAAGAAGCGGAAGGTCATGGTGGAAGAACTCATTAAGAGAGGCGAGTGTTTAGTTTAAAACTGCCTCCGTGGTGTAGTGGTTAGAGGCTGTGCTCAAAAAACGAGGAGGACCTGTCACTTTGTGTTCATTTTCCCGGTTTGATAAGGACATTGCAGGCTTGAATCAACTGATGGTCCGATAAGAATGATGATTCCGTGCTTCGTTAAGTTAATCCTAACTATGAACTATGAATACTATGATCCAAATGGCCTGGTTTCCTGAGTTACAGAGGTCAGACGACAGTCGTTAAATTGACAAAACTTGTTTAATTCAAGACTGATGTTGAAGTTGAGTTTAGTCTTAAGAGTATGTTATATTTTTACTTCATCGCATCTTTTTCTTACAACAGATAATAACACGTCAGATGAAATATTAAGACTTGGTCTCGCCCTTGTGTTTGGTAGTTACGATCAGGCAAAGAAGAGCCGACATATCGTGCCAATGTAAAAAAAATAATTATTACATAACAACTGCACTATTGGATAAAACTAGACAATCTTGTTGTTGACCATATTCTTGTTGCCTTTACTAAGAATCTCTACATTCCCTAGGCTACGCCAGAATCCGAGTGGTACCACATTTTTCTTTTACTAACAAACTCTTTATTCCGCAGGCTACGCGCCGGACCCCATCGCGGAGTGGAAGAAGCGCGCCAGCAAGATGCAGGGACTCACTGCCTTGGAGGACGACCAGCCCGAGTCCGAGGACGAGCCTGAACCGGAAGACGCCAAGGGCAAGCCCGTCGACCCAGGTTAGTATTGTTATTTAAACATAAAAACATAAAAAAAAGAAATGTATTTTCTCCTTCTTCTTCTTAAAATATTAAAAACAGTGGCATTTTTCGTTCGTCACTTTATACCTCAAGAACAGGCTCACCTATCCAAACCATTTTTTTTGGGGATTATTCAGACTATTTAGTTGATGGTTTATGGGAAGTTTTTACAAAATCGGCCGAGTGGTTCTTCATTTACCACACGTAGCGAAGCACGTACCGGGTCGCTAGTATATAAGACTCGGTGGAAAGCTTCATGACTAGTTAGTTATCTAAATTAAAGCACGCAAGTAAGTAGCATTCATAACTTCTGTGCTGTGTATTGCTGCGAGTAATCCTATACTTCCTAGTTGGGGAGAGTATAGGATTTAAAAGGCAGACAGCGCATCTACGACGCCTTCGCTTGTTTAGTTGTTAATGAGATGATTTGTTTGCCTTCCTCTAACATAAAGAAAAAGTTTACATATGGATTTCTTATTCAATTTATAATAAGTTTATCATGGTATACCACAAAAGTTATGTATTCTTCCAGAGAAAGCATTCCAGCAGCTGAAAGAGGTGAAGAAGTTCAACTACCTGCTGGGCATGTCCATGTGGATGCTGACCAAGGAGAAGAAGGACGAGCTGCTCAAGCAGAGGGACCAGAAGCTGTCCGAGCTCACTACGCTCAAGTGAGTCATGTTATGTTATGTATGATAGCTTTTAGTTCATTTTATTTGTACACAAAACGTAGATATATAGTCTAGTATAGAAACATACTGGGTGGAAAAAGTAATCGAAGTTGGGCGTGACAGGTCACGCCGTGACTACGCTTGCAATGGATTTTAAATGGAAAATGACAGACAGAGAATGAGATGGAAGATGCCCTCGCGTAATTTTGTATAGAAAATGCATTGCGCCGAATTTGGGTCGCGGTTCATATACTTAGTGTAGGAATGGGCGCAACTTCGGTCGCATAATTTCGGTCTGGTGTGTGTCTACACTAACATTATAGCAAAACATAAAAAAAAATACTTGTGTAATACAGTAGTAAGCTGTAACTCACAGCTGTAGCTATAACATTGTGTAAAGAGAGGTCGAGCTTAGTGGAACTTCCACTAAAATGAGCCGCTCGCCTGGGGAAGTACCTCCACCTTACAGAAGACCATAGTGAAATAGCACTTTGTGACTGGATATGCTGTGTTTCATCTGGTTAATAAAGTCGCCAGAGCTCAGTTGTGGAGGGTTTGGGTTGACCCTTGTTTGGTTGTTGATGTCCATGGGCAATGGTGATCAATTACCATCAGGTGACCCTCTTGTTAGTTTGCCCAATGTTTGTTTACCATAATTGAAAAGAGCAACTATCGAGTTTCTTGCCGCTTCTTCTCGGTAGCTGACTGCATTCCGAAGTCGGTGGTAGATTCAATCTGTTGTTTTTTATTATTATTGACGATTCATAAGCGCTCTTCTGAGACCTATTTGAATAAAGTATATTTTGATATTTTTTTTGATAAAAAAAGACAGAACTAACGTTGTGTTATTAACCACAGGGCGAAGACTCCATCAATGCTGTGGCGCGAGGACCTGGACGCTCTCCTGCTGAAGCTTGAAGAGGTGGAGGAGAAGGAGCGAATGGACGAGCAGAGCACCAACAAGAAGAGCGCCAAGGCCTTGGTGAGTGGAGATTAACTCTATAGTACACATATTACTACAGAAATACTGCTGTAGTATTCACCAAAGGGTTGGTCATTTGTTGACTAATACACAGAGCTGCAATTCCAATAATTAATGAAAGAGGAAGTTAATAATATCATGGATACACGAATTTAATAAATAAAAAATAGTTAATTACTTTCAAATTCATATTAAACATTGAGGCAACCAGTATTTAAACATTAAAGGCGTAGTCAAGCCGAACTTCGGTTGCGTTTTTTCCGCCTAGTGTGTTTCTATAGTATGGTTTTTAATAAAAGTTTTCTTTATTTTAATGCACCCCAAAAGATGGAAAGGATGAAGGTAGTTTTTTTCAATTCTACTGTACTTTATATTATTTTGAATTTGTCTATGTTTAATAGACATTATGATTTGTAATAATGAGGGTGTTTGCGATCGAAAAATCCGCTAGCTGGCAATACGAAGGTGTGAGGTCAAACTGCTGTGTTATTGGTGAATTTTGACATATCAATGTTATGCAATCACACACCAGTTTTATCCTGCGTCTACCTACTGCCATCTAGCGGATTTTTCGCGAAACTCCTCATTGTTGATTTCATTTGCAATAATATCACTATCAATATCTTTTCACGCAGCAAACAAACAAGAAGAACCGCAAGTCGATGATGGACATCGCGCCGTCGGACAGCGGGCGTCGCGTCGAGCCCAAGATCTCGGACGACCTCATCAAGCGGATACAGGCCGCGGAGAAGGCCAAGACCAGGAAAGAGGTCAAGAAGGAGTATGAT
Source organism: Nomophila noctuella (assembly GCA_958496325.1). Taxonomy (NCBI): domain Eukaryota; kingdom Metazoa; phylum Arthropoda; class Insecta; order Lepidoptera; family Crambidae; genus Nomophila; species Nomophila noctuella. Next base: position 3,171,521 of record OY292494.1, read on the forward strand.
CCGGTTAGTTTGCATTTTTATACGCATTTTTTTAAAGTTACAATCAAAATCAAAATATGCTTTATTTATGTAGGCCCCTACAAGGCACTTATAAATCGTCAATAAATGACTCTACTACAGACTTCGGAATGCAGTCATCTACCAAGAAGAAGCGGCAAGAAACTCGATAGTTGCTTTTTTTCAATGGCCAATTTTTTACAATATTTGTTGTACAATAAGTTGACATACTTGTAATAGGTCATTTAGTAACCTCTCTCAAGTATAAAATTTAAAATATATTTATGATGAGCAAATTGATTCCCAGCTGACCAGTCCTCAAAGGCGGCTCCTGTGCACAAGTATGACTTATGTGTCAGCGATCATCTCACTCAACCATTTTTGAGGGAATGAAATGACCCACCGCATAGCGCCATAATAACCATAACATTGCCAACTTCATCAGACACAAGTTATCAGATCCGGGATTCGAATCAGAGAATTCCGGAACTGAGTGCTCGGTAGTCGAAGCACAACAGAGGCAGTTGAACTTGTGTTTTCTTTAAAAAAATATTAAAAATCCTTCTTAAAAAAAATACTGTACCTTTTTCATTTCAGGATGACCCATCAGGCATCAGCCCGGCAAGCGGCGAGAAGAAACCGCGCGGCCGAGTGAAGAAGGAAAAAGCGGAGAAGCCGGAGAAAGCGGAGAAGGAGGTCAAAGCGGAGAAGGACGGGCTCAAGCAGACCAAGCTCACATTCAAGAAGGAACCTAAGAAGGTAATGGAATGTTGTGGAATAGTAACTGCCATTCATTTAAGTTTGACTGAGGTATGGATAACTCAGTTAAAGCTATCATCATCACCTTCATCTCCTTGTAGAAGCCAACGTATGTAGAAACTTATGTTCATCATATTACACTTAGTTCTATTAATTTATTTGAAGCTGTCTCATTGTTTCCTGTATTTTACTTTTTGTTTATTTTTTTTTTGTCAGCCAATAAAGCGCATTGGCGCACCAGTCAGGCTCTTTTATGAATAGCTCATGTTAAAAGTATTAAAATAAAGTCTTAATTTTTTTTGGTTTTCAAATGTTTCAGCTTTAGTGAAATGAATAGCTTGATTCTAATCTATATTCTTATAACGAATCTTATCAGATTGCCATACTTACGAGAACCGGCATTATTTAAGCCTGTTCTCGTCGGATAATTTCTCACGTTTCTTCGACTTCATGTTACAGAAGCGGATGACGTTCAGCGGCAGCAGCTCGGGCGAGATGTCCGACAGCGACGCTGAACCCGCCGTCCCAGTTGCGCCCAGAGAGAGAACCAACGCCAGACGAGCCGCTACTAAGGTACATACGGGATGCAGTCAAAATGCCCTTTGCAGGCCTGTCGGGAAGTTTGGTATATAACCTTAGCACGTTTTATTTTGTAAGGTACGTAGTGTCTAATTGTACACTGCAAGACGTCAGCCCTAAACATAAGCCATATTGAATGACAGCCTTTTGCAGTCTTCTTCATTTCTTCTTCTTCGTCTTCTTCAGTAGATTGCTCTTCATATCGACCGATTCTCGGTCAGTATTAACAGAATAACAACTGACTACATAATAATATAATAATCTTTTATCAGTAGAAAAATCATGTAAAATTTCAGCTTTCTAACTTTCTTTATTTAAGAGATATGAATTTTTGAAATAGTTTTTTTTGCTCTGGTGTAAAGTTGGACTTTTTGAGATACCGCTTTCCACCGTCGATATACATTTTACATATGTATTTCACTACCACTTTGGCGTAATGGTTAAAAGGACTTGACCTGATTTAGCATCATCCAGCTAAGGTATCAAATTAACTAAATATTTTCGCACTTGGCAAGCGTGATGATTAAGCCAAAGCCCATCTTTGTAACGTAAACGTCTTCAAATGATGGGAGCCTTTGCCTTGCAGTGGGACATTAAAAGGCTGATACTAACTTTCATTTACGACGGAGCGATGGTGGCCTAGTGGTACGGACGGCACCTCACATACGTGAGGTCCGTGGTTCGAATCCGGGCCCACACCTCTGGATTTTTCGAAATCTATGTGTGGATTTGTGCCATTAGCTCGGCGGTGAGGGAAAACACCGTGAGGAAACTGTGTAACCATGATCCAATCCGTCTGGTTTCCCTCTATGGTTTACGAAGGTCTGATGGCAGTAGCTTCACTGTAATAACCTGACTCGCCAAATCCTGGATCATGGTCAAAGCGGACCCCGCATAGAAACGGGATAAACGCTAGGAAGAAGACTAACTTTAATTTACATATAAATATTCCAGGTGCAAAAGTACAAGGACGGCGACGACGAGTCGGAGTCGAACTCTGAAGTGGAGCTGCTGGACAACAAGCTGGAGTCCGACGCCGAGGCGCCGCGAGCGCTGGAGCCCAGCGACGATGATGATGATGATTTTAACGTCAATCGCAACGCTGGGAAGAAACCCGCAGAGATGGACTCGGGTGAGTTGCATTTTAGCCGATTATACGCGGCTGAATTTGCGTTCCGTCGTTTTCATGATATGACATACTTTGAAATGGGGGATGAGTAGGTGTAGAACTAAGCAGTCAGTGGCTTCACCGATCAAATCCGGGCACATTGCAAAAGCGGTAGAGTGATAATTGAGAACGAGACTGACGGTGACGGAGGTTGACACCGAAACTACGTCGCTTATTTTGTACAGAAAATGCATTGTCATCGAACATCAGTCGCGTATCTTCAACCTAGTGTGTTCCTACACTTACATAAGTGATATCATGATCAAAATAAGTAGCTAGATTGGTTACTGGACAGATTATTCCAAACGTTAAATAAGAAAAATTGCCAAATGAACATTTGGTTAAACATTGTTTGTCGAATGACCATTTATTAATATATTTTTGGTCAAGCACTAGTAAACCAAGATTTACATTAACCCTTCAAAAATTTGTGTAGAGATACCTATATTGATTACAGATTTAAAATAATTATTTTGTATTAATTTTGTTAATAACCCATATTCCAGACTGCCTCTTCGACTCTCTAATCGAAGAATCCAAGAAAGAGGAGAGTCAAAAGCCGTCCAACAACCACAATTCGCATCCAACGACTGTCCTCTCGAGCGACGAGGAGCCTCCCGCGCCGGACTCTCCGCCCGCTAAGAAGAAGCCGGCGCCCAAGAGGAAGCTCATGAATGTGGATAAAGAGGAGAAGAAGCCCAAGAAGAGGCCCGCTAAGGTGCTGCTCAGTCAGGATAGCGATGATGATGACAGCATATTTGATAGTAAAAAGGTTAGTGATTGTAAATTAAAATCATTACATATTTTGTTTTGCAAATTGTATCAAAACTGGCTTTGGGCAAGGAATCGAATTTACTCTACGTGCATTAAAATCATAGTGGTTTTAATGAAACAGTGAAAAAGCTATTGACAGAAAGTTATTATTAAGTTGATCGTTGGTCTAGTGGTCAAAGACCCTGGCTACGAAACCGAGGGTTGCGGGTTCGATTCCCGCTAGGTGCAAATGTGATAATCGGCAGTTTTACTCGAGCCATGGATGTTAGTATGTCTATCTGTTCCCTAGCGTCCATAGTACAAGCTTCGAGTTTAGTGGAGTTAGGCAATCGATGTGTCAGTCCAATGAATTTATTACAAGCCACCCACCCCGGCTTCGCATGGGTGCTTCAAAATTTATCAGTGTTTCTCTACTGTATTATGCATGTGTTATAGGAATAAACCTTCCTTAAGAAGTGACCCTATTTTTTAAAAGAAGGCAACAAAATCTTTTGCGTAGTTTTAAAAATCTAAGCACATAGGGCATAGGGACAGGTAGACGGCGAATAGCGTTCTTTTTTATACTACGTGGTGATTTATTAATCGCATTTTTATGTGGCTGTATCTACGATTGTCAGGTACATATATACCTATCTTAACAAATACCCTTCCCTTCAGGATAAAAAGAAGGCGAACCCCAAGAAGAAGGCTAAAAAGAAGTCGTCCAGTGGTTCCGAGTCGGACGTGGTGTCGGGCAGCCCGCCGCCGCGCGACCCCAAGCGCGCGCGCCCGCAGAAGAAGTACAACTTCAGCGATGGCTCGGATTCCGATTAGGAGAGATGGGGATGCTGTCTGGGTGAGATATAATTATTTATGAGAGGTATAGGTTAGTCGAACTTACACTCGAATTAGCCACTCGTCTAGGGAAGTACCTCCACCTTATGGTACGAGAGCCCACGACCAAAATTTTTGTCTCATAGCAATACGGCCAAAACCGCATCAAATCGATAGATACGATTATCCTGAACTCGAAAATACCAATATCAGACATTTTCCGCGTAGCGTTTGATCTGACCGAATTTTCAAAATTGTCAAATATTTTACCGAACTGCATCATAGCAATATGTCTGATTTGCAGACTGTAGTTGAATGATAGTTCTGAGATACTGGAAACATATTTTTCAGACGTTAGTGGTGTAGCGCACACCCGTAAAATCACTTAAAAAAAATAAAAATGAGACAAAAAAAATGTCTCATAGCAATACGTCTGAATTTTTTTTTTATTAGTAAATTTTGTTTATTTAGTGCGAACAAAACAATTTTCAGACGGAAATGTGAACGCATTAAATTTTGAGACCGTTTTGAAAATGTTAACAAATTTTACCGATCGGTATCATAGCAATATGTCTGAAAATTGTTGGACATGATAAAATAAGTTGTCCACATGTGCAAAAAATTTATATCAGACAAATTAAGTGTAGCACCTTCTCTACCTTGGGAGTATATGCTACACTTAAAGTGTCTGAAAACAGGTTTTTGGTAATCATGGCAGCAATACGAAAAGTTGAAAAAAAAAATTATCCGTATTGCTATGATACAGGTCGGCTAAATTTGTTGACATTTTCAAAAATGCGCTCAGGCTATATGCTACGCGCAAAATGTCTGAAAACAAACTTTTTCGTAATACAATTATAAAATCTATGTACATTTTCACTATCAGACGTATTGCTATAATACCGACTGTCTTTTTTTTTTGACACAGCAGAAATGGCCTCCCACGCAGTTGCTACACTTTCGACCGTTACTACACACCTAGACGGGTTCAGAATCATACAATCTAACGAATTTATATGGTTTTTGCCGTATTGCTATGAGACATGGTTTTGGTCGTGGGCTCTCTTACTATTACAGAATACCACACAGTGAAGTCAAGGGCAGATCCTTCCCCCCCCCCCTGGGCTGGTTGCAGGACTTGGAACATGTTTTTTTTAAACATATTTGTCACCAATCAAAGATTTTATGTAGCTGCACAACATACTTTCAATATTTAAATAATTTAATATAAAAGAGGGTGTCCCATCTAACCTGTACCAGAAAAAGTCTGCGTAGTCCAGTAATTTTAGGCATTTTAAAAACCAATCTGGGAAAAAACCTAGAGCTGAATTTGGATTCAGATCGATGCAATAAATATTTATTTATCTATATCTATAAAACTCAAAGGTGACTGACTGACTGACATAGTGATCTATCAACGCACAGCCCAAACCACTGGACGGATCGGGCTGAAATTTGGTATGCAGGTAGATGTTATGACGTAGGCATCCGCTAAGAAAGGATTTTGATAAATTCAACCCCCAAGGGGTTAAAATAGGGGATGAACGGTAGTATGAAACTTTGTCAATTTTAAACCTATCGGGCTGATATTTTGCATACATAAAGTTACTATGACGTAGGCATCGCCTATGTAAACATATTGATAAATTCTAACCCCCAAGGGGGTAAAATAGGGGATGAACGTTAGTATGAAACTTTGTCATTTTTAGGGTTCCGTAGCCAAATGGCAAAAAACGGAACCCTTATAGTTTCGTCATGTCTGTCTGTCTGTCTGTCTGTCTGTCTGTCTGTCCTGGCTCTTTCTCCGCTGTTTCTGAACCGATTGCCACGAAAATTGGTGGAGAGATGTATAGTGATAATTCAAGAATCGGTTTTTAAAATAATCGAAAAATAATTATTTTTACCCCCCTCCCATACATCGAAAAGTAAATCCGAAAAAAAAAATTCGACTTACCCCATCGTGTGGGGTATCGTTAAAAAGGTATTTTTAAATACAATAAAACTTGCCTTGAAACTATGTGGATCAAACACCCCAGTCTCGAGATATATTAATACAAAGTTAAAATTAGAGCGTCCCCCCCCCCTTAACTTTTGAAATACTATTACAATAATTCTGAAAAAAATGTCCTGTATACCTCCAAGTAAGTACTTTCAACGAAAACTATAGCGAACTCTGTATCATACATAGTTATTTTTATACAACTCGACCAACTTATGACGTGCAGTTGCCCTTACTAAATGGTGTCGGCCATCTTTTAGCTACGGAACCCTTTCATGGGCGTGTCCGACACGCTCTTGGCCGGTTTTTTAACCGATCGGGCTGAGACTTTGCATTCATAAAGATAATATTACGTAGGCATCACCTTTTAAAGATTATTTGAAAAATCCACCCCTTACGGGAAAAAAAGGTGATAAAGAAACCGAAATCCACGCGGACGAAGTCGCGGGCGCCCGCTAGTTTAATATATTTGTCAGTTATTAACAATATATTACATTGTTTCAGATCCAGTATTTTGTACATTGAACAGTTGCCGTCGTTTGTAAATGTTAAGCACAAGGAGGCGTAACGTTTAAGTTACTGAAATAGCGCAGTATTTTGTATTAACATGTTCCGAACGTTTTATACTTTGACTATTGAATGTACGGTCGACAAAGTAGTTTGTCAACGAGAATTATTGCGCCCGGTGATAAGTTTAAGTATTTGTAGCTAATAGGAAAATGTTTACAAGATGGTGACCCATAAATGTAGGGTCCATATTCTGTCATTGACTCTTTTACTGATGACATAAGTGGTTGAAATGTACGTTACGTTACAAAAATCACCTTTTTTAAAAAAATACGTAACAACGAATATGAATTTGAAGTTAGTTACATTGTAAACTTTGGTAAACTTCTAAAGACTCGAAAGAGTTATTCCAAATTCACGGGTATGCATTTTATTCTCAGATATGTCAGACTTTGTCAATGTACTTGTGAGTTCGCAAACGGATGTCCATATCAGAATTTCACTTGAAGTGAACTATTTGCGAACATAACGGTTACGTAGTGTTGTTAGAATACAATCTTGTACCACAGAGTTTTAGGCAAATAGTCCAATGTTTAAAAAAAGCTCTTTCACAATTAAATTACCTTTAATTGTATTATAAGATTACTATATCATTTTTCCGTATAAATAAATTTCGTATCTATACATTAGGTGTTTGAGTCCGGACGGCCGAATATTTCTTAGTTTTATACTTCAACTAGCTGCCCGCCCCGGCTACGCCCGTGGTACTTACTTACATGTATTATACATACAAACCTTCCTTAAGAATCACTCTATCTATTAAAAAAAACCGCGTCAAAATCCGTTGCGTAGTGTTAAAGATCTAAGCATACATACGGACATACAGCGAAAGCGACTTTGTTTTATACTATGTATTGATTTAATCTTACAAATTATTGTTGTTAGTCTTGAATCTCACATCGTTTTGTGTGTATATTAGAAATGTAAATCTTTTTAAGACTTGACATGGACTATTTTTCTAATTCAACTATTTCTGTTACTAAATCTAATTGTCTGAATAAGCTCTTGTGGTCATTCGAGAGAGTATCTAGCAATTAGCCCTTGGTTTACGGTAGCGTAAGCACAATTACAATAAGTAATATTTATATGTGACATAGTTGGTACGTTTATTTTGTATTCGAGCACTGGTTAAGCTCAAGCCAGTCTCACTTAGTTATTTCACTGAATAAATGACTATTTTTTTAATAAAAATATTAAAATTGTAAATAAATGAATTATTCTTCAATTTCTAATGTTCTTGATCCTTGTTTCGTTTAATTTCTGTATCATTGTTTCGTATGTTTATTATTTATTGTGCCGTACAATTTGAATTAATGATTATTAATGATATTTTGTAATGTAAGTCTTTTACTGTGGGTAATGTCTAAGTACTCTTGATAATTTAAACATTTTGAGTCCATTTGTCGATAGTAGTCTGGTATATCAGTGTAGAGTTCAAAAGATAATTTAATAATGCAAATAAATATGTACAGGAGGAAACAAATATTTCTAAGAACAAAATATAATAATTTCTTTCCAAATTAAACTAATTTCAGCGCTTCTTAATCTGCTGTATGTTTATTGCCTCAAAACATGTTTTGCTTTAGTTTATTTTTTATCCATTTTTTTAGTGAAAATTCCAGATTTATTTGATCTTTGATGGTTTAGTAAGAAATAGGGATGTTGCCACCACCAGTCATTTGACCTTCTTTTATTAACTATCAAAACGATTCCAAACTATGAAGTTTGTATGGGAATAGCACACTATGACGTCACTAGTTTTAAAGTCAACTGAGTAACTAATTGTATAATTTTAATATATTAAAAATCTTAAGTTTACGTATAAACGAAAACAAACCAATACATTACGTGCTAAAAAGCGTCTTCTTTTTTAAGAAAAGTGTTGTGAAATTAATTATGATATGTGTTAACATCCCTATTGCCTCTACACAGATTGCTAGAATAATGACCCCAGTTTGACTTGCTTTACATTTACAATACAATAAACTGTTCGTCGTATTTTTATAAATATACGAATTTCACTGTGAAGGATTCTCATTCCATATTTCTTGAATTTTGTGTGTATGAACTTGTATTAATTTGTCAATTAATGTTTAGAAGAATTTTCCAAATTTTATGAGATGATAAAAATGAGTTTGATACTCTGTTGATAGATTTAACATTCTGTTTATACTTAATTTCTGATAGTATGACTTGTTAATTTTAATAAACAATTTGTAAATAAAAGGACAATTTAAATAAAACGTGTTTTCTTTGATGATGATGATGATGATGATGCATGCAACCCAAAACGATAAAATCCAATAATTTCGTATTTTTTTATCTAATAATAAGATGAAAATCAATAGGAGACTTCATTTTTGTAATTAATTTTAAACACTGGGCCAAAGGTAAAGACAAAAAGAAAAATTCAAAAACCTCAAATATCTCTTAAACGGTGCGTCCTACGTAAAATCTGACCAAAATTTTGAACCCCCTTTTAGGAAAACCCCCTAGAAGTCCGTGATCTATCGGATGGGCATGGTGATGATGATGATGATGTGCTATGCAAATCGGTCAAGTCCAACTGTAACATTCTATACATACATACATGATGAAAAAAAATGGTATGCTAACACCAGTGTAGTCATTTGATATTTATTTTCTACCTTTATGATGGAAGGCTTGCACCATAAATCGCCTGGCATAGACGTAGAGGCCCGATTATGATATTTTTTTTGTGCTTTTTTATTTAAACAGTCAGCCAAAAAAAGTCAAAAATAAAAATCCAAAAACCTCAAATATCTCTTAAACGGTGCGTCCTACGTAAAATCTGACCAAAATTTTGAACCCCCTTTTAGGAAAACCCCCCTAGAAGCCCGTGATCTATCGGTTGGGCATGATGATGATGATGAATGACGATGATGATGATGATGTGCTCATTCAAATCGGTCCAGTCCAACTGTAACTTTCTATACCTACAATAGGTATGCTAACACCAGTAGTATGTATAGGTACAGTTGGACTTGACCGATTTGCACAAGCACATCATCATCATCATCATCATTCATCATCATCACCATGCCCAACCGATAGATCACGGACTTCTAGGGGGGTTTTCCTAAAAGGGGGTTCAAAATTTTGGTCAGATTTTACGTAGGACGCACCGTTTACGAGATATTTGAGGTTTTTGATATTTTTTTTGACTTTTTATTGGCTGACTGTTTAAATTAATTTGACCAAGATTTTGAACCCCCTTATAGGAAAACCCCCATTTATATTCGTGATCTATCGGATGGGCATGGTGATGATGATGATGATGATCTGATTATTCAAATCAGTCCAGTCCAACTGTATACTATATACTGGTGTTCGCATACCTATTGATGTTTTTTCTTAATGTAGGTATGTATAGAAAGTTACGGTTGGACTTGACCGTTCGTATGAGCACATTCATCATCATCATCGTCATTCATCATCATCACCATGCCCATCCGATAGATCACGGACTTCTAGGGGGGTTTTCCTTAGAGGGGGTTCAAAATTTTGGTCAGATTAATTTAAACAGTCAGCCAAAAAAAAGTCAAATAAAATTCAAAAACCTCAAATATCTCGTAAACGGTGCGTCCTACGTAAAATCTGACCAAAATTTTGAACCCCCTTTTAGGAAAACCCCACTAGAAGTCCGTGATCTATCGGATGGGCATGGTGATGATGATGAATGACGATGATGATGATGAATGTGCTCATACGAACGGTCAAGTCCAACCGTAACTTTCTATACATACCTACATTAAGAAAAAACATCAATAGGTATGCGAACACCAGTATATAGTATACAGTTGGACTGGACTGATTTGAATAATCAGATCATCATCATCATCATCACCATGCCCATCCGATAGATCACGAATATAAATGGGGGTTTTCCTATAAGGGGGTTCAAAATCTTGGTCAAATTAATTTAAACAGTCAGCCAATAAAAAGTCAAAAAAAATATCAAAAACCTCAAATATCTCGTAAACGGTGCGTCCTACGTAAAATCTGACCAAAATTTTGAACCCCCTTTTAGGAAAACCCCCCTAGAAGTCCGTGATCTATCGGATGGGCATGGTGATGATGATGAATGACGATGATGATGATGATGTGCTTATGCAAATCGGTCAAGTCTAACTGTAACATTATATACCTACAATAAGAAAAAAACATCAATAGATGTATGCTAGCTAACACCAGTGTAGCCATTTGAGAGTTTGTAACGTGTATTATAAAGTATTTTTTTGTGGAAAACCTTTTTTTTAACCACCCATCCCTTTTTTAAGGTGCAGTCAAGTAATAAATAGTTAGGATTCTATGACAAATAAAAAGAAATTTGTTTCTGACATGTGCATGAGAGTTTTCACAAATGAAAAATCCGCTAGATGGCAGTAGGTAGGCGTAGGGTTTAATTAAATGATAAGTGATAATATCAATGTCATATCAAAATTCACCAATGACATAGCAGTTAGACCCCACGCCTAGGTATTGCCATCAAGGGGATTTTTTAAGACCTATTTTTATCATTTTGTGATAAAAATATATGCCTGTAGTACCGAGTGTGTAAATTCAAGCGTGCCATCACATGTCAGGATGGCCGAGCGGTCTAAGGCGCCAGACTCAAGGCAACTTGCCCGCTCAGCGGGTTGGGCGTTCTGGTCCTCTCTGAGGGCGTGGGTTCGAATCCCACTTCTGACAAATCTTTTTGCATTTTAAAATAACAGGGCAACAGTACATTTTACTCGTAGATGATTGTAAAAATAAAATAACAGTTTAGTGTTATATTAATTTTATTTAATACATAAAGTTTATTAACGTAAAAATATCTTCATAACGTAGATCGTAAATATATCTATTTTGGATTATTTCACAGGGTTAATTCGTCTAAGCGATTAATTTACTCCCAAAACATTTACATTAACTTAATTACATTAAAACTATGTACACTCTTCAAAATCTGGTAATAATAAAATAATATGGCATTCAATCCAAAGAGTGCATACGAATATTATATTATTTACACATAATGTTAATTTAAATACAGCTAAAATTAAGTACACATTGTTACTAGATTTTAATAAGGTACTGTAATGAACAAAATATTGTTCATAATAATGTTTAGGTAGGTAAAAAAAGGTACAGACAACAAAAAACACTCAAATAGTGATAAATGTCAAAAAGGGAATATCTTTAACAAGATATTAAAATCTATCGAATGTTTTGGTTTCACAGAATTAATAAAGAAACAGTAAGTAGGTAAGAAGAATTCAAGCTTTCTCAACGATTTTCGGAATATTATAGCTCAAGTGACTCTTTTATATAAGAGCACCGATAATATGATAATCAGAGGTAAAACTGTTTATAAACTGGTAATTAAGTTTTACCATTCAATTAATTAGTAATAATGGTTTCAAAATATGTATTCATTGACATGTCGGTTGTTTAATGAATTTTCCATCGTAGTGAGGTTACCGCTTTCAGTATTAAGTATAATTGTTTAATAAATATTATAAAGTTGGATGAAGTTAGTCTTGAAAATAGTAGCTAAGACCATAAATCTGCACATTTGTAAACGTATGGTCAGCATGATAAACGGCCTATTAAAATTTTCTACACACAGAAAAATCGATAATAGCGCCGTAAAGTTTTAGTTCCACCGAGTACCGCTAGATGGCGTTATAAGACATTTTCATGACAAACGATATTGTAGAGTATAAATTCGAGATTCCCAACATAAATGAGAGGTACCTCAGTACCTGCTTAGCTTACTCTCTCTGTCCGAATATCCCTTAGCACTTTCTCTATCGGAGTATTTTCCACTGTACTTATTGTAGCGGTCTCCGTGACCGTTTTGCCTGTATTGCTTTTCACCGGCGCTGTAGTGGATTTCGGAGGGACCGATGGTTTTGGACCAGTGGTGGGTCCAGTAGAAGTCGTCAGGGTACCGCGGGTAGGGGTTCTCCCGGCAGAGCACCACGCAGTAAATCAGGCTGCCGACTAGCGTGATAAACCCGAAGATGAGGAAGACTATTCCGAGGATCCTGGGGAAAAAAGATATTACATTTTTATTTTTTGCACAATATTTTCTGTACATTATGTGAGGGATAGGTACATGAACCTGTTTGTATTATTCTACTTGCATTGCAACATAAACAATTTTAACATACTGCAGATTTTTGTAAAAGCGTCGACGATGCGCTGGGTATACGAATGGTATTACTACACCATTCCATAGGAGACGAAGACAGCTTTATTACTTTCAGGCGGATAGGCCGGAGCAAGTTTAATTATATGACATACATTTCTATCTAAAATGTATCTTATCTATCGATAGTGTTTTTTTGGCCACTGCACAGATAAAGCTGAATACAATTTTTATTATTGCTATAAATTTATGCATGCTCACAGATTAACGCTCAACGATTGTAATTTTTTATGTGCAACGATTTCAGCAAACCTTCGTTTGTAAACAGCTTAGCACCCAGGTTGCAGCATTTAATAAAATTTATTTATGTATTTATTAATTAATTTATTAACAAACACACATACACAATCATTACAGGAAAGACCTAATGCGATGGTGCAGTTTTAGATACAATTTATTGTTATTATTGTTCCTGGACGTAGTCATTCTAGCATGGAAGTTGTAGTATTATTGTAAGATCACATAGATTTATAAAAAAAATGAGAATAATCTTAACACCACGTCACCATCTAACCACATGTGCGGTCTGACATACATGTTAACGACCGCAAAATATGTCCCAAAACGTCTTAATGTGCCCGAAAGTCCTCATTTTGGTCATAAATTGCGTTCACCGTTATATCTTCAGGCACAAAGTGATTTTTAATGACCTCCAACAATGACGGGTATTGTCCGCATGTGTGGATGAATTCAATGGGATCTTTCGCTATTGCGGAATGAATTGAATGAAGAGTTGATTGGTTGATGCTATGCAGTGGGTACTGGGTACTTTCGTAAAAGTTATCGTATTATACAGGGACTGGTGTGTTAAAGAAAAGCTAGTAAATAGGTTAAAAAAATTACTACCAAAAAAATTCGCAAAAATATATGAATTTGGTAATCAAGTAAAAGATAAGCGCTAGTAAAATTAAATGCTCCAAGAATAAATATCACGATTCTTCTGTTTATAATAGCAGTAGGTGGTGATTGTAACATTTTTGGTCAAGTGCAAGATTTTGTGGCTGTAATTATGATTCTCAATTTTCAAATTGCTTTTACGATTTAAAAATATTTATTACTTTTTGATTTGGATTCATTGCCCTATCAATAGACTTTTAACATTTCTTACTCGTATCTACATTTGAGGCACTAATTAAAACCTGGTTAGCCAATAAGCATACATACTACTACGTATAATAGCTCAATGCCAAAAAGAAAAAAGCGCAGCCACCCTTGTAAAATTTGCTTGGTACCTTCTTTGATATCTTCTAAAGAAATAGATCAATCACAGAACAGTTAGACCACATCTCAACATTTTGCCATGAGTCATTCAGCAACATCCTCATTGCACATCCACAGACAGTCAGACAAGGCAAGTTCTCACCAGACGAAGAGCGGCTCGAAGAACTGCAGCACGATGACGAAGCCCAGCGTGACGAGGATGAGGCCCAGGTTGAGGAGCAGCATGAGGCAGCACATGCCCTTTACGTTGGGGCAGAACGGGTTGGGCGCCGCCATCGCGTCTACTTTCACGCCCGCCTGAAAATTGTATATTTTTTTGTTATTTTTTAGCATTCGGATTTTTTGTGTTATTTTATTTTATTCAGATTTTTGGAATATTTGTGATTATGACTGACTACCTTATGATGCACAATTTATTATAAGTCAGTTTTATAAATTAATAAATGTCATTTTTTATTTTAAATACATATCTTAAATTCATTACAATTAAATAGTGCGCTAGTGTGCGGACGGCGCACCTATAATAACATTAATGTTTTACTTTTGTTTATAAGCATGAATTACACAAAAAAAAAATCTTTCTTCAAGTGCTCTACTCCGAGGTATTTCATGTAAAATCACGTCTATCTTAAGCCTTGCACCAGGAACATGATCTACGAGTAACCTGCTAACGGTTTTGGGAAGTAATTTTATTGTTAAACTGCCACCGTCGTAAATAAATAATACTCATCTAGCCACTGTCGTGTCGTAGAGAAATTAGTTTTTATTTAAAATATTTTAACTACATAGGTAGTTGATAATTGATTTTCTTTTTTTGGTTCTTGGAGAAACTATAAAATTTTATTATTGCAAGTTCTGCTTACCTTTCTGGAGACTTTTGATCTGTGCGTAGATGCAACGGAGGGCGCCACTGCACTCCGGTACGAGTACACACTTCGAGGCGCTCGGGACTGCCGGCTGAGGACAAAACAATAATTAAAACATATATTATAGAACAAATAAGATTACAAAGAATATTCCTCGCCAGTTTGCATCTATCTTACAAAATTTTGGAATCTATCAGTATCACCTCTACCATAGAAGAAACTTGAATACAAGAAGACGACTTTTTTTTCTTTTTTGGCTTCGCCGGTTTGTGCATTTAGCCACAAAAAGACGACTTTGCAATAAGAATCATCCTGAATGACAGACATTTTTTTTTAAAAAAGAGCCATATATTGGCGCACGATAAAAAAGAATCAAAAACGAAATTGGAAAATGTTTTTCGAAAATAAAGTGTTCAATCATTTCCATTTTCTTTTTCATCCGAAGGTGATGATTCGATCAAAGTTATTTAATCCTATCATCGGAACAAAAGCTACAAAAAGTGTGTTACGACGTCACGTAATTTAGGGACAATGGTGATCGCATTGTCGGCGACGGGAGAGATCAGAGATTGACTTGTCCAAAAAGAAATCGATGATAAAGGAACGCTGTGGTTTTTTAACGAAAAAGGAAACAATCTTTATGAATGATCTATAAATCTATAAAAGAACATTATTAACTAAAGATTTTTGTTAATACGAGTATGATTTAATACTAAGTTTAACCTTCTTCATGAAGATATACAAATTAGAAGAATAAGTTAAAAGAAAAATAGGTAATTAATTTTTGACTCCTATAACATTACTTTGCCAAAGAAAAGCAATGTACAAAACATTTTTTTATTTATAGTTCCAATCATGACACAGCCTTTGTCTATTGAAGTAATCATGACGATTCGTTTAAGTGATGACGGCCCCTTCCATCCTTCGCCTGTCACAAATTGTTCCTTAAGTCATAAATAAATATGTGGTAGTTAGCAGTAAATCATTGAATATAATTAAGGTCGTGATTCAAGTGTTTGATAATACGCTTCCACGCATTTAACTCTCTTTTAGGAATGTCAATTGTCAAACCACTAAACATGACATTACCGTTTCCAATTGCCCGCCATTGTGGCTTTACAGAAAGAAATCTTGAGCTGACGGCAGCCGTTTAAACAGTTTATTTTTCTTTTCTTTTTTTTCTTGCTTCCCTTTTCAAATTTCGAATCACTTGACGTCTTGTTTGTAGTTTGTCGGGATTACGATGACGAAGGATTTCGTGTCTCGTTAAATCTAGTTTTTGTTTGCGCGGCTTTGATTGAAAATTTTGTCCTGCACCGTGCATTGTGTAAAAAAGTTTTTAAAAGACGTGTTTGTAAGACGGTTTTAGAAAGTTTTTGGATGATTCTCTCCTTTACAAGGCTTGAATGTTAACTAAACAAGCAGTACCAGCCACAACGGTTTTTTTGGGTAGTACATTTCTAACAAATTATGTGACAATCCTGCCATTAACATTAGCTTCTAACCACGACATGCGATGCCCATCCAGTCGTTTTTTTAAAATCGTGACAATCGTGCCATCAGATTCGGCTCGGAGCCCCAAGTCGAACTGGATCACACCATTTCCATCTAATCTTTGCTGCTTGGTGTTAAGGTTCACAGTCGCTTGGTGGGTGTTTGTTAATGATGTGACGCCGCCGATGGGCCTCAAATATGCTGCCGTCATAGCGAAAAAGGGCGCATCTAACATTTTTCTCAAAATTGAGTTAGATAGTGATTCGGAATCAGCAGAAAAAGGCGCACCTTCTAGTATTTTTTAATTTTATGAAATACGAATACTTTTTCTTTTATGAACAACTAAAAAGGACTTATCTACAAAATTCATTGTAGATTACTAAATTGGAAAGACGTTTCTGTATAATACTAAGATGTAAAGACGTAACTAAGTAGATGAGTCTTATTCGTTTACAAAATATATTAATGTTCATAGGTTGAAAAGGCGTAACTACATGATCATAAGAAGAAAAAACGCATCTGAGTAGATGCGTCCTTTCTTTTAAGTATTACGAGAATCGGTAAGGCGTACGTGGCAGTAACGTCTTTTCTTTTAAGTATTGTTGCGTGTGCGGGGGGAAGTGGAAGCCGTGGTAAAGAAAATGTTCTAACAGATGCGCCCAGATATAAGAGTATATCCAAAAAAATCTCTATGATTTTGAAGATTTTAATTAAGAAGTATAGAAATGAAATGAAACTATTCATTCAGCAATTTGATTCACTTAGTGAATTATTTTGTTCGTCAAAACTTTTTTCACCCAACCAGCGACTTGGCGAGCTGAGAAGAGACGCCGGAAGAAACTCAGCAGTTACGCCTTATTCAAAAATTAATTTCAATATGACAATTATGTCAAATATAATAAATATAATTATGTGCGGCTGAGCAGATTAAAATGTACATGCATATTTGTCATTTAAATAAGCCTTTATTTTATAGTAACCTTCTTCATCAAGAATGATTTAATAAACAAATCTTAGGAAATTCAATAAAATTTTCAGGAAGGTTCTTAAATGTTTTGATACTTAGTCCAATAAAAGACTTCCCAGTCTTATGAAGCCTCTGACTGGGAACGGCAAGCTTATGTTTATTTCTTGTATTAAAGCTATGAAAGTTATTTTGTCTAGAAAAAATGTGTAGGTTCTTGCGTATGTATAAATTATGCAGTCAAAGATGAATTGCGACGCTGTAGTTAAAATGATAATCTCCTGAAATATCTTTCGGAGTAAATCACGCGGCTTAAGATCATACATTGCACGGATCGCTCTTTTCTGTATTATGTACAAAAAAAAATGTTTATCAGCAGATGATCCCCATAACAGACTGTAAGACATAATACTTTGGAAATTGCTGAAATAAACCAATATCGTCGTTCTAATATCAGTCAAACGTCAGAACTGAGTCTCCCTGCCAAAGCAACAATATGGCGGCTCCATTGTAATGTTGAATCTATAGTAATTTCTAAAACGAGGCAACAGCCGTGGATGCGACCGGGACAAACGCTAGGATGATGATGAGTAATTTTTAAAACGACATTTGAGTTGACTACATAAATATGTTCATAATTCATTGAAATATTTGTTATAACTTGTGGCACATTTGGCATTGTGAATTTAATACATTTACCAATTACATCCTGCTTAGCCTCGCATACGTCAAAAACATGTTTTACTAAAGAAACTCCTGCATCAGTTGTAGATTTGTTTGTAAGTAAATCCGTACTGATTTTCATTTAACAAAGAATTTTAATTTAAATATGACAATAATTGATAAAATATTTTTTCATTAATTTTACTGAGATATGGATGTATGCATATGGGTCTGAAGTGGGACGGATCACTCTTTTCTCCTGATTTAAATAAAGAAATTAATATACTATGTTTCAAAAGATTTATAAACTAAATATCAATGCTGAATATGTATGTGTAATGGGAATAATAATGGATTTTTGAATATGTATTGAAATACCCCATAGATCTTCCGTCTTTTTTAAGTTAACATAAAAGTTAACATAAGTTCTTTAAATGTTTTAATTATAACTAGTGCATCAATATGTGTGAAATTAAAAAGCAACTTTACACTTTTCCATTTTTTATTGAAGAAGGCATTGAGCAACATTGGATCATATGCTAAAAATGACCTTAAACTTCAATTATTGCTCATTAAATGCCAAAAAATAACGGGCGTTAACAGTTTTCTTTTATAATTGGTGTTGCAATACTTAGAAGAAAAGCAGCAAGTAGCTAAATGCGCCCTTTTTTAGCAAGCCTCGAAACAAATTTCAATACAATGAAAGAACGTTCCAAAAATTACTACGTTGAAAAGACGTATCTAGCCAGAAACGCTTTTTCAATGAAGTATTGCGGGTTTTTTGTTTTTTTTTTACTAAGAAGAAAAGGAAAATCGCGTTTTTTAAATAAATCATATTGATATAATTGAATTTAATTCATGTGTCCTGATAGGCTACCTAATCATACAAGTTTTAAAATTGCAAAAAGATTAAAATACCTATTTTTCACTAAGCAGCAACGTTTTTCATTTCATCATCACAAAATAATTTTTTTCTCCGTTTTCTACTTTATGTAGAAGCGCCCTATTTCCTTATGACGGCAGTATGGGTCTCGTCAAGTGCGACCTGTAACGGGACTGTATTGTGATCCTGGGTCCGAGGGTCGTCTTCGATTTCGCCTAGAGCTAAGCGCAGTTTGTGAATATTGACAGGCCCGTTGGTCGAGTGGCTAGAGACCCTGGCTACAAAACCAAGGGTCGCGGGTTCGAATCCCGCTAGGGGCAAATGTTTGTGTGATGAACATCGGCATTTGTACTCGAGTCATGGATGTTTATAAAAGTATTTAAGTATGTCTATCCGTTCCCTAGCTTCCATAATACAAGCTTCGAGCTTAGTTTGGGGCTAGGCAATTGGTGTGTCAGTCCAAGGCATTTATTTATTATTTATTTATTTATTACTAGCGGCCGCCCGCGGCTTCGCCCGCGTTAAATTCGGGGTCGCACAATGTTCCTTTTCTGGACACTGAGGAGAACTCGAAACGGACTTTTACACGTTATACGCTTACTCCCGTTCCCGTGGGAATCTGTTGCAGCTAAGCTAAGCTATACATTTACTAAGCTATCTGCATGCCTAATTTCAAGCGTCTAACTTGAGCAGTTTCGACTTTTCATTCTAATGTTTTTTCCTGCTAACTCCAGTCTCCAGTCGGGAATTCCTTTCTTAGTGCACCTCTACGATACCTAAGCTATGTCCATTCCTAATTTCAAGCTCCTACGTTAAGCCGTTTAGGCTGTGCGATGATATAGTTTCTCCTTTTATATATTTAGATAAGAAAAAGTTTTTGAAAAACAAACTTAAATTCACTTAAAAGTGAAAAATATTATACTGTTAAGAATTTGCCATTTGCCTTAAACAAAGTAACTGAAGTTGGTGCTTTTTTCTTTTGTTTTTAGGCAGGCACCGAAAATTATTTTTTACTTTGAAGTGCACTTAAGTTCGTTTTGTAATAGGTATTTTGTTATGAAATCGGTTTTTTTTTGTTTTTTTTTTTCCTGTTGATCTAAGAATAAGGTAACTTAATATGGGTAGACCTAATATTGTGCTGCTCACATGATACAGTGCCTTTTACGGACGGTCAATTTGTTGCACGTAGTTAATGTAAATTTCAGACTTTCAGTTTTTTCACGGATGCCACTGTCAGAACTGGACCAGATTGCTATGGGACCAAATCGGAAGCACCAGCTTTCAAATAAAACCACAAACATCCAAATCGGTTTACCCAGGCAAAAGTTATGAGGCAACAAAATAATATAAAAAAAATACAGTCGGTCAAAAGTCAGTAAAAAAATTATATTAGTAGAACTATTACAGGCGGCCGCTAGTACATATAAAACAAACATATATTAACACACACACGTTCATTTGACGGGGAAGGCTTTAGGCTATACCTATGTATATATGTATATATATATAGTATATACCTATGTGTGCAGAAACCGAAAACCACGCGGACGGAGTCGCGGGCGGCCGCTAGTAAATATATATATATATATATAGTATATAATTGATTTATTTGCCGAAATATGTGAAACCGTGCTACTAATATAAGACAGCGCCGTTTACGGACGGCCCTTAGCCAATTAAAGATTCCTTCGAGTATCGTTAATTTGCTCCTAAGATTTGAAGAGTTCCGTCGCTTTTTCATGGATCCTATTATAAAAAACCTAACCAAACTCTTATCAAACTGCCATTAAATAACATCCTTTCCAATAAATAAATAAAAAAGAACCATCGAATTCGACTTATTGTGCATTTGTTGATCACAAACTAAATGTAAATTTCAGACTTATTTAGTTTTTTCACGGAAGCCACTGTCAGAATGGGACTAAATTGCTATGGGACCAAAACACCAGTTTTCAAATGAAACCAAAAACATTCAAATCAGTTCACCCAGGCAAAAGTTATGAGGTAACAAACATCACCATCCCTTTAACTATCTCCTCTTTAAAAATCACGTCCATCCGTCGCTCCGTTTTGCCGTGAAAGAAAGACAAACATACAGACGGACAGACAGACAGACACACAGTATGGATATTATTATAGTATATTAGTATGGATATAGTAATATAGTATATAGTAATAGTATTTATAATACATATTATAGTATATAGTATAGAAGTATGGATTACAGTATAGTATAGTATATAGTATAGTATAGTATGGTTTAGTATGGAATTATGGATAGCGGCCGCCCGCGACTTCGTCCACGTGGATATCGGATTTCACGATACAAATGTTTTTTCCCGCTTACTCCCGTTCGTCCCGTGAGAATTTTGCAATATCCTTTTGCAACTAAGCATCAAGTTTACTAAGGCACCTGCATGCCAAATTTTAAGCGTCTATTTATAAGTAGTATAGATATTAGTATGGATATAGTAATATAGTATATAGTAATAGTATTTATAATACATATTATAGTATATAGTATAGAAGTATGGATTACAGTATAGTATAGTATATAGTATAGTATAGTATGGTTTAGTATGGAATTATGGATAGCGGCCGCCCGCGACTTCGTCCACGTGGATATCGGATTTCACGATACAAATGTTTTTTCCCGCTTACTCCCGTTCGTCCCGTGAGAATTTTGCAATATCCTTTTGCAACTAAGCATCAAGTTTACTAAGGCACCTGCATGCCAAATTTTAAGCGTCTATTTATAAGTAGTATAGATTTTCCATACAAACTACCACCCCCCATTTTAGAGAAGTGGAGGGTTGGAATGGGTCAAAAAGTAGCCTATGTTACTCTCCATCCCTTCAACTATCTCCACTAAAAAAATCACGTCAATCCGTCGCTCCGTTTTGCCGTGAAAGAAAGACAAACATACAGACAGACAGACAGACAGACAGACACACTTTCCCATTTATAATATTAAGTATGGAAGTATGGATTAGTATGGATAGATTTTCCATACAAACTACCACCCCCCATTTTAGAGAAGTGCAGGGTTGGAATGGGTCAAAAAGTAGCCTATGTTACTCTCCATCCCTTCAACTATCTCCACTAAAAAAATCACGTCAATCCGTCGCTCCGTTTTGCCGTGAAAGAAAGACAAACATACAGACAGACAGACAGACAGACAGACAGACACACTTTCCCATTTATAATATTAGTATGGATTTATTTATTTAATAGGTAAAGTAAGTTGCACGAGTTTAAAGTATCTCAGTCGACTATAAGAGCCATGGAAATGAGGTGAGGTTTGACGGTGTAGTGGTAAGAGACCCTGGACAAAACGTAGGGTCGTGGATTCGAATCCAGCTAGGGGCAAATGTTTGTATGATGAACATCGGCGTTTGTACTAGTGTCATGGATGTTTATAAAAGTATTTAGAAAGACCCTCTTGTTCGTTTGCCTCCCTGTCACATAACAAGAAAGTGCACGAAGCCAACTAATTTAAAATCAATCAATCGGGCTTCTACGGCTATATCAGACGGGTTATGGTGCAAGCCTATGAAGACACCGTTTTTGGTGGCCAGCCACCAAAGACCAATGTGAGAGCAATTTTAAATACCTACCTACCTACTTATAAGAGTAAGTGTTCATCATACAGGAACCAAGTATCCATTTAGTTATGTCCAATAAGTATTTATTTGCGTTTAGAAAGCTACACCGATGCACTCTGGTCTGGAACATGTTATTCCACTTTGAATCTTATCTCGAGGTCGTAAGGTCCATCGCTGGGCGTAGCGGTTCCGCCTGTGCAGTTATCAGGGCCCTTATGTGGGAGGCACCTACATGAATGAGGAGTAAGTGTTGTGTGTTAGTCTTAATTGGTTTGTTTTGGATAATCTATGAGATATTATTTCATTACTAGCGGCCGCCCGTGTCTTCGTTCGCGCGGATATCAGTTTATCCCGCAAGCAGCAACATCGGGATAAAAAGTATCCTATCACCTAAGTCAGCCCGTACCCTGCCTGCATACCAAATTTCATCAAAATACGTCCAGTAGTTTCAGCGTGATTGACGGACAAACATACATACAATCTTTCACATTTATAAATATCTCTGGACATTATTCACACAGCGCCATCTAGCCCCATACTAAGCATTAGCTTGTACTATGGATGCCAGACAACGGATAAACATTACTTATATACTTTTTTTTTTGTAAATACATACATATTATACATAGAAACACCCAGACCGATACAAACAGACATGTTCATGCACACAAATGTTTGTACCGTGCGGGGATCGAACCCGCGACCTTTGGTGTAATAGCCGACTTCTCGACCATTGCACCAAACGCTCGTATTTATAATATTATATTATATCAATATTAATAAGATAAGATTCCATCGCGAACCCAGAAGTTTGGTAACTCATTTCTTTGCCGAACTATTAAGCGATTGATGATTATACCTGCATGGGTGTTTCCGCCATCCTATAAGCTTCATATCCACGCTTCTCTTAAAGGAACCAATCCTTTAAGAGAAGCGTGAAGAAGTATCTCGCGGGCAGGTATGGCGATGCCAGCGGATAGGATACCACTTTGGTACCGCATCCGTTGTCATGGCCATTACGGCTCCTATTTTGCTTACCATCAGGCAGAGCGAAGCAAAAATTTAAGAAAATTTCTCAATTTTAAACCGATCGGGCTGAGACTTTGCATGCTACTATGATGTTAGTATATATAGACGTTTCGTACGCCACATTACGGCACCCCATAAGCAAGAATGTTGAAAAAGTCCACCCATGAAAAAAAAAAGGTGACGAGAAATCAAAAGCAACGCAGACAAAGTTGCGGGCGGTTGCTAGTTATTAATGTATATTCAAAGTCTTCCCAACACAACCAAACGTTCATAAGCGGAATAACTTCAAACCTAAATACCTTCATAATCTAGGTCTTAGCTTAGCCTCAGACTCATGATAGCATCGTAAGCCTGACCCGGGTAGATTAGCGGTTAAGCGCAGCCCAATAAATCGTGCGATCCCCGGTTCGATTCCCGACATCATTGTGCTGTCCCCGAGCCGGTTGACTTATTGCATTTCCAGATTTATGATATAGTTAACTGTTACGCAGGTATTTCTTAGGTTAAGAGTGAATGTCGGTAATATGGCGGGAGAATAGTTTAGCTAAGTTCTTGTTATATTATCCGTGGTTAAGCGAATATAGGGCGTGTCTTTAAATGATGGGAAAATGTCATAAAGATCGGTTTAGTCAAAATGCCATAACTATAATGGTTACATACAAATCGCCAATCACATTTTTGAACACTTAGAATGTTTTGATACCTTTGGCACGATTCAACAATTTAATTTTTTAATGTGTGTGTTACTTATATATTATGAATGTATGTCTTTTGTTACTATTAAGGTACCGCTGAGCATTCACTGATATTTTCAACTAACAATATATATGATGAATTTATGTATGTTGGAAATGATAGGGAATTTAAAAAAGTTATCATCTTCAACTGCATAAGAAGAAAAAAAAGATCCGTAAGTATCCGTATCCGCGGATCTTGTCACCGAATATCCGTTATCGGATCCGCGGATCTGAATTTATAACGACCCGGCACATCACTAGTTACTATTAAAGTCTCAATATTTCCCGTCCAAGTCTAGTATTGAACCTGCTACCACAGCCTTTGTCACCTGCAACATTTGTATGGGCCGTATGACTAGTATGTGAATCCAAACCCGTCCCGACAAAGGGCAAAAGCGCGTACAAGCAAACAATGGGACGTCCCATTTCGTGGGACGACTGTTTCTGCACGTATCTAAGCCCGTTAGAACTAAGTGTAGACACACTATGCGGAAAAAACGCGACCGGTTTTACACGGCTGAATAAACGTTCCGTCGCGTCGTGTTCATGATATGGCATGGTCCTTTTAAAAGAGAGATTACTTACACACTATGCCGAAATTACGCCAAGAAAATGCATTACGTTGAAATTTAGTCGCGTGATTTCAGCCTAGTGAGTTCCTACACTAAGAACCGACAATAAGACCGTAAACATACAATCGGCACGGAATATTAAAATACAGAGGGCCCATCCGACGCTCGCATTAGCACATAATGCCTACTTGCGGAATTAGATGTTGTTTAGAGGTGTCATATTCTGGTCGGGTATAGGGTATGTAAATTGGGAATTGTAACTAATCGCTTCGTGTAGATGCTATTTGTATTTAATACATATTCGCCTCCGTGTTGCGCGGGCAAAGATCAGGTAATATGGCTTTACAGAAGAGACTTTTCATTCATTCATTTTGAATTAAGGTAACTAAAAGATACGAGAGTTGTAACCAGTAGAATACTTTGAGAAGTTCGATGGTGCTGTAGTTAAGGCCCTCGGGCTGCTATTGCTAAGTTAAGCGACTTTGGCAGAGGCCAGTCATCGGATGGGTGACCGACGATTTCATATCGAGTTCCGCCGTGCTTCGGCAGGCGTGTCAAGCAGTTGATTCTGCGCCTGATCTCTCTACGGTCGTGTCAGATTGTTGTCCCACCGAACTATGAGAGTGAGGGAATAGGGAGTGATCTGTAAGATCGGCCGCCATGGTTGAAAACGGCCGGACATGTTACGCCAATTAAAAGTTATCTGTGTAACGGACAAGAGGGACGTTAACGATAATAATTAAAAATGTCTGCAGATTCTGATAGAAACATCGGTGTTAAAAGCCGAAACTCCATGGCCTGCCCTTTTTAATTTGGCTTTTATCTTTGGTCTCCAAATCGAATGAAAGAAAGAGCTTGAAAAGTTATTGTTTTACCGAAAGATATTTTTATCTTTCAGTTCTTCAAGTATTTGGTGACGGATTAAGATAACTCTGCTACTCTATGCGCCTGCACCGATGCACCTCGGATCCGCGATGACTGTTCGAATCTAAATATGCATTATGTGAGATGAGTCATGTGCCGCGATTGCGCTCGGTATGGGTAATTTTCCATCAATCTGAGCGTTTAATGTTGAGGTTTTGTTTGGTGCTCACGGCCGGAGTAGACGAGCGGTTCAGTTGGAACTATCGATCGATATAGTAGAAGATACTTTTTCATTTAGTAGAAAAGAGTTGTTTTGAGGATCTCAGGCTGGGTTTGAACCAGGCTTTTCTTGCATTCCGTTCAAGCGCACTGACCAATCATGCTGACGAGTTCGTTACATAACCTAAGGAATTCCTCCTTGTTATGAATGTGGGTAAATAATACTAAGCTGTGAAATGCGTAAAAATCTACACTAATGTGATGAAGCTAAGAGTTCGCTTGTTTGTTTGTTTTCAACCATTGTATTTGAACTCATAGTTCAGACGGATAGTACCCAAGGGGTTATCCGAATAGGAAAATTAAGACACTTTTCTGCCCAACGCAACCCGGGATTTGAACCAAGCACCTCCGTCACCGCTTCAAACTACTACCAATCAGTGGAAATCAGGTGTATAAGCAGTTCAATTTTAATAATGATGTTTATAAAGAAAACTGTCCACAAGTAAAATTAACCTCATTTCATCTCATACATATGAAGTCGGAACATACAGACAGTAAAAAACTGGCTGGTTTATATTCAACCGCCAGTTGAAAAAGTGAAATATTTCAATATCCACTTATTTGGCGACAATTGTAACAAACTGGCTTGCTAGTCAGCCGCTCGTCTGCCAGCCCGCAGCGCCCTCTATGATCAACACGTGTGTGCATTAGGCAGAATGCACCGCAACTGCTCCTGACCTTTACAACCGCGATTGATTAGCCATCGTGATTGGGGGGAACGTTCCGGACCGCAAGGTTGCATGAGAATGTTCACTTGTTCAAGAAGGAAGTCAAGGGAGCTATGATTAGGGAACAGGAATTAATTTGCTCCTGTATCATCTACCCATCTACCCCTACCGGTAGGTGGGCATTCGCCAGGCACACGCCGGGCACGAGAACCAGGCCCTCCCACCACACGGGTGATAAGGAAACCGCCAGGCACACGCCGGGCACGAGAACCAGGCCCTCCCACCACACGGGTGATAAGGAAACCGCCAGGCACACGCCGGGCACGAGAACCAGGCCCTCCCACCACACGGGTGATAAGGAAACCGCAGGGTTTTAGTAGGTAGTGGGACGAATTCCCGAGCCCTACACACGGCTGCAGGTGTAGCTAGCCTGCAGTTATGGCACGTCAAACTGTTTCCCTGCGCAAAAAAAAAAGGTATACTTGGATTTTTTCCCAACTTCCCTATATTTATTTACAAGAATAAATAGATGGAACGGGTGATACTTTGGTACTAGCTGTGACACGACCAGGGACACGATCCGCATAAATTGAACGTAAAGTGTAGAGTAGTTGCAGGCATAAAAGCCTCATCCTTCCTTTATCAATGCACATCAAAGGTATCCACATCCAGAATCCCCGAGGAAAAAAATACTAAATCCTATCAAAGTTATCAAGTACCAAAAAAAGTTTAGGTTAATATTTTTGGTATTTCTCAATATTGGTCGTGTTTTAGCAAGTTCCCCAAATATCGTAGTGTGGGACGCCCTCAGGCCAGGTGGAGTGACGATCTGCGCAAGATGGCTGGCAGGAGCTGGAAGCGAGTCGCCGAGGATTAGGCTGAGTGGAGAGCCCTAGAAGAGGCCTATGTCCAGCAGTGGACTGCGATAGGCTGATGATGATTGAAGTAAATTTTCAATGTGTCGGATGAAGACATTGCTTGAGTCATAAATAAATTAAGATTTGGCAACTGATTTGAAAATTGACATAAAAACCTATCCGAGTATCAAAAGTGTGGATAAATACTACTGATTTCGCCTTTAAATACCTTCTTACATAAACATATATATTACAAGTGTCGAAAGTAAACGTCCATATGCCTAATAAATTAACTATAAACGTAACAAACGGACGAGTCGGAGGGTTTTATGTAAACGTGCGTATTCCATTACGTTTCCTGTTGAAATATTATTATTTCGTTTCATCTTCAGCGCGGGTAATGGCAAATCTATTGAAGACTGTGTCGTAATATTTAATTTTAGTGTTTAGTCTATGGACTGTAAAATAACTTGGTTAGATAATGAAATACAAAATAAAATATGTTCTAGTGTTATAAAGAGGAACGATTTGTATTTTTGTATATGACGAATAAACTCAAAAACCAAAGGACCAATTTCAAAAAAAAAACACCATTGGAAAGCTACATTCACCCTGAGTAACACAGGCTAGATTTTATCCCGTAGGTACGGGAAATAGTTCCCTTGGGACACGGGTGAAACCGCGTGACGGGCCGCTAGTAGTTTATATTTGGACGTAGTTTATCGAAAACGTTCCAAACTCATATACACACTTTTTCTTATTATTCATTGATAAAATATATATTTTACTTATGTTTACGTGAGTAATTATTTATTGCTTCATATATCACGTAGTAACTTTTCCGATGTCTCTGAAGTCACAGATATATCGAGTGACTGGAATTATGGTCTGTACCATAGATTTAAATCGTAACATGTTCACGCCCCATACTCCGACCCGATCTCAAATTGGCTCAAAAATTTGAAGCGACTGTCACATCTTATCGCAGGGACAGCATGTTGAAACGTACGACATGCCAAAAAAAAATAATGCCACATTTTTCTGATGTCAGGGCATAACTAACGGTTTAAATCTATGAGCCCGTACACATGGGCACAGCATAAATCAGTGACTGATTTAGTAACCTGTTTCGATGTTTGGATATATTATGGTGATTTTAAGTAATAGTAATAGGTGTTATTTAGAATGGGAATTCCTTTTTTGATTTATCTTTACTGATTAACCTACCGCCGACTAGGATAATGCATTTGACTTGACACCTATTAGTCAAAAGCTGTTTATTGTTAGTATAACCAGTATAACACAAGTTTGGGATAAGAGCCACGTTGCGGCTTTGGTAACTTGCTTTAGTAACATTTTTGAATATTTTTAAGAAGCATTTTTAATTGCTATATGTTTAAAATTATAAACAAAAAAAAAATCATCGGATCTAATGAGATCCTGACCAATGGGCTCAGGCGGGGATCAAACCCAGCGCCTCTTGCAATCCGGGCAAGCGCTGTGACTACTAAGCCACCGAGACCGTTAGTAACCTTAGTAACTTTATAGTCTTACTACTTAGCTTGACTACTGTCAATATATTTGACCCATTCCTGGATTCACCGAGGTGGCGTTAAACCAATCTCATGAGCGACGAGATTATTACATTTCAAGGATTTGTTTTTTTAATGTTGAGTTTAATAGAGACTCCCCGTGACAAAGCTACATGGTGAGCTTAGCACAGACTCCCTGTGTCTCAGATCCCAGAGCCTCTGCTATCCATGTCTCTGTTCGTGCCTCTGCACCCCTGTGTCTCTGCTCTTCATGTATCTAGGAAGCATAGTAACTTAAGGGGTACTAAAGAGGGTAACCTGATATCTGAAGATGGTCGGAAGTCGGAGTCGTTGCGCTCGTGTCTCTGCTCCCGATGTATTTGCACTCCATGTCTCTGCTCTCAATGAACTGACCTGATCTCCGAAGGTGGCCGGTAAGCGGCACTGGTGACGTAGACGTCGGAGTCAGCTCGCGGAGAGCCGTTGTGTCTCCGGCCGTTGCGCTCGTGCCTCTGCTCCCCGTTTCTCTGCTCTCCATGTCTCTGGTCGTGTCTCTGATCGCCGCCTCCGGAGGGCGACCGCGTCCGCTCGTCCATTGTCTGGAAAACATTGAAAATAATATTAATTATTTATATATTTGCCTATAAAAAAAATCAATGGTTTTAACGGTCGAATCCACTAGAGTGAACGGCTCCGCAAATGCATTATCTTATTTCTTATTAGGTATAATGTTATAAATGTGAAAGTTTCTTTGTTTGGATGTTTGTCCGTCAATCACGCTGAAACTACTGGACGGATTTTGATGAAATTTCGAACGGAGTTCCGGGCGGCCGCTAGTTATGACTAATATGAATATTGTGTCTGTTTAATTCAGTAGGATCGCTATAAAACTCCTAGTGCATTTCCCAGGATTAGCAAATAGAGTGAGTATTTCTTGAGCTAGAACGATAGCACGTAACGAAGTTGGTAACAAATCTGCTTTCACACTTTAAAATTCCAGCATAATATGGCAATGTTAAGATTAGGACCTATTTGTCAAAATGTCCCATAAAGCACTTCATCATACTTTTGTTTGAAAATGCATGCATTCTTGAAACATAATAGACGCATAAATCTTTCCAGAAATCTGTATACCGCAATTATAATCGTATCAATATATCACTGTACAACAACTTTGGTATGGTATGTGGTGTATAGAATACCCGTTTACCGACATCTTGAAACACAAACGTTCCATTGGTACGGGAAACCGCGATCTAGAAACTGGCCTTTGTGTCAACCTCCTAAGGGTCCAGCCACAGCTACGGCGGCGAGCGGCGCGGCGAGGCCGGCGATGGCCGCCCTAGATGGCCGCCGCGCGTTCGCCCCGCGCATCTCGCCGCCGTAGCTGTGGCATGCTTCATACAATTTCCTTTATTTGATATTTTCGCTCGCCACTTTCGCTGGCGCAAGACGCATCGCAAGTCGCACCGCTGTGGGCTGTGGCCAGGGTGTAATGCCCATTTAAATCCCAATAAAGCAGTTATGGTGGTAGGCTAGTGGCCTGATTGCATCAGTGGAAATGCCTTACAATATGTTAAGTGGAATGGGATTAGGAGATGGTGCTTGGGATGGGCTGTGGCGATTTGTGGCATGTTAGTTTGTGTCACTATGTGCAAAAATCTGAGTTCGTTCGTCGCTCATTTAAATCTCGCTAGATCGAGCGAGGTGACGCATTTCGTTTATATAAATTTTTGATGTCGCCAACTCGCTCGATTTTAAAATCTGACGTATTAATGTATAGTCCTGTCTCAAAGCTAAACTAAACTAAACTATGATTGATTATAATTATAGATCACACACCGAAAATTCGAAACAGGGAATGTTATAAATGCACCACTGGTCTTAAAGATAAGGGTCTGGTGTGGTGGCACCAAGCCCGATCCTCGGCGAGAGTCAATTGAATCGATAATAATTCCAGCCTTGACGCGGTGTGTGGGAGGGCACTACTAAAAATTTCGAGTTACCCCTTCACCTACCAGTGGGTTAAATTGGTGGGTGCGCGGGTCATCGCCCACTTATAAGACTCTGTGAGCTAAACTTATTTAATTTCTAGA
Organism: Nomophila noctuella; assembly: GCA_958496325.1. Taxonomy (NCBI): domain Eukaryota; kingdom Metazoa; phylum Arthropoda; class Insecta; order Lepidoptera; family Crambidae; genus Nomophila; species Nomophila noctuella. Next base: position 3,202,727 of record OY292494.1, read on the forward strand.
GTAGGTATTCGTATTTGCGTGTGCGCTAAGCCGTCGCGGGCGCAGGAAACGTCATTCGGCCCGTTCTAAATACATCACTCATTCGGTTTACTAGTACTACTCGTTTTACGGTAACGTTAAACGTTCTGAATGCGTATAAGCGTGACTGTATAGGATATTATTAGATGAGATTAAATCAGATAGTGTATCCCATTTATGAGTAATATTACAATAGCCTTACATAAATTTGTACTTAAATATTTTATTGTTAAGCCAGACGGCTGTCTGCCTGTTACGCTTTCCCACTTAAACATCCCAACCATTTTGATTAAATTTGCCACTTACAAACTTTAGACCCTGAGAAAGCACTTTAATTGCGAACAAAAGGGATCTGAAATTCACGCGGACGAAGTAGCGGACGGCCGCTTGTATGGAATAATATCCTAATGTTTTTAGGGCAGCTCAAATTATGACTAGCTAGGTACGCAGAAATTATGACAGTGCACAAGTGGGAGTGTAAACACAGGTCCCTATTTCTTCACTCTTCGGTGGGACAGCAAGCAAAAGAGAGATCAAGCGCTCGACCAATGACTTTTGCGGCGAATGTATTGTGTTGTGTTAAATAATGTTGATAATGTCTAGAAGAACACCTAATAATAATTATAATGTCTAGTACCTACAGGCTAATACATTGACCTTTGGTAACAAAATATTAACGACCGGTTCAATGACTTGATCCTCGCATAATATTACAATTACTCCCCATAAGGAGTCGATAACATTGTTCATTAGATTGTACTTAGGTTATCGTTAAAGTTAATATCTTCAATCTGTTGTGAGAACAGATCTAGATTTGCATATTAGGTGTGGCTTCTATGGCCAGTGGCTACCACGCCCTGAGTCTGAACAAAAAGATCAAGGTTCAGACTAAGCATTAAAGGTATTGTTAGCATTAATCTACAATACTAATAAACTATAAATAAATTAATGACTTGGACTAACACACCAATTGCCTAGCCCCAAACTAAGATCGAAGCTTGTACTATGCATGCTAGGGAACGGATAGACATAATTAACTACTTTTATATACATCCATGACTCGAGTACAAATGCCGATGCACATCACACAAATATTCTCCCCTATCGGGATACGAACCGGGGCCCTTGGTTTTGTAGCCAGGATCTCTGACCAACCGACCAAAAAAACCTTGATTCTGCGGAACTCGAACATGGCAAAAAAGACAAAAAACTAAATAATTGCAAATTGGTTCAAATCAGGAAATGTAGCAGCACTATTAAATCCGCGTTATGGAGTTATAATGGCAATGGCTGCTGTCAAAGAATTTAATTAATATCATAAAACAAGGTCCGCGTATTAAGTACCTTGCTCCTATAATAGACGAATATACGTTTAGGTAAATTTTCTACAAAATTTAAATAGATATGGTTTCATTTTCTCACTACAATGTTAGGATTGATTTATCCTAACGGAAAATTGTCCTAACGGAGCAATCACAGATTGATAGGTGTGTAGGTACTTGAAAAGGCAAACAAAAAATTGACTATTGCTGTAACCGTGAAGTTAACTTCATCGTCAAAATTATTATAATAAAGAATAAAAATGTACCAACGGATTTAAAATACCCACATAAATAAATGTGACAGGTAGTAAATGTTATTAGATAGTGCTAAAAACGATGTTATTCATGCGTGGGTCATGTAAACTACAAAATATAATATAACGTTCACTCACCGTATATTCAGACAATGTTCTTTCGGAAGGAGCGCGATGACTGTCATTCTCGTCCCTGGAAGATGCTCTGTGTAAATATCCCCCCGACGAAGGCGAGTCTACGCCCGACCTGTGAGTCGCCACGTAATGATTGTTCTTCACTTTGTGCGCCATATTTAGTCTTTGACCGGCCCTAGGTAACACTCACGCACATTTTCAAATTTCGAATCAACTGCGCGCACTCGACCGTGACATTTTACTTTTTAATTTTATTTTTGTAAAGGCGTGTGCCGTACTGCCAGCACTGCCACTGCTAATCAGTCATCGTTCGTCCCAGTTACAATGATTGGATCTTGTTCTCTCGTTCGTATCGTGGTGTTCTTGTAGGTCAGCAGCACATTGATCTGTAACAAAGGAAAGATTGATCATTTTATGGGATTATTATGTTTATTGACCTTTTTCGTGCAACCTTCGGTTTGAAATTAATTTTAAATCGGGTCTGTTTCGATTAGATAGGAATCGAGAGTGTTTTGTTTTCCTGTAAACGTGTACAATTGGAAGTAAAAGTTGGTTATTATTGAAATGTCATTTTGTTTATGGTTGACTTTTACTTTAAAAACAATAAAAAAATGTGAGTATCATGGTTCGTTGTAATCGATTCTGCGTAGTATGATTAATAATCGATTGCAGTTGTGATCCGATCGAATCGAACAAAAAATCTGACTGACACATCAGGGTTTGCTCGAGTGCCGATACGAAACAATAATGAGAACTTTTAGCTTTTGTAATAACTGGAATAATTGCAGAGATAAAATCACTAAAAGTCGATTGTTGTACAGCTTAATAGTCTATGTAAACTACGTAGTTTTTATATGGATATAGTTACCTACTAAAGTGGTTTTACCAAGTAAGTACATAACTTATTACTTTCTTTACAAGGTGCGTCTAGCGTAAGTAATTGTTATTTTCGTGTGTGGTCCGAGATTCGATCCCGTTCATTATCGGCTAAAGGACATGTCACAACTTGAAAAATAATATTATTATTAACTTTTTAATGAAAAGTAATTCGGCTTAATTAAAATGTCAGCACGCAAAAAAAGTCCGAACTAATTGTCTATGAAGGCGCTTAATCATGCATTACCTTCATAATCAATAAATTCAATAATAAAAAAAACTATAGATCTCCTTCAAACGCTTATTTCTATTAAAATAAAGTTCAGAATCGTAACCAAGACAACGAGTCATAGGCTTAACCTAAAACAACCGTAACAATGCCGTATCGATCGTCCAAATCGATTATAGTGACGCAATCGAGTTCTCGATTGTGTTGATGCTAATCGAGCCAGGTGAATTGCGAGTTATGTTTCGGTAATAACTTGTTGTAAGTATTTTTTATCTGTGTTCAATATCATGTCTTTGTTTTGAAATAAGAACTATGTTGGTTCTTTTGAACGGCCTATTATTTTATTGTCACAATTACACACGGTTTTTTTTATGATTTTATTTCTTTTTTATGTTGGGTAAAATGACCAGTATTTGGCATATGTTTAGTTACTGGTCACTTGGAAACTTTTCTTTTTGATATGAATTTAGTAGCTATACGGTTACCAAATAGTGCGGATCGGTTAACGAAATGCGAGCTCAATTTGATAAATTGATAAAAATTCAACTCAGGACATCGAGACCACGGTATTATCTTGAAACCTATTAAATATTATTAGGCACATGATATTTAGTATATTCAATAGTATTGAACATTCATGAAGACAATTAATTTGCTATATTATTACCACTCATCACTACATAGTTTAAAACAAAGTCGCTTTTTCTGTCATGTTGTAGGTATGTTGTATGTCCCTATGAACGTTTAAATCTTTAAAACTACGCAACGGATTTTGATGCGGTTTTTTTTAATAGATAGAGTAACTCATGAGGAAGGTTTTTATGTATAATATCATCCATTAAATAGTGGACAAGTACCACGGGCGAAGCCGGGGCGGGCCGCTAGTTACATTATAAATTGATTAATAGCACAAAACGGCCAATTAATTGACCCATCGATTGCACGACAATTTCTACACTGCATGCGAAATGTCTTACTCAACCACGATTGATGGGCTCGCCCGGGAATCGAACACAATGCCCTTTGTGCCGCGATCGGCGTGATGGATGAGCGGGTTATAAATAACTTATTAATTTGTTTGTGAGCTTGTATGTAGTTGATGCTGGAACGTAGTAAAATGTGGGAGAGATTTCAAATTGGCGATGATGTGAAATTCTAAATCTTTACTAATATAATAAAGCTGAAGAGTTTGTTTGTTTGTTTGCTATCCCGATTTTCCAGTGTGGCGGCTACGGGCATAACCCCCCTGTCGACGATAGGAAGAGAGTGGACTGTATGAAATGAAAGAAATATGGTGAGATAAGATGAAAATATAATAAAAAGCAATTAACACAAACCACAATGATCTTATCGCTAGGAAGGCGAGAGAAGAAGAGACAGATGTCAAACAGTGACATAATGTAATAACTTCTTTAATGTCGTCCTAGCCAGCCTGCAGTCACCCCCTTTCAGAAATGTTTACTCTGTTGTATCGCAGTGCAGTGGCCCATTTGAGTGTGTTTTAACGTTTGTTAGGTAGCACGTGTTCAAGTTGTATACCATCAGGTGCATGAAAGTCTTTCTAAATAACAAAGTTAAGTATTAAAACACTTTAAGTCGAAAAGCCGCGACCGACACTCGGCGGGATTATGCCCGCAATGTATTTTAAATGGAGGATGGTACACTTTTCCGAAATTACGTCGCGTAATATTGTATAGAAAATGGACTTCAGCCGAACTTTGGACGCGTTTTTTCCGCTGAATGTGTTTAAAATTTTAAACACTGAGTATTATTAACAGAAATCGCCCTTAAGAGTTTACTTCACCATAATTTTACTATGGCATTGCCGATTTTACAATGAGATAGAGGCTTCAGACGAGTTGAAAAGAAGACTCGATGGTATGCACTGATTTCAAATTGTAGGGGGTTTGATTACTTACCTACCTACTAGTATACCTATTTATATATAAACTGCTAGCGTTCGCATTCCGATGTTACTTTTGTTTTGTTAACAGACCCCGTGTGACCGGACGGTTAGTATTTCTAGCTCTAAATCTAGCTCTTGTGATTTCACGTGAATATACTAATTACATTTTTTTTTAACTAAAATAACATTTGCTTATTATAGAAGTTGATCCTTTTTAGGGTATCGAAACCAAATGGCTAAAAATGGAACCGTTGTACCTATGTCTGTCTGTCTTTCCGTCCCTATGTCGCAGATACTTTTTTCCGTAACAATAAGAACTATACTGCTAAAAACTTGGTAAGTGGATGTGGTCTGTGGACCGAATTAATGTTTTAATGATTGATGTTTATCACACAAAGCAGAAACATTTGCCCCTATTGATCTATAGAAGTTAGAATCCGTGTAGGTACTCCGGCTTTGTAATGTCAGGATTTCTAACCACTAGTCGAACGGGCCTGTCAAGGTAAGGTAGTTTAATATCTTGGGGTTAAGAGATTTTTAAATACTAAATTTTTTGATGATTCTAATCATTTCTAGGATACATACAGCACCACGCAGACTTAGACTACCTAACTTTGATTTCGAAAGTTTCCCATAACCATCTCGTTTATGAAGGCCTCAACAAATCTAATTGAATTCCTAAAACTAGGAGCAACCACGAAATCATTATTGTGCAAATGTGCTCAACTTGACCACACCTGCATTGTTAAGCAGAATGGACGGCACTGCGCAACAGGGCAAAAGGTTCAGCATTCGATTATCGACAACTTCAAACTTACACCCTATACTTATGGTAATAAGGTAGAGTTTACTTCGTCTGCGAACGGTAGCATTTTGACCATACGAGCCACCTTACTTCGGAATGCTAAATGCAATTTATTATTGTGTAATTCAATGTTTTTGAACGAAATTCGCCGGCACTAAATGTCACTGAGCTGATAATGCTGTGTTTTGTTCCAAAAGACATAAATCCGGCTTAGTTAAAATATATATTGGCATGGGAATTTACACATTTACTGAAAGCGCATTCCTTTCAATTTAATTAAACTAGCGGCCGCCCGCGAGTCCGACCGCATGGAATAGGGCACACATTTAAACAAACAACTACTTGACAAATGGACTACCTAACACAATTATTTTACAAATCGAACCAGAAGTAACTAATATTAGCGCGTTGAAACAAACAAACAAAAAGACTCTTCATCTTAATTATAATTTGTATAAGTAGTAGTCGTCTGCGAATCCTTAAGCGTGGTTTTTGGTTTTCGTACACATAGGTATATACTAAAGCGAGGAAGCGTCAAATGGACTATCTAACACAAAAATATTTTTTCAAATCGTACCAGAAGTTCCTGAGATTAGATTAGCGCGTTCAAAGAAACGAACCAACTCTTCAGTGTTATTAAATTAGTATAATTACTTGTGAACTGCAAGATCACAATAGTCCTGGTAATTTTAGTTTATTTATTTATTTATTTATTGCATTCACACCGTTACACATTTTATATAAGAAAAACAGTAACACATGCACCCTGTAAGGGCATAGCAATTATTATAATATGTTACATGAAACATTGTCATATTATTTTAAACATTGTCTGAAGTTAACAATTAATACGTAGGTACTGTCTCTTCACGCATACCAAAAGTGAATTGATGATCACAAACCTGACTGTTCTAAAAATGCACAACATTTTACCCGACCCGGGAGTTGAACCCACGGACCCGAGTTCAAGGCAAGGTTCCAAACCGTTAATCCATTTGTCACCGGTATCTTATCAAATAGAACTAGTGAACATGTTACTCAACTATTTAACCCAAATGACATACATACTATAGGAGACTTTACACATACACAAAGTCATTCAAAAGTGCACCTTATTGCATTGTCATAAGATCTATCAAGTACTATGTAGGACATTCCCGAACATACATTGCACAAGTTAGTGACAATGTTTACCAACAATTGTGCTAGTAATCGAATCATTAATATTGTGTGGCAAGAGAAAAAATAAACATTTGTCCGCTAACTCTCTTAAGTAGGGCGTTAAAATAAAATTAAATGTATTATTTCGTAAGAATATAATAGGGGACCCTGGACTCCAAGGCAATGGCCGAAGATGCGACTGGGACAAGCGCTAGGATGATGATGATGATAAATATACTTTTCCGCTTGCCAAATGCTGATTGGTGATCACAAATCCGTCTGTGTTCGAAAAAACCAATATAAATTTGCCCGACCCGTTAATCGAACCCGGGACCACGGCCCGGTACGTAAACAACTAGACTTCCGAGGAGCTTATTTTGTTATACTTACTTATGAATTAAAAATAAACATTCACAACCCATTATATCTACGTGACGTTATAATTTCAATTTCGAAACCCTTTGACTTCACAAAGGAGAAATTAAAAGGCTGATGCCTCACTATAAACTTTAATGAATATAAGCCGTCTTAACGACAAATGAATGTTGTAAAGCTTCTGTGTGGGAAAAAACCGCTGTTCACAGATTCACAGCCCATCAATATTGTACCGGTCCGACCCAATTCCTTCAAAGAACACTGACCCACTGGTGGACTCAAACATTGACCTAATAGTGGGACAAAAAACAGGGTATTCTTCGAAGCGCCACCATTTTGAAGCGCACCCAACAAGGTGCACCTAAACTATTCCTCAAAGAACAAAAAAAAATTAATACCCCGGAATGAGTAAAAGTTGGTGCGCTTCGCGGAAAAAATAAATAAAAAAATCCTTACATTAAAAATTCATCATAGCAAATGCCTAGCCCCGAACTAACCTCGGATCTTGTATGTACTATCGACGGCACAGAACGGATAGTCATACTCAAATACGTTTTTTTACATAAAAATAAAATAAAATTTAATACATTACACCCACAGCAGGACAAACAGACATGTTCATGGACACAAATGTTTGTCCTGTAAAGTGATCTGATCCGCGACCTCTTCGTCTAAAATTTTGATTGGCCGAACTAGTTTAGGTGCGCCGCTAAATGGTTGCTCTTCAAGGAATACACCCAGAAACAGTGGGCCAGACCGCCCATCGCGGCGGCATCTCTGATCCTAATCGCATTATAGTAATTCGTCAGTAATTTGTAACATCCAGTTGATTTGGCCTTTCTTTTTTTTATTCACTTGTACTTTTTGGGGGCCCGTGACTGATCTGTATGAAACAGGTATGGTTAGAAATAGATTTATTGATGTAAAGCTACTATAATTTAGCAGATAATTTACGTAGTGTTATTGTTATTTGTTTAATTGATAATTTGGCGCCCGTGGCTCAGTCCGCTTGGAGTTAGATTTCCGCACACATAGGGTTTTACTATAGCTTAAAGTCTTCCTCGAAAAATGGACTTTTCAACGCAAACAAACAAAATAAACAAAACCTCTTCAGCTTTATTACATAAGTATAGATTATATTTATATAGCTTTAGTTGTAAATAAAGGTTAAAACCTACAAGTTCGACCTGATTCAATCTAAATACAAGAAAAATATTATACATGTACGGAACCTATCATGTTCGGTAATTTTCGTTTTTAGGGTTCCGTAGCCAAAATGGCAAAAAAACGGAACCCTTATAGATTCGTCATGTCTGTCTGTCTGTCTGTCCGCCAGTCTGTCACAGCCACTTTTTTCCGAAACTATGAGTACTATACTATTGAAACTTGGTGAGTAGATGTATTCTGTGAACCGCAACAAGGTTTTCACACGAAAATAGAAAAAAAATAAAAAAATGGGGGGTCCCCATAGTTAGAACTGAAACTGAAAAATTTTTTTTTATTGAACATATCGTCGGCTTACTGCAAGAACTCATTAACTAGCACTTTTGTGATTTTGAGATACGGCCTGATGAAGTTTGGAAATATAATTAGGTATTATTTAAAAAGTATACTAGGTATAGTCGAAATGAAAATTCTTACGTATAGATCTAACATTTATTCATTTGTTTTATATATCAACATATCAAAATATACATTACCACTTTTTAAAAAAATCAAAATATGTAATTAATGACTTTTGCCAATACGTCCATTTCTAAGCAATTAAAAAGTAATGACTTCTAACATATGTCAATAGCCAAATTCGTAAACTGTTAATCTGGTAAATTAACTTTAGACCACACTTAAACTTCTTATCTAACACTACGACACTTTTAATGAGTATACGTAAAATTCAATGTAAATATTTCTCACTTAGATCATGCGCATAAAATCATTATAAACATTTACAGAACCACAATTTTTGGAAGAAATCACTAAGACTCTTTTAATGAGTTTAGGTTCAATTGAGTGTTCATATTTTTCACTGAGGTCATCCGCATAAAATCATTATAAGGATTTATTGAGTTCTGCCAGTGCTGGAAATCAATAGTGTCATAATACTATGCTACTACATGAATTAATTAAAGAAAAATAATGACTTCTTTTTACACCTAAAATCTAAGAAAGAGTACTTATCAATTTTTTACAAATTTTATCTTCGAAATTATGACAGATAGAAATTTACTGGTTTTTGCATAATGTAGTGCTACCGTTGGTGAATCCAACAATGTCAGTATCAGTACTTAATGACTTTTTTTAGTTAGTGACTTCTTGCAGTAAGCCGACGATATACGTGTGGGGTATCTATGGATAGGTCTTTAAAAATTATATTGAGGTTTCTAAGCTCATTTTTTTCTTAATTGAATACTTTGCGTGACAGACTCTTCCAAAGTGGAAAAAAGTGTGTCCTCTAACTTCTAAAGTAAGAAGATGATAAATCTGAAATAAATATATAATGTACATTACCATAAAAACTACCAACGAAAATTGGTTCGAACGAAATCTATTCAGTAGTTTTTTAATACGTGAAAAATAGAATTTGTACGGAACCCTCAGTGCGGGAGTCCGACTCGCACTTGGCCAATTTTTACCTTTTATCATCTGACAGAGAGGTTGTCGTAGAGGGCAGCGGAAAGATGGGTCGTGATGGTCCATCGGAAGTCCACTCGAAGAAATTATCATTCCGACACGCCAAGAAATGTATCGATATGGCATGTGATGAGGGTCGGCAGACGACCTGATGGGGTCACGCGATCAGATCCATATTTTACTTCGTTTTATTTTATTTGAATATAGTTTTGTCTCAACCTTTCGATGTTTTAATAGTGTATGTACTTGGACTTGGACTCGAGGTCTTGAGTTCGGTTCCCGGGTTGGTCATTTGTCGGTGTTTTCTAACAGAGCTCGAGATTGTGATCACCGATTTTGTCATTGTCAATCAAAATCACCAAAAAAGTGTGATGGCAAAAGTGGTGGTCAAGCCTAAGCCCATCTTTGTTACGAAAACGTAATTTCAAATGATGGAGGCCTATGGCCTAATGTGGGAAATTAATGTATTGTTAAGTTTACTTTAACTTTCTTTACAGTCGTTGTTAAGACATAATTAGATTAATGATAGACGTTTGGTAAACTTGATTCCATAGACAGAATCAACTTAAATAGTCGGAAAACGTGATTGAAACTGCAATTTTAAATTACCTCATAGACACCTGTCAACATTGATTAAATCAAAATCGATATGATTCAATATAATCGATTGAGTCAAAATCGCACGCACTATACTGTTGTACAACCTACTAGTATTCGATATGAAGTCTTGTGTGATCGCACTAAAGATCACTTTTGAATGTAGGCTTTAGTTGGTATACACATATTATTATATAAAATTGCACGATAGTAGGTACATGTTAATGTTATGATCGGCTGTCAATACTTGTTAACACTATGGAATCGTGGACAGGTTTATTAAACTCTCCATTCAAGTGGTAATATGTGCCACAGTCAAAGATACCTAGCAGTCATATTAGAATCAAATATAACTGTACCATTATATGTATTTAGTTTCCAAACTTAAATCTACAGTTACAGTTAAAGTGTCTTAAGTTACGAGAGGGAATTCTTTAAAATGTTTGTAAATCCGTGTGGAACATAGGTACTACGAGTTCTCTTAAATAATACCAATTTCTAGACCCTTAAGATAATTGAAGTTGTATTGCTTTATGCTAATTATGTAGAGTAGTTGTTTGTGAGTTCGAATCTTCCCACGCCAAACTTGACAAAAAATGAAATTAATAATTGTTTATTCAATATCTAGATTCTAGATGATTGCTTTTTTTTAAATTATTCTATACTTAAAGTGCTGAAGCTCTAATGTGTGTTACTTTGTGATATTATCCAATATACTCGTACCTTACTGTATCTACTTAATTGCGGAAGCCTTATCTAATTTAAATATATTATTACGATACCGTCTTAATCTAAACGCCCAGACTCGGGCGTGGTTGTAATACGGAGAGTAATCCATGTGTTTGATAACATATTCGATTAACGCATGAAAATTACAATGGATAGGGTCGTGTCTGTGGGTGTGTGTACTCAGAAAGCTATGCTATAGCCACAGAGAGGTATGTTTTGGGATTATAACAATATACCTATTCGTATATAACGAATTAAAAAAAAACACTAACAATCACTAAGAATCTTAATATTTGTTCGACGGAACAGTAATTGCTCACACACAGCTTAGTTTCCCAAATTACGATTTCCCAGTGTTTTAAATTATAAATCTATCATGAATATTTATTTGCATTGCTTATAATTCATACTTAATTATTATGTTTTTGATGCAGTGGCAGTATCATTAGCAGGTTAAGCTTTTAGATATTTTTTTAGGCGAATTTATTAGGCCCGTAAGATGGCTTAGAGGGCAACAGTGACACATAAAAAACGATCCAAGTCCGAGTTTCCTATTGAAATTTTTTGATGTAGACTTTTCGGCCACTCATGAAAAAGTAGTGTCCGAGATGAATAGGCGTCGATTATTTGCCTATCGCGATTGAAAAAAAAATATTAGCTTCGTTACTGGACCACGAACTTCAGTTAAAAGGTGAAACCTGCTACCACCAGGCTTCAAATCTAATCTCATTTGATGGGTTTATGATTGGTTTTTTACCATGGTCGATACCGTCTGAAACAGATCATTGTGTAATTAACCATTAGTTCCTTTTGTCGTGTTAGTAGTTTTTTGTATAGAGTTACTTTCGGTAGGACGCTCTTTGATTAAGTTTACGTCTTCATCCAGTGATGTGAAGGTTTTGGATGCTATTATTTTTTTATAATAGGGTGCATGTGAGTGTGGAGATTTCTAATTTTATCAGCAAACGTCATCTAAGGAGTGAGAAATTATCTTTCAGGTTTCAAAAGACTACCTATGTTAGACATTCATAATTTAAAATTCAATTAACGGCCCTGTTGGTCTCGTGCTCATAGCCTACAAACCGAGAGTCGCGGGTTCGAATCTCGCTAGGGGCAAATGTTTGTGTGTGAGATAAACGTCGTTATTAGTACTCGAGTTATGGATGTTAATAAAAAAGTATTGAAGAACATAATATGTAAAACCGTTCTTTGGCATCCATAGTACGAGATTCGAGCTTAGTTTGGGGCTAGGCAGTTGGTGTGTTAGTTAGTCCAAGGCATTTATTTATTTTTAAGGGCCAACTTTTTTAGTCTTTGATCTAATTTCCTTCCTTTTGTAATCCTTAACCTTTATAAGTCCGGTAGTTAGTCTACACCCGATATCCTCGTACTATTTACATAGTCACGCGGGAGATGTTTATAACTGGCCCGGGCGAATACGGGGCGGAATTGAATACAGTGGGAATTACGTCACACTTGACCGTTAGTGATTAATTTGGGTGAGTTAGGTTGAGGGATTCTCACGATTCTCACTTACTTGAAGGAGATTTATAGACGAATATTCCCTCAAACGGCATTGGAATTTTTTATAAGTTTCATTTGTGATTTATTAGAATTAGATTATTTGTTTTGGATGGTTTACAATTGGGTAATAAAATAATCATCGTGGTAAGCCATTGGCCAATTGTTGGCATTTGTTATTTATGGATTTTGTATTTGAACATTTGGGTAGAAGAAGAAATGTGTAACATTAACCATTTGAACTTTCCATGCAGATTTTTTTTACTTTACTCAACTGGTGTTCCCACCAGTTGAGTATCTTCTGATAGCACTCGCGACTATCGTAAAAAAAATGTTTACACACTCTACCTCAATGGCTCAAAAGTTATAAAGTGACGCTTCCCGATAAGCTCATTTATCCTAAAAATAGGTATATAAATCCAGTCGCTCACACAACCAGAAACAGCTTATGCGCAGCGAAAACGTATCTACTCTGCGCATTAACATTTGCGCAGACATTTTAGCATTTTACACTATTTAACACAGCCCATTACTCGCGCTATTACCTCGCGAACGGCGACCAACAATGACTCGAGTGTTGCCAGTCACAAAACGAGGTGGTCCACTTTAAGCACCCGATTTAAGAGCGTCCGTAACATGAGCACTTGGACAGATTTATATGTTTGGCTGTCTAAATTTGAATGCAGCCCATAGTGGAAAAATTGTGTTCTCAAAGAAAACGACTTCGATGACGGCTAGTCTTACGATTAGATTAGGTACGCAGGATAAATTTGATTATAGTGCACAAGTGAGTGCGCAAGCACGGGTGCACTCCCTATTCCCTCACTCATATCGTCCGGTGGGACAACAATCAGACAAGACCGCAGAGCGAGATCAGGCGCAATACTAATGGCTTGCAGTGCCTTCTGAAGCACGGAGGAGCTCGAGATGAAATTTCGCGAGAGACAATTAACTTCGCACGCCGAGCGCGCTAACCAATGCGCCATCGTACTTCTCAAGCATCGATATAATCAGCAAGCCATACGATTACATAATTCCCCAAACTGGACAAGACCAGGTGCGGGTTGCGGCAAGTTGCGGGTGCTCAAGGATTGGGTGCGCAAAGTGGATTTCTTTTACAAAACGTTTCCACGGAACTGTGGATTTTGCGGGAAACGAGACAATGGGTCGTTCAAAAATGTGCCTATGCGCAGGTCGTGAGCGAAAGTAGGGTTGTGGTAGAGTTTACCTATATTAGTGGAATAGACTAATAAAGTCAGACACGACTTTAAAGTTAGTGCAATACAAGTGTTACTAAAAGCTAAGCTAAGATTGATTTAAGAATTCATCCATCATGAATATATTGTTCCGTAGCAAAATGGAAAAACTGAACCCTTATGGATTCTTCATGTCTGTCTGTCTGTCTGTCCTCCAAATAAGAGAACGATAAAACAAAAAAAATATATAACAAAATATACTGCAAATATTTTAAGGGCGAATTATTTAGTGGAAATGTAATAAATTTTTCTAGTAATTTTTTTTTTTTATTATTGCGCTAGTTTCCGAGAAAATCAACAAAATAAATTGAGTGAATAATTGGGAAAAGTACAAAATTTGTCATATGCAAGACAGCTAGTCGTGTCTTATCAGTGTAATACAATTACTACACTTGTCCTGCCCCAAAAGCAATGTGGTGGAGAGGGGTCGAAGCTTACAGGACGAAAAGAGCAATTTGGCCAATGCAGAAAATGCAAAATTTTTAGGCATTAATTTTAACTTTTTAATATCTGATATTGATTACATTGCCACTAAAGAATTCACCCCTAAAATATTTGCAGTATATTTTGTTACACCCTATATAATGTACATTACCATGCAAACTTAGTATGTAGTTTTTTTAATACGTTATAAAAATATTATTTGTTAGGAACCCTCAGTGCGCGAGTCCGACTTGCACTTGGCCGGTTTTTAATAAACATTCATTAATGGCCTAAATTTCTCTGATCTTCAAGTTTTCTGCTGTTGCTGACGCAGCGTATCAAGATATTGGTGCATTTAATTATAATTCGACCATAATCTTCTACTTTGAGTGCCAGGCTGTCTAAAGATTGGTCGCCTTGGCCGAAAAACGGCTGTTAATACTACTGTGGCGGCTTGAGCGTTAACAAAACTTGTCGGCAGAGCTAACCGCAGCTTACACCAGCGATTAACCCTTCGATGCAGGTGCCCCAGCACTGATTGCGCGATACCATCGGCCCGCCTCCGAGCGGAACCGATCGCACACTGACGCATTTGAGGGTTAACTCATCGATGTTGAGAAACTATGATATTGCATCCCCGATTTTTTGGGGCATCTAGAAACGTGACGATACAAGATTTGCCGCTTTAGCCGAAAAACGGCAAGTAAGAAGGCTAACTAAGCTATTAGCATTGCGATTCGAGTGATATGTTGAGGAACTGTTTTGTTGTATCCCCTGATTTTCGGGAGCTATTGGAAACGTGACGATACAAGATTAGCCGCGTTAGCCAAAAAACACCTAAGAAGGACGGCTTTTATTACAATGCGGCTTGAGCCTAAACAGTAAACTTGTCGGCAGAGCTAACCGCAGCTTACACCAGCGATTAACCCTCCGATGCAGGTTCCCCAGCACTGATTGCGCGATACCATCGGCCCGCCTCCGAGCGGAACCGAGCGTACACTGACGCGTTTGAGGGTTAACTCTTCGATTCCTAAAAACAATTCTATGTATAGTTGGTATTTGAGACCACGAAGTCCTGCCTAACCTGTCTTGGAAAAAAAGTGCTCCTTTAAGAAAGACTATGAAGATCTGCTTGGTCCTGAAGTTTTTTTTGGGGCAAATGAATCCTCTGTAGATTAGTGTCTACATAAAATAACGCGATGATAGCTTATTTTAACATTTCAAAAGCAAGGAAATATAGCAAAGAAGACCACACCAATCTAAAATACGAAAGAATTAAGGTTTCTGTGAGCATACAAAATTCCACTCAATATTAGTTCAAATGTCAAAACATTCATCTTCATTAGCAATAATATCGAAATACTGCTCATATTTAAAAGCTAAATCTATGAGAACGACGTTTAATCTAACTTACCGATCCATGAATCCTGAATCTAGTCGTTTTTTGCCTATACAGCGGATGCAACATCATCCATATAGATGGATATTTTTTTGAAAAGCTGTTATTTCTTACAAATGCTCCCACGACGGATGAATCTTTAGCAGTAGTTACATCGATAAGTCGACCAATTCCAATGTAAACTGCCTTGTTTGCATGCAAGCACTTTAATTAAGGCTGTAAATCCTATTTCAAGTCTAGAGTGATATATTTAAAACCTATAACGAAAGAAATATGTTCAAGATGTATCTTTGCTATCACATATGTAGCTTACTTTGACGCTGGGATAAAAAAAAATACCAAGTTTTTACTGTCCGAAAAAGCACAAGCAATTGAAGAATTCCTTTTCAGTGCATTATTAATGAAATCATACCACTTATTTGTAATGATTACATAACAAGTCCATAACCATAATACCATTAGTTTTATTCAAAAGTATATTCGCCATTTTTCTATTTTTAAAATCTGAAAATAAACCTGATTGAAAACAAATCTCCAAGGGAACTAAGGGACCTTAGGAATCACAAGATAAAATTCTATACCCTACACCTAATTGTATTTAAAAATGCAACAGTTATAACATTCAAATGGAAACATATTATCACAAATTTCTTCAGCTCAGGCACCCAATAACTTACAGTGCAATCCTAACAATTCCGCTCCCTATACACACATTACGATGTAATTTATTCAACTCATTTAAATAAGAGCATACCCGCATACCGCATACATTGTCGGGACATGGATCCCAGTGTGCGTTGTTCTTATTGCGATCATAACTAACAGTTAAGGGCTTTCTTAGTAGTTCCGCATTTCTTACCGTCATATTGGATAAACTTGCATCTAACTACTTGTTATCTGGTTCGAAGGACCAGAAAATGGCTTAGTCGGAATTCGAGCAGAAGTCGTGTAGGTAAACGATTTCATTTGGAAAATGTTTGATTATTACATGCAACAACTTCTGTTAGGTAAATCGCTCGCGACTCCGTCCGCGTCGATTTCGGTTTCGCACACATAGTGTTGTATCTAACACTATGTGTACGAATTTGTCGGGGAAGCCCGACAAATGGACTTTCCGAAACAACAATATTTTTTTTAATTCGACCCTGCAGTTTCAGAGATTAGCGCGTTCAAAGAAACAAAAAAGCTGTTCAACTTTATTATATTAGTATAGATTGATAGAATGCATACAAAAAAGAATTAGGTGAATATAACTCGTTGTAAATACTATAATACTCCTTGAAATCACCAGTCATGACATTCTATCCTACCTACAAAGCAACTAATTACCTCGTAGAAACGTTGCAATTCCATATTAATAGCTTCAGATATCGTCAAATGGAGGTCCAGTATCGATAATTGAATAAATGCACGGTAAGTTGCGTAAGGGACCCAGGATCGAGCCCTGGGGCACTCCGTGATCGCTTTGAGCTGAACGATGATAGATGAAGCTAATAACAGTAGTATTAATGTTTGTGATTCGCTTGACCGTTTGTCTGTTCGGTTTGTTGGTATAGCCTGTGTTTAGAATTGAGTAGTGGAAATGCAAGGAATGATTGTACATCTGGATTAGAATTATTAAGAAGAATGTATGTACGTTTGCACTCATGCACCAGTACAATTACTTTGTTTTTTTCAACAAAATCAAAAGAATACGAGTATTTTTTTGCCTTGTGTCTATTATTGTGCTATGACAAAGTACAGTATAGAAACAAGTGATGCTTTACATAAGGTACAATCAAGGTTAGGTTATTAAAACCTCAATGTAGTTAAAAATAACGTAAAGCCTTTGCTCTGTCTTTGCCGTTATCAGATTGCTGTTCCAAATTAGGCGGTGCATCTTTATCATAATCATTATGTCTGTTTGCATAAAACATTGTTGACAACCAGATATTAATCTTAGTTAAGTCCACTGCAGATGTTTTAATAACAAAGTGTAGCACATTTGTGCATTAACTTTAGATTGTTCTGTCATGTTGATAATCGCGAAGAGATATATCTCTTAAATATTAAATTAGAATTGACTAAAACTTGTGTCTTTTCTTTCGCGTCACCAATCTTTGTAATGATTGGTAATGCCTTCAAGAATACATGTTACCATAATTGGTTGATGGTAAACAGAAAACGCCACTTCCCCTACAAAAATCGGCACTGTCTTTTGATCAGAAAGACCTTCAATAACTCTATCATAACTTTTAGATTTATCAGAAGCTATTGCAGCTGGACGTTAAGAGCTTGCTATAAATCCGCCGATGCACAATCGTTCGATCGCCGCAAGGGTCCGTTGGTATACCATCTACTGATGATAATTATAATTTCGTGTTGCTCGTAATGATGGGACGTCGATTCAATTCAGATTGCGCTATTAAATAGGACGATGGGTTGCCGCCTTGTAGGGGCTTTACCGTTCAGCGGAACATTGGTTTCGCTTCGGTTAGGAGCTAGTCTTGTGTTTAAGTATTTTACTAATAATAATTGTGTTCACTTAGCTATTTTAGTGAGTTTTTTTAATCTTTATCTTTTACCCGATTTGACCTGGGTTTGAAGCGATACTGATTGTCTATGTCACAGCCATTGATACACAGTTAAAACATTAAAATTTTATTGAAGTAAATTAGGTGACCGTTTTTTTTTTGGTCTTTTCAGTAAGTAGAAACGCAGTTCCACATGAGAAGTATTGTAAACTCTTTAATAAATCCTGAGCAATAGAAGTATTCGTCTAATTATAGCTGCTTTAGACCCGTATTTGTTTACCCTGGAAAGCCTATTTCCTAGACACAGTCTCATTAGCATTCGTTTTTTCTAAACCCTTCAATTAACCTAGTGTTATACCTGGGTGGCGGCTACGCCATTAGACAGTTGCGTCGCTTAATTGGGCCCGTGTCGTTCCGTATCACGTATCTATGCAGCTTAGAAGTAGTTAGAACACTTTATTACGCGAAGCGGAAAAACGGAACGTTTCTGGTTAAGCTTTGGCTAGCTTTTGTACGTCCATCGATCACCATTAGTCGGCGAATCTAGTGAGGGATCGAGAGATTGTGTTTTACACGTACTTCTCAACACTAATGGCCGGGGAACGAGAAGATTTCTGTTTACACTGGTTCTCTGGCGCAGATTTTTAGTGTGATACATGAGTCTTGGGTGGAATTTCTCATCATTTGGAAGGCACGCAACACATCTGATGGTAAGCGGCCACTGCGTTCCTATTGGTTGATTGCATTTAAATCATCTCGTTAGAGACAGAAGCTGCGACTATATATCAGCCGTATGCCTATCACTGAAAAAATCAATATATTTTCAAGTAGCGGTCGCCTGCCTCCGTCTGCGAGGATTTCGGTTTACGCACACATAGTGCTTTACTATATCTAAAAAGAGTAAACAAAAATAATGAGAATGCCCCGAACTGCTGAGCTTTCAGAAGTGTTATAGTGAGTCAATCATAAAAGATAGACACATGTTGTGGGACATTTTTTTAATAATTTTATGTAGAATATTTCCGTTATCATGATTTCTATGTATGTATCTTTAACCATTAAGGCTGCACACGCGACGGAAGCTTTAATTTCAGGTAAGCACTTGAAAATAAGCTCGCTTATACCTAGCAAATTCTGCGCTAAGCTAATAGCTTGCAATAATATAATCCAGAAAATTTTCCCAAAAAAAAAAACGGAACGTCTCTTAAATCTTACATAGATCTACGACTTAAATATCCACACAATTGAATTCATCTCACCATACACGGCAGAAGCCGCCAGACATATTTGTATCAAGCGGTGAGAAGGTAAAATCTGAATGATAATTACAAATCACAATGGCCCAGTTGCAGTTGCAACTGCAACATTGCACGGCGCATTGAACCCTTAGTTTAGAAACACACTTAGCTGAAAAAACGCGATCGAAGTTTGGTGGCAACGCATTTTCTATACAATTTCACGCAAAGTAATTTCGGAATGGTTAAAACACAATTAGTATGGAAACACACTAGGCGTAAAAAGCGCGACCGAAATCTGACGTGACTGCGCCTGCAATGTATTTTGAATGCATGATGATCTATGACTCTGCATGCAGAAATGACTACACGTTTTATGTATGTCAAATGCATTGATTGCCACCTAACTTCGGTCGTGTTTTTTTCAGCCTGGCATGTTTCCACACTTAGTGTAGAAACAACGCGTTTTTTCGGCCTAGTGTGATTCTAGACTTAGCGGAGTCGTCCACAACAAGACAGACAGAAGTTAGGTTAATAGTTCAGTCACGAGGTGTGAGTAATTACTGGTGAGTAAGTTACGGTGACATATTTGGTAGTCACTCTTCTTAAAGTTGTGGACGTGTGTTCTGCTGTGTCTGTGGGCGTTTACTTGTACATATTTAAAGCAGGGTTAACCAACTTTAAGTGGGGTGGGTTGACAATTTAATTTCAAATCAGTGAATACTACATCTACACTAAAATTATATTATAGAGGGAAGATTTGTATTTTGGTATGTAACGGATATACTCAAAAACTACTATAAAAAATTGTTAAAACCGCGCGGGTGAAACCGCGAGCGAACGGCTAGTAGTAAATAAAGTAATTAAGGTGAAGAGTTTGCTTGTTCATTTGATTGTTTGAACGCGAAATTTATATATAAAATTGATATATATATATATATATATATTGTTATCATTCTATACATACATATTAAGTCAATTATTGAATGACGGCGTTCTCCTCGCTCCTACCCTTTTTTTAATCACCCGACAGGGTCCATATTTGTACTGCCTTTATTGTAACATCTTTAGCATTATGATTTGACAAATAAATTAATAAATGAATATGAATGAATGAATATGAATGAATGAATGTGAAAATTCCAATAGTTTTGGATAGTCAGTTAAGACTTCTCACCAATCCCACCGCAACATCCAACTGCATTCGCTTCCCTGCATAGCTGCATAACAGCACTGTAGTGGGCGGCGCGCCGAAGGGCCACCTGCGGCCGAGCGGATCGATAACGGGTCCTGATGATGAATGGACTGGAATTGGGACGGAACCGAATCTATGACTACTGTGAGATGGTCAGTTCTGTTGGTATTTGTGGCGATTGTGGCGGGTTAAGAAGGTGTGAGCAACAGTACTCACTGTTGCTCATTGAAAAAATAATGGGTAACACACAATAACACACTTTATTTTATAACTTGCAACCCACCCCGGTTTCGCACATTTTTGAATCACTCTATTAGATAAAAAAAAAACTAAATAAAAAGGAACGAATGAAATTGGTTGCGTAGATTCATACAGGTTGACTGGTAGAGAATGCCATGCGGCATTAAGTCCGTCTTTTGTACATTTTTATAAGTTTAAATAAATAAATACATGGGGATTGTTTTATACTATGTGATAACATTATTAGACATAAATATAATATTATCTTACCTGCAAGAAAAGCCAGATGCTAAATTAGTATCTATCGAAGTCAATAGATCATATTATGTATGTTTTAATTTGGCCATCTTTGCATCATCGCTTGCTATAAGATGAAATTAATGTTTATAATTTAATTCAAGAAAGTAAACACATAAAATATCCAAGAAATTCTTTAAAAATTTACCCACGTTGTAGAAATACTTTACATATCAACTCACATACGTGACGTATAAACTTGTCTGGTCCCAAGAATTGATACCAGTTTTGTTTCTCTCTAAAGATAAGTTTGGTACCATAAAGTTCTTTTGGCGTATTAATTACCCGCATAGTGTGAACACAGTGCACCTGAGATATATTGCTCATTGTTTTAATTTATAAGCGACGGCGATTGTATCGTTTTTTTTAATTTTTTGGCAAATGAAGAACATTATATTGGAACGAACGTCCTCTGATATTCTTTATTGTGAGGATTTATTTACCTTCATCTATTAAGATGAGAGAGCCAAGTTGTTATTTGTGTAAAACTAAACTGAAAATAGAATTTATTAATAAAACCAGTTGCACGTTAACATCTAAAAACGTACGTGTTCTTAACAACTCAAATATAAAATTTTTACTGCTTTTAAATGCCCAATACCTACATTGTTATACATAACAAAGTTCTTAAGTGATCTTAAAGTACAAATTATGTATGAATTATTATAAAATTACATATGATTTATAGTCGGAAAATATTTGGCTGGAGATAAAAGTCGAACACTATTTGTGGTAAAACGCTGTAGCTTAAGACTCAAAACCGTACACTAAACACTGTTTATAACATTGGCTGTATAATGAACAACTTTCAAGAGCGATTGGGCCCGAGCTCCATTCCACTCGTATTTCAATGTGACAGTTTATCTGTGGTTAAAAGGTTGTCGGCCTCTGCCATTAAACTTTTTAAACACTTTTAATATTGTAAGAACATCCCACATTACAATATTAATCTTAATGGCGTTTATATTAATCTATTAAAAAGTTTGTAGCTTTAAAAATGGTTAATATTTTGTAACTAGCGGCCGCCCGCGACTCCGCCCGTGTGGATTTCAATTTCCAATAGCCTAACTAAAGCATTCCTCGTCAAATGGACTATTCAACACAAAAATATTTTTTTAAATCGGTGCAGTAGTTCCTGAGATTAGCGCGTTTAAACAAACAAACTCTTCAGCTTTATATATTAGTATAGTATAGATAAATATTGAAAACTTAAGCTGCTTTAAATCTTTTAAAACTAGAAAAAATACTAAGAAAATTTCATTTGTTACTCGTTCCCAACATTTCAAGATTGTTTTAAACCTCTTAAAGGTGGACCCGCGCGACCGCGTGTTGATTGTGGTATTAACATTAAGTATTTTAGCGATAGCAATTAGCGCTTGCCAAAAATTCAAAACTATATTGCATGACAGCTGTGGTCAGATGTGGACGCACCCTTAGAAAAATTCCAATAATTCTCATCCGTCATTTTAAGTTAAAGATCAGACGGTTAGTGTCCACTGTCCATTCCTTTCGCACTTAATATACGCAAAAACCCCTGGGAACGACCTCGATTAGAACGTGCCGTCAAATCGACAACTGATTAATGTATTTATGTATATTTTACCTATTTGCTAAGCGGTATTTGATACCGCGTAATGGGACACTATTAGGGCATTTTGCCATAAATCTGTTACCTCTACAACATGGCCTTACACTCAAGGCCTTTGCGTGGGAACCCGAGCAGCAAGCAATTCGATTTATACCATTTGTTATCTGTCCATTGACGGTTTTTGTGGAGTATGGTAATGTTCGGTTAACTGGTGTGGAGCATTGAATATCAGTGTGGAGTCTTCAACATGAAACTTGTGTTATCGTTTTTTCAATCATAATGCGGGTTCCCTGTAATTTTGAGAATAAAGGTAATTTAATTTGTTTGAAGATAATGTTAGTAATGTTTAATTCATTTTACTTGAACTTTTCGTTACAATGCTTCAAATCGTAGACAGATCTAGAAAATAATTAAGTTTATGATATATTTAACAAGCAGGTTATTCAAGCCGGCCATGTCCCTATCAATCTGGGAAAACCAACACCAAAGTGCAAGTATTATTTTGATGTACCTCATTAGTCTATCTCTAATGAATAAGTAAATAATTAAATACATAACATACCTAGTACGTCTAATTTTACTCTGTCTATCAACAGATAACTAGTGGGTGTGTGTAACTCGGTGTTTTAAATCTAGACTAATATTATTTGTTTGTTTGTTTGAACGCACTTATGTCAGGAAATTCCAGGCAGATTAAACAATATTTTTGTGTTGTATAGTCCATTTGACGAGGAAGGCTTTAGGCTTATACTATATACCAATGTGTAGAAACTGAAAACCATGCCATGCGGACGGAGTCGCTGGCGGCCGCTAGTAATTAAATACATTAGATAGTACGTCCAACTTTACTCTTTCTATAAACAGATAAAATAGCGGATGTGTGACACGGTCTTTTGAAAGTAACTTTTGTCAATTCCGATAGTGAAACTCTAGTACCTACCAAATAATACCTCACTGCACTCCTCTTGACTGTGTGATTGGTCAATGCAGCCAAATCCGGGTATTGTGGCCGATCTTATCGCATAGTTTACGGCCGCGGAATTACTCGCGGTCCATTTGCATTGATTTGTCTTGTCTATGACTTATGCAACAGTGGTAACAGTGACTACTAACTAGCCTTTGGTATTTACTATAAGGCCTGTATCTATACTAATATAGTAAAGCTGAAGAGAATGTTTGTTTGTTTGAACGCGCTAATCTCAGGAAAACAACTGGAAATAGTTCGAATATTTTTTCGTTGGATAGTCCATTAGTCGAGGAAGGCCTTAAGCTACTCGTGTAGTATGTATAACACTTATGAGTGCGGAAACCAAATTCCACGCGGACGGAGACGCGGACGGCCGTTAGTATTGGATATATTTGCATGCATTCAAAATTAATGGTTCAATAATACACGTGAGACTAGATAAGTTAGTTTTTAGTTTACCTTTTGTCGATTTTAGTCCCAGTTTTCACATTAAATTAAGTAGCTCCATGTCGGGGCCGTAAAATATATAGTTATTTCTTTACCTTTCTTGTAATTTTGTTGGAGAGGAGCAAAGTAAGTACAATCTGTAATGTTCAGAGTTTACTTTGTGAGGCTTAGTAGTTATTACTAGATAGGTCATCCTATCATGATTTTGCATTGACTTTAGTATCAACTCGACAAGAAGCCATTGGAAAAGATTAGGTAAAGATAACTTTTAAACATAATTAATATTTAATCATTTTGAACCACCCTATAATTCATTACCCAGTAAAGATCATCTTAATAATGCCTATTAAAGGTTATGCAAGACTATTAAATTACCTGTAATTAATAACACAACAAAGCTTATAATTTCAATCAGGACTATAATAGAATAATACACAAAGACTCTATTGAGAGGCAAACACAATCATTAAAAGCCAATGAGGCTCAAAACAGCTCGGCGCAAGCGCATTGTCGATGATTGTATCGATACAAAGGAAAAATGTAACAACACTAGCTCTACAAAAGGTGTATAGAGATGTGTTGGACAAAAGACCGATATCGAGAGTTAGGGTTGTCTATAAAATTTATTATTCTCGTAATTCTTTGACATATTTCAGTTAACGGACACATGAATGTAGCCCTTATATGTAGTAAAGCTAGAACTGCAGGTATGTAATTATTGAAATTTCTAACTGACGACCCGCTTGGTGTAATGGTCAAGATGTTGCCTATTACGCAAGAGGTCGCGGGTTCGATCCCCGCACAGGACAAACATTTGTGTGCATGAACATGTCTGTTTGTCCTGGTCTGGGTGTTATATGTATCTATTTAAGTATATTTGTAATACCACTGTTGATTCTGATGTCTGTAACACAAGTGCTACTTAACACGGGGTCAGATCAATGTATGTGATGTTGTGAAATATTTATTATTATTATTATTTAACTGCTGCAGCTCAGAGAGGGAGGAAATAGTATTAAAAGAGACAGCGTTATATTCGGCAAAATATATAAAGCTAGCAGTTTCATTTTCCTATGTACTAGTAAAATCAGAGAAATAATGGAATGGCTCCTAAAAGGGTATCAAGGGACTATACCTACGTATCATTCGGATATCATTATCACCGCCTTTGGCTCCAACATACGCTTTTCAGCCAACCCTACCCCACTTTAATTTAACAAATAAATTAGTTTTAATTGAAACGTCAGTCACTTGATATCGATATATTTTTTGCCCTTTTCCCTAAGAACAAAGCCGGCGGTGAGTCATCGGCTTTAGATGCAATATAGACCACATTGAAAACCGCCTTTATGTAAGTCTCATACATGAATGAGTACGAGTTTTTAGAATAACATTGATTTAATGGAACGGGATGACGCCGTGGGAATTTGCTGGATGATCTGGACCAGTACTAGAGTTTTGTTTTGTTAGATTTTAGACTTTCGCGTTGCATTTTAACACGTCGTTGCAACGCAACCGAAACGTCTAGCTGTTTAAGTGCACACCGCACATTAGCGCCGCCAATCGCTATTTAATTTAATATTAATAATACATTTCTGATATTTAGATTTAATAACTCTCTATAAAGCTCTAAAGAATAACATTTATGATTTTATAAAAGTGACTTTTATTACATTGTTTATCATGAGGCTGTCATTGGCAAATGTTTGTGTGAGGAACACCGATATGATTACAATCATAAATATTTAATTAATTAATTAGATATGCCCTCGCCATGTTTTGACCCGGTCTGACACAGAGCCTGTAATGTGAAACGATTGTAGCTTCATATATCATAGTAAGTAACCATAGCAACCACCGTGCAGTTCATTAAAATATTGCCACAGTTTTCTGGTGTTGGAGCATATCTCTATGATTACAATCAAACTATCGGACCTACCGCAGTTCTACTGTACTAGTACTTTCCCAGCACCTTTTGAAGAACTGTGATTCTTATCTCAACGGCATTAGACAGGTTTTGCAGGAAAGGAGGGAAAATGGTTTATTTTATGAGTTTGATCATTTATTAGAGTAGTCGATGGCTTCAGTCGGAATCTGCTGTGACCGCCAGGGCCGTATTCAGGATAAAATATTATTCAATAATCACTACTGAATATTCTTTTCACCAATGAGCTGTATAGGCTGTGCTGTATTTGAGTAACTATTATAGATGTTACATATGTTACTTCCCAAGTACTGTTTTTGTTATAATTGATTATTTAATTTGATAGAATTTCATTTTTTTTTACAATTTAGTAAATACGGTCATAGATAGCATTATATCATGCGGGTAGCATCACTAACCTCCCAAGACGTAAAACGAGTGATGATTAAAAATACACAAATAATTTTTTACTGTTTTGTAGAAGCAAGCATCAAAAATTACCATTATGCTTTCCTAAACTTAAAATCAACTGATATGTAATATCGAATTTAGGCTCATATTAATAAATCGCTTTCAACTGCGAGATCGATCTTGAGATGCTATTTTAATACAAAACAGCGCCTCAAGTTCGCTCTCAAGATCGATCTCCGAGTTGAGAGCGATTTATTAATACGAGCCTTACAGAGTTTAAGCCAAAACGCATCTTTGTAACGAAAACATTATTTCAAATGATGGAGGCCTTTGCCCTGCAGTGGGACAGTAATAGGCTGATACTTTTTACAGAGTTATTCCCATTAACCCTAACTCCGGCCCACCGCTAACACTCCGCATGTTTATTCAACAAGGAAGCCCATTGATCTGTGGGAATGCCCGGTGTGCCTGAACCGGGAACGTCCGTTACGCGCTAGCCTCGTAAACAAACCCCGCAGACTGCTGGGCGCATGGCACTACACTTGTGGTAAATGTCTAATATTGCCATAAATATTGTAATAAAACCTCTGTGGTAAAATTAAGTCCTTATTTTCAAATATTTTAATACCGGCCGTTTAGAAAAGGGCGGGTATTATTAAAAAAAAAGGAAGTTCTGCCATATTTTTTCGTTGGATACTTCTACCGATTACATTTAACATCTTTTAAACCGAAAGTGTGTTTTATTTGACGGGAGTTCACGCATTGGAAGTTTTTTTTTCATAGTAGTTGCTAACAGTAAAAGTATCTTTTATTTAGGTAGGTATATCTTGAAAGATAGATAGTTATAACAGAACAGTATTAGGGTACGTACGTATCTTTATGTTAATTGCGAGAGGTAGGTAGGTAGGTAGGTAGTGGATTTGATTCCCGGGATCAAAAAATTGTAAAGTATCAGCCTATTAATGACCCACTGCAGGGCAAAGGCCTCCATTATTTAAAATCATGTTATCATTACAAAGATGGGTTATTTAATTAAACAAATTGTGCCCATTTTTTTTCCGAACGCGAAATTGGAATATGTGTTATTTGAAAATGATGTAATGTCACTCACCTTGTTAGTGTCGTTATCTGAAACAAATAAATATTTTTTTTATAACTTTTCTTTCAGTAAAATTATGAGTCATTTTTGATATAGGTATGTAAGTACGTATATTATTAAGATATCTATTAGACACAGTATCTACTGTAATCAATTTCCAATGCGGTATCTATTTTTCGGCTGAAACTATTCACTATGAATAAGATGAAATGCTGTCAATTTAAAACAATATAGGTAGGTAAGCTATATAGAAAAGGTAGCCAACATGGGTTAACCTAAATCCAGGTCTAAACTTTTATGACACTCGATAAAGATAATCATCAAAATCGGTTACGAGTCGCCGGCAATATTTTCAACATCAGGCAACATGTTGTTACTCCAGTTTCTAGATTTCTAGGTTTAGCCCCGAGCTTATCTAGCCTTTAATCCAGGCACAGAGCTAGGTTATATCTTAGGCGCCCGAGGAGATTGTTAGACCTATCGTGCTAGATTGGATTGTATTTTAGGTTATCATATTGCTATAAGTATTGATTTTCTTTTGTTTGTGTAGCTGTGGAGTTAAAGGTTAGGTTTTGCCTATCTCTACTTATGTAATAAAGCTTAAACGTTTGTTTGTTTGAACGCTCTAATCTCAGGAAATACGGGTTCGATTTTAAAAAAAATATTTTTGTATTGGACAGCCCATTTGACGAGGAAGGCTTTAGGCGTTTGGAAATCATCCACCCGGACGGAGTCGCGGGCGGCCGCTAGTGGTTGAATAAGAGTCTGTTTTTCTATCAATAAGACATGACTTTGCTAGATTCTATAAAATATCTTTTATTTTACCCGCAGCTTGCATGCGTTATCAGGAGCATTTAATCGGGAAGAAAAGTATGCTCCCACCTAAGTCAGTCTATATCCTGTATATCGAATTTCATCAAAATCGGTTCAGTAGTTTTAGCGTGATCGATGGACAAACATCCAAATAGAATAAAGAATAGAATTTTTTCACCTTTAATGCTCTCTTAGATTATGTAAATTATATTGGTCTTGATTTAATTTAAGGTCAATTAAGTAATGTAGTACTCGTAGTAGTTTCTCAAATAAGACTTTGGGAGACATATTTCAAAGTCTACTCTATCTGCCTTGAAAATAAAAAAAATTGAAATGTTCTACTTGAACCATCCCGTCAAAGACCAGTTCCTAATAAAATATATTCCCTGTTTGTAGTATCGGGTACTTAATCATAGGTAGCGGGTGATTTGATATTCCCACAGTTTCCGCGTGTCCACCGTCCATTCGTGGACATTGGACAACCCACGATAGATACCGCTTGCGTTATGAATAAATGCAACCATCTGCCCAATGGTGGGAATTTAACGGCCTGATGTTTCGTTGGATGATTTTAATAAAGTGATATTGTCAGGTTACATTGGGCCCAATTTTTGCTTACATTTTTTATTTTGTTTCAAATGTTCATTTGAATGGGTTAATTATAATTTTGAAAAATAATGTCCTGCTGTCTGGGCAGATTTGTGTCCGAGTAGGTACGAAAATCTCACAACATCACTCACATAGATCTGACTCCGGGTTAAGTAGCGTAAGGACTTGTGTTACAGATCTAACAATGGTAATTACACGTTTATAAACTTAAATAGATACATATTAGACAACAGGCCCATGTTGAAATATATATATGTATGTAATATAACATCCAGAATTATTCAAAGATGATAAAGGATAAGTGTGACAAGCCGTAGACAATACAGGCAGATACTTTTGCAGTTATAATACAAGCACGGTTAAGTACAGTTCGTAAGATGTCCCGTGAGAATTGATCCACTTTGCTCTGATCTGATTGCATTGTCAAGAGTGGACGGAACATTCTGCTGTCCAGACTGATCGTTTCTATGTTCAGTCGTTGCTTCTATTTATTCATAAATTCCTAAGACAAACGTTATAGGTCCACAACTAAGCTTGAAGCTAATTTATCCTTATTCTTCTGGCGTCCTTACTCACCAGCAGAAACGTAGCACAACAGTTACGAAGTGCTTCTTTACTGTGACGAGGGGATCATTCGAGAGGAAGTTCCACAAATCTCTTATTATTAAATGTTACAGTCGTTCTATTCTGTATCTAGGCTGGTATCATGATAAGGCTGCGGCTCTGTCGTCACGTCTAAGTGATGCTGTTGATGATCTCATCGCGTTTTTGCACGCTGCGTACGCGCCGGTAGAGGTGACAAAGTTTTAGCTGGGAATGGAGTATATTTTTAAGAGTCATTATTAAAAGCATGCGCCTGCTTTAAATATTCTTCTACTACGATGGTCTAATGATTTTAGTACCGTTCCGTGGTTTCGGGGTCCTGGGTTCGATTCCTGGGTTTGGCAAAACGTGTGTTATTTTTCTGAAACAGCCCGGGTTCTAATTGCCAACCTGCATTTTGCAATCTTGGTGATTAAGCCAAAACCCATCTTTGTAACGAAAACATCATTTCAAATGATGGAGGCCTATGTCCTTTCCTCCATTGGGACATTGATAGGCTGATACTTTTTTACTTAATATAATAATCGTTCCGAAAGCGAGGTACATGATCCTAAGTACAATCTTCAAAGCAGATATAGATTTAGATTACTATTGGACTCTTTTATCGTGACGGTATGGCATTATAAACATTTCAGTTAAAGGTCATCGGAAATTCGGAAGAGAGCTCTGGTATTTTGTGGATTCCATACCTGTTGCAAAAAGACAATGTCGATTTTTGTAGGGGAGGTGGCGTCTTTATTTTTCTCGCTTCAATCAACCAAATATGGCAAAGTCAAAAAGTCAAAAGTCAAAGCGTTTATTTTGCAACTTGATTTACACTGAAAGTCTTTTGCACGTTAAATATTTTTTACGCTACTAGCACTAGGAAATATTTGTTAAGCCTGTATCGCCAATTTTAGGCCCCTTTCCCCACAACTAATGGTCACCCTATCGCCTAAGCAGCGTACGCGCATGCTACCGCAAAACGTCGCATTCCTGCCGCAGCTGGCGAACCAAATCAAACTTTACTATTTGGC
Organism: Nomophila noctuella; assembly: GCA_958496325.1. Classification (NCBI taxonomy): domain Eukaryota; kingdom Metazoa; phylum Arthropoda; class Insecta; order Lepidoptera; family Crambidae; genus Nomophila; species Nomophila noctuella. Next base: position 3,233,321 of record OY292494.1, read on the forward strand.
AATAAAGTTTTAATTGCAGTGAATGTTTTACGCAAAGCTTCGGAATTGCTGTTTAATTTTCCCGTCGTGAGAATATCGCTTCATCTGTCATCGCTGGTATGTTTTTGTTACGTGGTGTGATAAGGTGTTAACTTATTTAATGGTGGTTTTAAATAGATTTAAGGAAATGTGACTATTTCCGACAAACAGGTGTAACCACCTGTCTAGTCTATACTAATCTATACTAATATAATAAAACTGAAGAGTTTGTTTGTTTGTTCGTTTGTTTGAACGCGCTAATCTTTTTGTGTTCGATTGTCCATTTGACGAGGAAGGCTTTAGGCTATACAATGTGTGTGGAAACTAGGGATGTAACGGAGGTGTCATATCGGAATCGGAGTCGGAGTCGGAGTTGGAATCGGAACCGGAGTCGGAGTCGGAACCGGAGGCGGAGGCAGGGTCAGAAGTAGTGGCAGGAGAGGAGGAACCTTGAGAACGTGTCGCATGCGTAACAAAATAATAAGTGAAAAATAATAGACGCTTTTGCCCGCGGCTTCGCTCGCGTTAAATTCGGGGTAGCACAATTTTCCTTTTCTGGACACAGAGGAGAACTGGGAACAGACTTTTACACGTTTTACGCTTACTCCCGTTCCCGTAGGAATTTTGCTTATAAGCTTAGCTGCATAATATCCTTGTGCAGCTAAGCTAAACTTTTACTAAGCTATCTGTATGCCAAATTTACAGCGTCAAACTTTAACGGTTTCGACTTTTCATACAAATGTTTTTTCCTGCTAACTCCCGTTCCCGAGGGAATTTCAGGAATTCCTTTCTTAGTGCACCTCTACGGTACCCAAGCTACGGCCATTCCAAATTTCAAGTGCCCACGTTAAGCCGTTTAGGCTGTGCGATGATATGACAATCAGTCAGTTTCTCCTTTTTAACCGACTTCAAAAAGGAGGTTCTCAATTCGTCTGTATGTATAATATTTTTTTTAATGTATGTTCACCGATAATATCGCCAATTATGGACGGATTTCAAAATTTTCACCAGTCCAGGATCTGATGATGGAATCCAGGAGAAATCGAGGGCAACCACCGAAAATTGTATGCTCGTATGGTGTTTTTGTTACGTAATCATGTCTTACTCAGGTATATGCTTCAGGGTGTCAACATTTGATGCTGCTGTCCTGATGATGATGCTACAGTACTCCTTAACGGTTAGGAGTTGGAAGGCAGAACTGCAATTGGTCGATGGAAACTATTTAGTAGTATGTAGGGCTTAAATGTTGCTTGTGAGGTATGCTTGAATCAGCATCTGATGCTACTGTGCTGATGATGAAGCTACAGTACTCCTTAACGGTTAGGAATTGGAAGGCAGAACTGCAATTGGTCGATCGAATGTATGTGGGGCTGACGTGATACTTGTGTATATTACATCCAGACCCGCGGCGAGAAATCTCGCCGAGAAGTCTCGCTGGGCCTTCTGGCGAGAACAAGTAATTTATCCACACTCTCATTTACTTTTAACAACAACTAAGTTCCTATTAATAATTAAGTTCACAACGCTTTAACACAACTAAAAATCATGAAATAAACTGACTTTTAAAAAAAAATAAACCGACTTCAAAAAAACAGAAGAGAAAAAGCACCGACTTCAGTTAGTTTGTTTAAGATTACTTTGACATAGTTTAGGAAAATTATAGTATTAGGTTATAGATATTAGGAATTATTTTTTAATTTCTAGTTTATTTTTGTGTTCACGATTTTTTTGAAGTCGGTTTAATATATGTTTAGATAAGAACGCACGAGCGGGAGTCGGGGAGGTGTCCGCGCGACCTGTATCCTATTCAAAACGGTCTTCCCAGGCCGTCGCCGATATTTGTTATGCTTTGACCTCCGATTCAACCTCCGACTCAAAAGTATCGGAACCGAAGTCGGAACCGAAGGTGTAATATTAATCGGAAGTTCCGACTTATCGGAGTCGGAGTCGAAGCTCCGTAACATCCCTGGTGGAAACCGAAAACCACGCGGACGGAGTCGCGGGCGTCCGCTAATTTATGTATAAAATCAATCCTGCTTTCATAAGTAAACAACTGCCATAGGGGAAAAGTGATAGTGGCTAAAGGGCTTCTTGTGGCAAAATGATGATTGCCAAATGCGGATCGGTCATCTTATGATTAGAAAAATTGGACACAATTTTGCCCGACGACGTGGAAATCGTATTCTGGACCCCAAGATCATATGTCTAGGAATTTTAACGCAAGTAAGTAACTTAGCCCCATTATTTTTCAGGAAACTAACCAATGTACGAGTTTCGAATATAACAATACAAGGCATCAGAAAAGTCACCAATATGGCAATGTCAATATAAAAACATTAAAAACACATCAAAAACTATTGCATACCAGAATTAATCTAACTAAAGGTCATCGCCCGTAGTTCAATTAATTCCAAACTAATTAAATACCAAGTGAGATTGTTAAAAACTGCTCTAATCAATATTGAGTAGTAATTGTTGCGTTTGCGCACGTCAACTGAATCACGACTGTAAATAATGGCTTTAGACGAAGTTCGTTACACGCCTTCTTCGAGATAAGAGACTGGAAGTACAATATATATTAGATTAAAGGCTTTACCGTTGCATTATTATATTTTTGTGTGTGTATTACCAGTGACAAACTTAGTAATTACTTGATGAAGCAATTTTTTATTCATGATCTAAAGCGAACTAGGTCAAAAGTAAACTCATGCATTATTTTACTAACATCAATATTTCTATCATTGCAATCTCTACTAATAAAAATCTGAAGAGTTTGTTTGATTGTTTAAACGCGCTCACCCTCGGATCTAGTGTTTAAAATTGAACTAACAATTTTGTGTTGGAAAGTCCATTGTTCGAGGACGGTTTTAAGATATAATCCGAAGCCGAAATCCACGCAGATGGAGTCGCGGGCGGCCACTAGTCAGAATCATATTATTTATTGACGTAATCAGTACCGTTATTATTAAGAAGAAGTTATTGTAAACTCGAGCTATGTTCGAGACATCCGACATTTCTGCCCTGACCCGTGCATCGAACCCAGGACCTCCAAATACCCCGATGGCCTTGTAAACTTACACCCACCAGGATAAAATCCTGTTACAAGAAATGCATTAACAAACCAGTGTTAACATTTGCAAACATGGTCGCCTACTCAAGTTCCATTTTAAACAGTAGGCCTTGCTGTCTTGATCTGTGGGAGTTGCCCTTGGAGCAGCCCACTTGCCACCCGGTAGGCTGACAGAAGACAGATGTGATGACGAATGTGGAATGCCTTTGCGCTATGTCATTTCGGTTTGACGGGAGACAATATTCTTCCCACAATCAGTAAAAACAGTAATCTAGTGAAAAGTATGTTTGTCCGTCAATCACGCAGAAAATACTGAACGGATTTTGTTGAAATTAGGTATACAACCAGGGTATTGGCTAACTTAAGATAACCGTTTTAGGATACTTTTTATCCTGATAAAATGCTTCAACGGAATAAAACAGGAATATAGATAACGCGGGCAAAGACGCGGGTAAAAAGAAGTGTTTCATAAATACATAGTTTAATTTCTTGAGAAAACAAGTAACTACGAAGGGCACCAATTAAAATACAGGGTTAGTAATAAAACATGACTTCAAAACCATCATATTCACAAACATTATTATAACATTATTAAGTAACAATTACATAAGTACAGGTTTATGTAATTGTTGGTATGTTGACCTAAGTCATCGTGACCACGAGAAAGGTCGTGAGTTCGATAGATTCGGTAAACATGACCTTGGCGAGTCGATGACAAGAGCATTAATTAGATGCAGTCTTTGTTAAGAGATAAATGGATTCAGTCACGGTATGTTTATCGAAGTGGATATTAATGAATTACACTACTTTGAATCTATATATACATATACATATATAGCTGAAGAGTTTGTTTGTTTGTCTGTTTGAACGCGCTAATCTCAGAAAGTACTGGTCCGATTTGAAAAAATATTTTTGTATTGGATAGTCCTTTTGGCGAGGAAGGCTTTAGGCTATTGGAAATCGAAATCCACGCGAACGGAGTCGCGGGCGGCCGCTAGTACGACGTAATAAATGACTTGTTATTACTTTCGCATTTATAGTATTAGTAGGGATATTAAATCTATATTTAATCCTTTGGATAAATAGTACATAACATACAAATAAAAAAGAAACAAATCTTGAACCTTTTTTCGAAGCCCGTTGTCGGTTTAGTGGTCGGAGAACCTGGCTACTAAGGGTCGCGGGTTCGAATCCCATTTGGGACAAATGTTTGAGTGATGAACATCGGCATTTGTACCCTAGCTTCCATACTACAAGCTTTGAGCTTAGTTAGGGGCTAGGCAATTGGTGTGTTAGTCCAAAATAAAATATTAAAATAGATATAAATAAAAAATACCTAAAACTTCATCCAAATACTGGCACAAGCAACCTCTATTAGAAACAACTAGAAACAAAAGCTAATCTACTTTAACGTCAAAAAGCAAACATGGCGGTATGTTCTTGGAAATAATCAATTAAATATGCAATAAAACAAGCCGTGTCAACGCGACTCCGCCTGCGGCTTGGATCGGTTTACTACTTCCCTGGTTTATGTTGAGGAAGTAATGAATTACACAACGAGGGAATCCGATGAGTTCGCCTCCATTGTATGATGCGGCACGGCTTTCTATGACGTACACGTAAGTTAGATGATAGAAGGGAATATTAATTTAACTGAATTTCTTCTTATGTTATCATTAAATAAATTAAAATGATTTTTTTTTCAATAAAATTATTTTAAAAACCGTTTTCTTAAATATAAAAAAAAATTAGAAAACGGACTCTGTTTAAGAGTTGCACATCCGCAGATAGGCAGATATTTCCATCTTATTTATTATCTACTTAATTATGAAATAAAACATCGTCTAAAAATATTTAGTTTATGGTAATTTGAGTATCTAGAAGAGGAAAGCATTATGCGCCGACCCTGCCTTCATGTTTGTAGACTGAGAAGCGAGACTAACACAGTAAATATTTCGATAATGTTGTGTTTTTAGTTTTTCCTATTTTTTTTACATTCTTTACTTAGAAATGTGTTTATGGGTCCCAAATACCACTGGCACCATAACAGTTGCATTCCCCGTGCCGTGTTGCAGTGGACACGCGTCCCGTACAGTTGACGGAAGAGTGCTGGCGCATAGGATGCGGTCGTTGACGTAATGCGAGCCGCGCACCGTTGTGACGCTTTTGACATTTAACAAAACGGTAATATAATATAAACTAGCGGCTGCCCGTGGCTTCGTGATTTCGGTTTCCGCACACATAGGTTCATAATATTATGTAGGTACTATAATTGCCTAAAACCTTCCTTGTCAAAATTATTTTTTCAATACGAACGAGTAGTTCCTGACATTAGCACGTTCAAACAAACAAACATCAGTGTAGACAGAAAATAGGACAGAATTAATGAAAAAAATAAAATCTGTCACATATTAACTGCATTCTCGTATAGACAACTTCATACTTTTAAAGTAAATTCAATTAGCATTCACTTCTTCTGTAGTTCTGTGTAATAAGGATAAAACTTTTTCTAGTGAGTTCGTTAGTACCTATGTGGCATTTTTTGTGTTTTAATAAGATGTCAGTTTTTAAAATAAAAAACAATAATTTGATAGAAACGTCCCCTCACTATTTGCGACGCTATATCGGTTTCACAAGTCACACCGCCATGTAATCTGTGGTGGCGTGTGTCATATAACTTAATGGATAAAATTATTAATAATGATAATGATAAACACGATTTTCCGAGGAAATAGTTTCAATATATCTTTCACTGCAATAAATCGAGTGTGTTAGTATGTAATAAGTTATGACATGAACATAGTAAAAACCCGGATGCAACAACTTTATGCACATATGTACATACTTACAATTAACATACTTACTTACATGTAGTTGTTGGAGAACAGAAAAAAATACCTTCTGTAAAACATAAGTATTAGAATGTAACTTGATATAAGTCCTGAATAATAATAAATAAATTTCTTTATAAAAATATTATATTCCTAGAGATTTTAAGTAAAGATAATATCGATTAATGTCACTAATGCTATTCATAAAAACAGGCCGCAAATAGGAAAACAAAACATTCCCATTGAAAATAACCTCTAAAAGTTCGATATTTACAGTCAATACATCAGACACAATTAGCGTCAAGTTGCCGTAGACACGTTAATTATTTCGACTTTGTACACTTTGCCTAAAAAGGCAAATATTTGACCGGAAGGTTAGCATTAGATAACTGTAGTCATACCCGATGATTGCATAACGACGGATGTTTGTTGATAGATAGAATACTTACTAAAAGTGAAAGATTAATTTGAACTAGTGATTCAGACGCGAGTAAAAGCTATGTATAAGCAAACGTAGACATTTTTATTACGGACGAACACGGCAATCTACGTACAGATTTCTTAATTTGCTTGATTTTATTAGACGTTTTGATTAATAAAGTTTATTTTAAGCTCTCAAGCCGTTTTGAGCATTAGGACTATCTCTGTTCTATACACCAAGAGGTCCTGTGACTGATATTGGTAAATGGTTTTGCCAGCTGAAAGGTAAAGTATTTGTAAGTTAAGATCTGATTACTTTCGGGCTTACCTCATGCACTACAGCAAATAATACTAACTACTACTTCGTTATTTCTCGCATGATAGTTCAATCCTAAAGACTATCCACCGTAGGCCAATTCACAGGTATATAAAATACGTAAAAAATGGTTAATGGTAATGGTATTACTTACTTAGGTATAGTTTCCTAGCGAAGTTTTAATTAATCGTTTGCTACATGGGTCCTATTGTAAATCGTAATGTACATACAGTACCTTCAACCAGCCTGCCAGTAAAGTAATTAAAAACCAAATTTTCCTCAGGTCAGCGACTTCGACCGCGTCATCCATCTAATAGGTAGCTTTAATTGGCAAATCTTTAATTTGCCTATAAATCTTCTTGGAAGCAACTTACCAAATTACGAGTTTACTCCAAGGGTCATCGCGCTAACAATAATTGCCGACATTTTGCTACCACCGAATAATTAGAATTTGCCGCCATTAAAAAGTGTTTAGCCGATTCTGTGGTCTTTAAGTCGTGGGTGATAAGGTTGAAAATGTCATCGTGATGATAAATGGTGTAATGGCATCGACCAGATGGCATTGACATGATACGTGATGGCGATGGAACGTGCTTTGGTAGACGTATGAGGTATTTTTAAGGATTCCGTTGGAAGTTTTGAAATGATTCGTAAGCTCGTTGACGTTTTGGACACTTTTATAGCGGCTTCAGTATCCGAATTTTTAATTATTTAAGTAGGTATATTTGTGCAAATAAAGAGTATTTAAGTATGTCTATCCGTTCCCTAGCATCCAAAGTACAAGCTTCGAGCTTAGTTCGGGGCTGTGTTAGTCAAAGGAATTTATTTATTTCATTATAAAGAATAAAAATCTTTTTTCTAAAAAATCATACATTCAGACCAATAAAAATCACGGCATTAGTAAAAACAGATAAAAAAATGTAATGATTTCTTTACGATATGTAGGTAACCCGATCTTTTTTCTGGCGATAGGTAAGAATTTTCGATATGTCAAGATTTTTTGTCGTATGGGTAAAGTAGGGTGTGGATTGGAAATTTGATATTTTTGTATGATTTTATCTAACCATAATATCTGTTTTAAATATACGTGCCTCTGATACGCGTTAAACTAAATGAGGAAGGGAATGACACAGTTATATGGTATTGTTACTTTAAAATCATTTTCTTTTCTGGGCTGCAATTTAAATTAATTTTGATTAATGACGATAAGAATATTAAATAAATAAATAAATGACTTTGCCTTCCAACATAAATAACCTCTACGGAATTAAAGTTCTTTCCGGTCACGCTTGACCAAAACACGTAACTTGTGTCATGTGGATTCAAAGCAAACGTTTTGCAAATCAAATAGGTACCTACCTACCTACCTAACTGTTGATCTACCGATGCTACGACCCACTTGAGGTCAAAGCGTGCAGCGAATAGAGCCATCATTAATGACCTTGCCGTCAAATCAATTATTCGCAGACCTTTGACTCGGTCGGTAAGGGTTAAGCAACGTTTAATTGATCGGTGGGAGGATGGGTGACCGGTCGTTTTTTCACGTGGGAGCTACCAATTATTGCAGAGAAATAAGTAGTACGATTGCAGAGAATAAAGTTTTGGGATCACTTTTTTATAGCTTGTACCTATTGACATTTTGACAGATATTTTACCTTAATTTTATTTTCCTTAATCATCATCATCATCATCATTGGCCTTTACGTCTATTTCAGACGATTTCCTTAATAGGTAATACCTATACCTATATTTGCGTCATTTTGTCGACTATTCAATACCGTTGTTTTAAGAGATTCTACACCATAGTAACATCTGAAGTATTACATAAGAATACTTATTCTATCTTGTTAGTAGAATATTATAACTTGTTATCGAACATTCTTTAGAGCGATGTAAGTTTCTAAATATCACTTTCAATAACTACTGGCTTTCCACGTTTTTGCTGATGTTTTTAAAGCGTGCTTATATTGTTAGTTTTTATACAGGTTTTTGTTAAACGCTTGTGCATTTCTGATTGATTTTATACAGTTCAATTCAGAGAAAGTCGGTAGTAAATATTAGTTTCGCTTTTTAAGTATCAGATTATTAATGTGAGTATAATATTACATTATTGAAGAGCTCGATGGCACAGTGGTTAAAGCGAGCGTTCTGCGATTTCTGAGGTTAAGACACTTTCGCAAAATCGATCATCGGATGGGTGATTAAAAAATGTTGGTCATGCGCCTGATCTCTCTACAGTCGGTCGTGTCGGATGGCTGTCCCATCGAACTATGAGGGCGGGGGAATAGGAGTCGGGAGGATTTTGGGACCGGGACCGTGGTCCCAGAAGACCCTTTCGAAATTAACTATTTATTTTAAGTGCACCTGTGATTACGTCTCTAGGCCGTGAGAGATTGCTTCCCTACCCCGTGTGGGAATAGGGGGTGCACCTCTCCTTGAGAACTCACTTGTGCACTAATATCCTGCGTACCTGGCTGATTATAAGAGATTAGACGCCATAGCCGAAACGGTAAGAATTATATTAACTTTTCTGATGAAAATATCGTGGGAAGCTAATCCCTCACTCATTACACTCAGAATACTTAAGTGGAATGTGCAAAATTTAATTTCGCATTAGAATCTTCCCGTTACGTTGTCTAACTAAAACTATTCGTAAGACAGACGGACAGACATACGATATGCTGACCCCAATAAGTTATGAACGCACCCCGTTCAAATGGAGTCGGTTTATTTTATGGTATAAGCATAATATTATCTATGGCAAATGTTTCCCATGGGGTCAAAGCGGTCCTGTGTTTGCCATAACATGGTCTAAAGTAAGTTATGATGTGTAATTATTATAATGAAGTTTATGAGTGCAATAAATTTCTTGTCTTAAACAGATTTGAATGTAGGTGTATCGGTGAATTTACTACTATGGGTAAAGTAACTGTACGAGCCTTATGTACCGAATATTGAATATAATGAATAGTGAATGTAGGCTGGCGTTCGTAATTTGATTAACAAAGTGATAACGTTGGCATGGGTTCTAGATGTAAATCCAAGTTAAAAAACCGTAACGATATTTTTGATAATACAGTACGAATTCTTCAAAACACTAGGTCCTGATATAATAAATATTTTGATTTCAAAATGAATGATATAAATACTTTTATAAACATGCATGGCCCCAGGACAAATATCATTCATCACACAAACATTTGCCCTAGCGGAATTCGAACCCGCGACCCTTGCTTTTGTAGCCAGGGTCCCGGACCACTAGACTAACGCACCTATCTTTCGAGGTTGTGTTGCCATATATCAGCCTAGAAAGTCCATATTTATCCTGACAGTCCCGACACCGAGCGTGCAGTTCCCGTTAGTTCACAAAAATATTTTAATTACCCCCTCATAAGTGAGTAAGAGTTTAATTATGAAGGATCATTGGCATACCCCTCGGCACGGGCGGAAAGTTCCACTGCACAATGCCTGGCTTTTTTGAGTTTTTACAAAGAGAGGGATTTAGGGCTGTGGATTTTAATTTCTTATTTAAGTGCCAACTGGCCGGTGTCAAATCGGGAAATTAGGGTAGAAAATTACCGTTATTTTCAACCCTTATCATTTCATACATGTAATCATCATCATCCTAGCGCCTCTCCCGGTTGCATCCTCGGCTATTGCCTTGGAGCCCAGGGTACGCTGCGACTATGATCCTGAATTGACATGCCTGGTTATTACAATGGAGCGACTGTCGTCTGACCTCCGTAACCACAAGGGAAACCAGACAATTTGGATCATAGTCGGGACCAACGGCTTAACGTGCCTTCCGAAGCACGGAATCATCATTCTTATCGGACAATCAGGTGATTCAAGCCTGCAATGTCCTAACCAAACTGGGAAAACCAACACAAAGTGAAAGTGTTCCCCGCGGGATTCGAACCCACGACCTCCGAGTTCGTAGTTTTTGAGCGCAGCGCTCTAACCACTACACCACGGAGGCAGTCCATCATTTCATACATGTAATATTGATAATAATAATATAACACATATACTAAACATAGTATTAGGTATATTATGGCTAAAGGCCTACCTCGACAAATTATATAATAACCGTCCAAAAAAAATTTCAATGCGTACCAGTTCCTTTATAAGCGTGTTCAATAAAAAAAAACTAACTCGGGAGCTTTATTATTTTATACATATACAAGTAAAGAGATACCTATGTATATGACCTATAGTAAACACAAAACGCAGGCGTGTCTATTTTCCACCAAAAAGAGCACATTTCGGATGACTCCCGCTTTTCGTGGCGTATCTGTTCCCCTATCTGACCGACTACAGCTCCTTGGTATGGAATTATCTTCCAACCTTAACTTTGGGAGCTACATAGAGTCTATGGCAGCATCTGCCTCTAAAAAGCTCGGGATCCTTTCCAGAGTCAGGCGCTACTTCACTGCGGAACAGCTTCTTAACCTGTACAAAGCTCAAGTTCGGTCTTGCATGGAGTATTGCTGCCATCTTTGGGATGGTGAGACAGCTGAAGAACGGAAAAGCCCCTGGAGAGGATGGCGTTACGACAGAGCTGTTAAAGGCTGGAGGGAAACCCGTACTGAGGGAGCTCCAAAAGCTCTTCAACGCTGTCCTTTTTGAAGGGAGAACTCCGGAGGCGTGGAGTAGAAGTGTGGTCGTTCTGTTCTTCAAAAAGGGCGACAAAACCCTTCTGAAAACTATCGACCCATTTCTCTTCTGAGCCACGTCTATAAGCTGTTCTCAAGAGTGATCACGAACCGTCTTGCGCGAAGACTCGACGAATTCCAACCACCGGAACAGGCCGGGTTTCGGAGCGGATACGGCACCATAGACCACATCCACACAGTGCGGCAAATCATACAGAAGACCGAAGAGTATAATAAGCCCCTGTGTCTAGCATTTGTGGACTATGAGAAAGCCTTTGACTCGGTTGAAATCTGGTCTGTTCTGGAGTCCCTGCAGAGATGCCAGGTAGATTGGCGATATATCCAAGTGTTGAGAAGTCTCTACGAAGCTGCCACCATGTCCGTCCAAGTACAGAATCAGCAAACAAAACCTATACCATTGCATCGAGGAGTGAGGCAAGGGGACGTCATCTCCCCGAAATTGTTCACTAATGCAATGGAGGATTTGTTTAAAACGCTGAACTGGAAAGGACGCGGCATCGACATACAGGGCAATCACATCTCTCACTTGCGATTCGCGGATGATATCGTCATTATGGCTGAGACTCTGCAGGACCTACAACAGATGCTGAATGACCTGGCTGACTCTTCTGCACGCATCGGCCTACGGATGAACTTGGATAAAACCAAGGTCATGTTCAATGAACATGTTCTACTGGAACCGATTGCGATTCACGGCGCAGTTCTCGAAGTTGTTCAGAAATATGTCTACCTCGGGCAGACATTGCAGTTGGGTAGAAACAACTTTGAGAACGAGGTGAATAGAAGAATTCAGCTTGGTTGGGCAGCATTTGGGAAACTACGTCCAGTTTTCTTATCGTCGATTCCACAATGCCTCAAGACAAAAGTCTTCAATCAGTGCGTCCTACCCGTCATGACTTATGGAGCTGAAACGTGGACACTCACGGCACGGCTGGTTCACAAGTTTAAAGTCGCTCAGCGGGCTATGGAAAGAGCTATGCTCGGCGTTTCTCTGCGGGATCGCATTCGAAATGATGTGATCCGGCAGAGAACTAAGGTCATCGATATAGCTCACCGAATTAGCAAGCTGAAGTGGCAATGGGCTGGCCATATAAGCCGCAGAGCCGACAACCGTTGGGGTAAACGAGTTCTGGAGTGGATACCGCGTTTTAGCAAGAGTCCCAAAAAGCGCAGTGTAGGACGCCCTCAGGCCAGGTGGAGTGACGATCTGCGCAAGATGGCTGGCAGGAGCTGGATGCGAGTTGCTGAGGATCGGGCTGAGTGGAGAGCCCTAGGAGAGGCCTATGTCCAGCAGTGGACTGCGATAGGCTGTTGATGATTGGGATGGTTCTGCTCGATACCAGCTGGCTACTTTGGACTCTATTGAGCGGCGTGCGATGAGGCTTATCGGTGATGATACTTTGATCGAGAGCTTGCAGAGCCTCGATCATCGTAGAAAGATTGCTTGCCTCTCCGTATTTTACAGACTCCACTTTGGTGAGTGTGCTGCTCAGCTGCACGATTTGGTTCCGCCAGCTCCGTTCCATCATCGAACTACTAGACTCGGTCAGGGACTTCATCCGTATACAGTGGAGATTCCGCGCGTACGAACTAAGCGATTTGCTTCATCCTTCTTGATTAGGGCTTGCAAATATTCGACGAAATCAGGTATTCGAATATTCGAATATTTTTCGAAAAATATTCGAATATTCGAATATTATTCGAAATTTTTTTTCATGCGTCCACCAACCAAACATGGAAATATATAGTCTTGAGGCCATCATAAACGATACTGGCTATGGCAGTATAGCTGTAAACTCAGTCCGAACTGAGTGAGACAGGTTTAAACTTTTACACTTTAAGCCTACTCTTCATACATTTTCTATGGGAAAGTGCATACTTTTTTTTCTCGCGTCTTTCGACCAATCATGAAAAATTAAAATATATATTTTTAGGTCATTTAAAAAGCTATTTGATTCGGGAGTATATCTGCAAACTCAGCCCGAACTGAGTAAGACAGGCTAGAAACTTGAACACTATGTACCCTTCGCTTCAATGTTTTAGTAGGTTGTGTCCTTTATCTTCCTGCGGCCATCAACCAAACATGGAAATATATATTCTTAAGAGCCCAGTGAACGATATTTGCACAGGCAGTATGAATAACAACTGCCTGTACACACTGCCTAACAAACTTTTACACAAAAACTGGGCTTTCGCTACTGACATTTTTCTAGGGAAGGTGGCGTCTTTATTATTTCGCGTCCATCGATCAAACAAGGAAAAATATATTCTAGAGATCATCACAAACAATTTTTGCAAAGACAGTTTAGCTATAAACTCAGTCCGAACTGAATGAGACAGGCTCGAACTTTTTTACTGTGGACCTTGGCTTAAACATTTGCTATGGGAGGTGGTGTCCTTTTTTTTCCACCGGCCATCAACCAAACATGGAAATATATATTCTTAAGTACATTACAAACGATATTTGTAAAAGGCGTAGCTGCAAACTCAGTCCGAACTGATAAACACAGGATAGAACTTTTGCACTCTGATTGAACTTTCGCTTCATACCCTTTTATTAAGTTCTAAACTGTCTCACTCAATTCAGACAGAGTTTGCAGCTATACTGTCTATGCACATATTTTTTGTAATACATAGTCTCAAAAATATATTTTTTAATAAATGATCGTTGGACGCGAAAAACTAAAGACGCCAGGCCACCTTACTGCACGCCATTGGCGTAGGACCAACGACTTAACGTGCCTTCCGAAGCTGGGAGGAGCTCGAGATGAAATTTTTCGGTCACCTGCGACTGGCATCTGCGAACGTTGCCTAAGTTTAGCAACCGCAGGCCGAGTGTGCTAACCACTGCGCCATCGATCTTCCCATTAAAAAATATTGAAGCGAGGGTACATTGTGGTCAAGTTTCAACCCTGTCTCACTTAGTTCAGACTGAGTTTGCAGATATACTGTAAAATTAAATAGCGTTTGTAATGACCTCTAAAATATATATTTCCATAGTTGGCCGTTAGACGCGAGAAAAAAAAGGATGCCATTTCCCATAGAAAAATGTATGAAGCGTAGGCCTAAAGTGTAAAAGTCTAAACCTGCCAAACTCAGTTTAGACTGAGTTAACAGCTATACTGCCAAAGCAAGTATCGTTTGTGATGCCCTTAAGCATATTTCCATGCTTGGTTGATAGACGCTCGAAAATAAAAAAAAAATTGGCCAAGTGCGAGTTGGACTCCCGCACTGAGGGTTCCGTACAAATTCTATTTTTGACGTATTAAAAAAACTACTGAATAGATTTCCTTCAAACCAATTTTCGTTGGTAGTTTTTATGGTAATATACATTATATATTTATTTCAGATTAATCATCCTCTTACTTTAGAAGTTAGAGGGGGGGGGACACACTTTTTTCCACTTTGGAAGAGTCTGTCACGCAAAGTATTCACTTAAGAAAAAAATGAGCTTAGAAACCTCAATATAATTTTTAAAGACCTATCCATAGATACCCCACACGTATATGTTCAATGAAAAAAAAATTTTCGTTTTCAGTTCTAACTATGGGGACCCCCCATTTTTTTATTTTTTTTTCTATCTTCGTATATAACTTTGTTGCGGTTCACAGAATACATCTACTCACCAAGTTTCAATAGTATAGTACTTATAGTTTCGGAAAAAAGTGGCTGTGACAGACTGGCGGACAGACAGACAGACAGACAGACAGACAGACAGACAGACAGACAGACAGACATGACGAATCTATAAGGGTTCCGTTTTTTTGCCATTTTGGCTACGGAACCCTAAAAACCGCCTCCCCTACAAAAATCGGCGTTGTCTTTTTACCAGGAAGGGTTGTAAGCGGTGAAATATCATTAAACGAAGACATTATTATTCACGAGATCAATCAAACATTCATTTTTGATGAAACTTAGAAGTTAAAGTCGCTAAAGTTTTTTGCTTAGGGTCATTTAATATCGGTCTAAAATCTCGATAATCTCGATCAAAACTGTCGAGATCTCGATAATATCACATATAGCGAGATAATAGACCGTCGAGATAGAATATCGAAAAACTTCTACCTATTTTTTGAGGTTTAAGACTATCGAAATTGCATTTCCTAATTAATCCCAATAGGGCATAAAATATTCGAATATTCGAATAACGTGTCACTTAATATTCGAATAGTAAAATGAGTCGAATATTCGAATTATTCGAATATTCGAATATTCGAATTGCAAGCCCTATTCTTGATACGGACTGCGCGGGAGTGGAATTCTCTGCCGAGATCTGTATTTCCTGCACATTACAACTTGGGGCTCTTCAAGGCCAGAATAAACGGGCTTTTCCTGAGCAAGCACGCTCCATCGTAGACCAGATAGTTGTTTAACATCAGGCAACTTTGTGGTCAAGTGCTGGCTTAGTCCTAAATAAAAAAAAAAAGGTAGGTATCTTTATTTTCACTTTATATTTACTAAATCCATCCCTGTCCTTTGTCGCAAATGACATAAGTGAATCCTTGAATGACGCGGCGAAACGCTGAGGTTCTAAAGATGATATTAAAATAGCTCGGGACAGCTTAAGCGGCGCTTTATGAGCCACTAGTTGTGCGCGAGATGCGCGTTCACTTCTCATTTGGGGCCATCCATAAAGTACGTCACACTAATTTCATGAATTTTTGAGCCCTCCCCCGTCCTTGTCACAGGTGGTCACATTTCTGAGACCCCCCCCTCCCTAGTGTGACGTCACATGTTTTGCAATTTAACATTGAAAAATTATTAAATTAAAACAGCAGTTCCGAAATTAGTTTTATTAAAATTTAAATTAAGTACTTTTTTTATGAAATCAACATAGTATCAAATATTTGAAACAATAACAAAAAAATAAACTAATAAATATAAAGAAAAAGAAGAAAAAGAAACTCAATCATCTTCAGTCCATGGACTTTGAACCCAGTCATTTAAATTATTTATAACTGGCATATCAGTCACTTCACAGTTCACTTCGTTTTTCACGTCAGGAACATTTGTGGTGTCAACATCTTTTTCATCCAACGCGATTAGTACCTCTAGATTTTGAAATGTGATGTCACGAAACTTAGGACCCCTCCCACCCCTTGTCACACCATGTCACACTTTGTCGACCCCCTCCCCCCCCCCCTTTACGTGTGACGTACTTTATGGATGGCCCCTTTTGCGCATGCGTCGAAAATTACAACAAACGAACAGACTTTTTACGTCAATGTTAAAAAAGTATATATGCAACAGTAAGCAACAGCTTCCAAACTGGCAAAATGTGTCGCAGTAACTTCTAAAATAAGAGAATGACAAATCTTTAAAAATGTATAATGTACATTACATTACCAGCTTCTAAACTTCCAGCGAAAGTTTGTTTGAACGAGATCTAGGTAGTAGGCAGTTTTTTTAATACGCCATAAATAGAATTCCTCAGTGCGCGAATCTGAATCGCACTGGGCCGGTTTTTTTTTTCAAAAACGTTTCAAGAACATAAGGTAAGAGATAATAATAAATAAATATTTCATAACATTTCATATAGTTTATTATAAAAAAATAATTTGTGCCATCCCCAGGGAATATAGGGCGTGTGACATTAGATCTATGCCTTCCAATAACGAAATACGCATAGAATGAATATAAAATAGGTATCCAAAACTTCCCAATTTCACTTTCCAAGAGCGATAGTCCAGTTTTCATTCCAGTACTTAATAGTCTGATAAGTTGGGAATAGCTTATCTCATGGGCTAGTTAGCAATGAGCATATAACGAGGAGACCACTGACAAATTAAAATAACTCCGAGCTACTTTTATTAGCGGCATATAAAAATGTTTGTGACGTGACTTCCTGCCGGTCCAGAGGCCGACAACATTTGTGTATACCTAGTATTTAATTTTTTTAATAGTTACATACTTTCATTCTAGTTTAAAAAAATATATGCTTTTTTTTTAAACAATAATCTTTGGTTTGTTGATGATTATTGAGAGCTCCATAATTTCATCAATCATCAGTCAAATCTCATGTTCAACCATTAAAGTTAATAATTTACATAATTTGAAAGGATTTAATAAAACATCAATTGATCTGACTGATATAATTTGAAATAAAAAAACTTAAGAGCAAAACTGCGCATGGAAACATTTTGAAATAATCTGAATGGCTATAACAACATGGCTTGGTTTGACGTTTATGTTTCTTAATTAACGGAATGGATGTCTAGAAACAGTCATGGAAAAGGGACATAAATTAATTCACACAATTTCACTTAGTACCTACAAGATTTATTACACCTACTTAGTATTGAAACTAGTCATGAAACGGCCTAGCGGCCTAGTTGGAGGCCCCGCGCGTACAGGACTTACAGTTTAATACTTGTAGAATAGTAATGAGGAGAAGTAAGTTTATAATGAATTGGTATGATATATGATATTTCAAATTCAGAATTTCTCATTTTATTTTACATTTACAATTAGTACCTATAAATTTTAAAGTAAAATGAGAATTATTATATAATATCATTTATTGTCTTTCAATCCACATGGCATTGAATGTTCATAAGTATGAATTAGTTCACATCCGAATAAATACTCAACGATTTTTCAGATAATCATTAAAAAGAATATTAGTAAACACGAAACAAATTATTACAAAAGAACCTACATTAGATACATGTCCTACATAATACTTATTTCATAACAATTACATTTGGTCAACTTTATAACTTGAACAAAACGTATTTGTTATGGTCAAGCTCATTTAAACCTGCGTCTGTGCCAAATGTTGACAACCTCTTACGAAGATGGTTGGCGCACCCAGTTCTAGTTTTTAAACGTTGTTAAAAATGCTAAAAATTAAGATTTAAATCTTTTGGATGTATTCACGTACAAATAAGTTTTTTTTTTAAATTAAGCTATAAAACTTTGAACAATCTCGTTATGGTTGTGAACTTGAAAACGAGCCAGTTATATGTAGTTCAAGTATGACTCTGTTTGATATTGTAGTGGTGTAGTTCTGTGTATTTTTGTTATAATTTTTAAACATAGCTTGCTATTATATGACTGGGAAAAAATCTACGTAAGTTTAGTTATAATATACAGAAGGTAATAGTAATATAATAAGGACATGTGCTTAGCTTCTTACTTTCGCTTCATTTTACTACTTAATTTCTCCATATTACATGACTACATAATACATACCTACCTATGAGTTATTTTGTATTAGTGAACAGAGTAATAATCTTTAGCGTTTTGTTCTGTTTGGGACTCAAACACAATTCTTACTTATTACTTACCCTGTCTGTAAGGATAAATAAATAGTACTATACTATACTAAAAAATAAGATAAATAGTAAACAGGGTAAGACTTAATTAACCCAAACTTGTATAAAATGACGTCGGTCGTACCTATATTACTTTCACTACTCCAATCGCACTTAATACATCACCATTAAATACTATGGTGACAGGTAAATTGCTGTTCCCTTTCTATAATTACGACACGACAGCTGTGTACTACCGTATATGTCTCAATTAAATAACTTTTAGTACCTATCTATATGTATATAGCCTATAATTCAAACGTATTGTATATTTGTATAGTGTGTAGGTTTGATAGTAGTACCTTTAAATTATTATAAAACCTTGATTCACACACTTGCATTAATTCCATAAATATGTTTTTCCTAACACAGCCCGAGCTTATGATCACCAACCCTCATTCGGCAAGCGTGATGATTAAACCAAAACCTATCTTTGTAATGGAAACATGATTTCAAATGATGGAGGCCTATGCCCTGCAGTGGTGGGACATTAATAGGCTGATACTTAGTAACTTGAATGATGGGTGGTAGAAGTAGTCGCAGTAGTAGAAATAGTAGTAGGTAGGTAGGTAGGACAAGGAATTACACTCAATTAGGTCCACAACGTCAACCACACATAAATCGCACACGTAGAATAAGACTAGCGTAACGCGTACAAAATTATTAAAAGCTGACTTTAAACAGAGACAGATTCTGCGTTCAAAACTATGTAATCTCCTAAGACACACAGGCAAAGGTGTTTTTTTGAGTTGAGTCTCATTCTAGGTGAGCGAAATCTTAAATGATTTTAACTCAAACGTTATGTCGAAATGACGTCTACATTGAAGCAAGATAGAAAAATTAAAAGTTACAATCATAACGGAAAAACTCTGTGCATGTGCAATACTCCCTGGAGGGTGACAATGATGCAACTGCATTTCCGAGGCATTGTGCGCGCTGACGCAAGCGCGGAAAACGAGATGCGCGCTGCTCGCGTTACAAGTTACAACCATGATCTACTACGCGCACGATGAAATACAGTGCATTAACTAATACTATCAAGGGCCCTTAAAGGGAAATATTTACACTTGGCAAAGCAAGATGCTCTACTTTGCAAACGTTGTTTTCTTTTAACATCGTCAGACGAAGAACGTACTAGTGCATTATCAAAAATATGATTTTCACCAATCGTCTACGCGGAATCGGTACTAAAAGGAATGAGTTTGCTATTATTTTATCTAACTGATCTGTCTAACTGACGCTACCTATACTAACGTATACTTATTTCTTAGCGTTTATCCCGTTTATATGCTTTGTACATGATCCAGGATTTGGCGAATCTGGTTATTACATTGAAGCGGCTGCTATCAGACCTTTGTAACCCATAGAGGGGAGAACCAGACAGATTGGATCATGGATACTCATTCAGATGTAACTGAACTTAAGTCAGAAACTATCTGAATGTGCAGGTTTCCTCACGGTGTTTTCCCTCACCGCCGAGCTAATGGCTCAAATCCACACATAGATTCCGAAAAATCCGGAGGTGTGGACCCGGATTCGAACCACGGACCTCACGTATGTGAGGCGCCGTCCGTACCACTAGGCCACCATGCATCGCTCCGATACTAACGTAAAATTAAACTATTAAATAAGAAGCGAATAAATACATCAGAGTAAAAAAGTATTACCAGACATCTTTAGTAAGTGTGAAGCAGCCAAAATGATGCGATCAAAACTACCTTACAAACTAGTGCACTCTAGTCAATCGCACTGGTTTTAACTGACATACGCCTGCGTCACATGAGCGCGCCGAATATGCATTGTTTTACACTTTCTCCCTCAGCTCGTCTCTTTCTTTGTTTTTCCACCGCCATTGTTTTGTTATCGCAACATCTACGGTGTATTAGCGATATTGAACTTTGGGTACTTTTTGCGTTAAGTTAACGGTAAGAGTTATGTAAGCTTTGGTTGTAAGAAACAAAATTACACACCATACGCTGTTCTAGTGTGATGTAATTGTAACTAAGTTGAATGATTTTTACTAAAGTTTTTTCTTAAGCAACCGACTTCCTTCTAAACGCATAACATTGGTTTAAACCCCATCTCTCGTTTACTCATCAATCAACTCTGCAACAGAAATTAGATGAACCCATAACAAAGAAATATCGCTCGATGTCCAACTGTGGACAACTCAATCCGTTGAAATGTTGCGTGACGTTTTTGTATGTCATTGCGCAAATGGCAAATGTCAAAGGTTGAAGGCATTTCATTACAACAAACAATACACGACAGTCTTTCTGTGGTTTTAAAGTACGTAGGTACTTGTTTCAAGGGTTACTGTATGTTGATGATTGTCGTAAGGAATCTTTTAGGTCACAATAAACGATACAGTATATATTGTAAGTAGGTGCATTTGCCTGTAGAAGAGCCTTACTATAACAAACAACGGGTTTGACTACACAAACGGAATGGTGAGTGGCACATAAAGTTACAAAATCTATGATTCTTTATCATCAGACCTTTTATCGTCTGGGGAAGTACCTCCACCTTACAGAAGACCGCAGTGAAGTAGCACTTCGTAACTGTTGTGCTATGTTTCTGCTGGTGAGTAAGGTTGCTAGAGCTCAGTTGGGGAGGGTATGGGGTTAAGGCCGGCAACACATCAACGATACCTCTGGTGTCGCGGATGTCCATGGGCGGCGGTGATTGCTTACCATCAGGCGACCCGCTAGCTCGTTTGCCGCCTATGACATAAAAAAAATATATCATCGACCTACCATTACGACAACACAGTGGAAGTACTGGCCATTAGATGTACCATATGCGTATTCCATGACTATTTCTCCATACATATCAGCGACTCTAAGACGTTAAGCATAATACGAGCCACTCCAATCGTAATCATCTTAAATATCTAAATCAAACAAAGGGCAGTGAAAGTGATACAATGAGCATCTTCGCCACAGCGCCATTGTCCGGCAGGAATCGAATTTACGACCGGATTGTTAGGAAATTTCAATAAAACACCTGGAGATCGATCGCAGGATAACTCGATCGTATCGGTAAACTATAAAGGTGCGTCCACATCTGGCGTATGCGCCGCGGATGTGCGATAGTCGCTAACGCTGCACAGTTCGTGAGTGAGTCGTGATAATAAGGGCTGTCCATTAAACAGGTGATGATTATTTTGGCATGTTTATCCCCTCCCCCTTGGAGATACATGATGAGTTTCATAAAAAAAAAATCGCGAATTTACCAAAAAAATAAAGATACGTGATATATTTATACAAACCCCTCCCCGTTTGTGTTATTTCATGATTTTTATGGCCGCGATCTCCGCGCGTGCATCTAAGGTTCGTTCTCTAAACTAAACGCGCACGGAACGTTTCATCAATGAGGGTCTGAGGGGTTTCACAAATGAAAAATGCGTTAGATGGCAGTAGGTAGGCGTAGGGTCTTATTGGTTGGTATGTGATCGGTGAATTTAGACATGATATTGACAGATATGTCAAAAATCACCAATGACATAGCAGTTAGACCTTGCTACGTATTGCCATCTAGCGGATTTTTCAATCGCAAACACCCTCATTGTTCTGCACCTCGCGAACCGGTCGGTCGCCAGATGTGGACGCACCCTTATGCATAAATGCGGAGGTCTGCGAAACCGGTGGATGATGTATGAATGAATACTCTCCATTCATCATCTGGGGTCAGGTTTCTAAGATATCTTGACCGGGAAAAGAATATTTATGGATGACGTATAGAATCACCAAGCTGCGCCGTGTTGTGCCGATTTAGAAAACTGCTATCCCATCTTCCCGTGGGTGCCCTAAAAAAATGCTACCTCATTTTTTCCCGTGGGTGTCGTAAGAAGCGACTAAGGGATGTTCCAGGAGGATGGGCAGCGACGTTCTCCTATCAAAGGAGCGTATACCATGTTGCAGTCACGGATGCATCTGCCGAGCGTGGTCCCTATACAACTAATACAAGTGCTTGAGCTACTTAACCCGGTGCCAGATCAATGTTTGTGATATTGTGTAAATATTTATTAAAGTATTAATATGATAAAAACTTCAAGGTTTTATCATTCTCCATCATCCTCCATCTGGGAGAAGCCTACGTTCAGCAGTAGCCTGGGGTGTCGATAATGATATTGATGATTATAGAACCGCCTGTAATACTTCGTATGTTGACCATACGTTTGTAAAACAATACCACCTTTTTTTTCTTAGTTTTAAGTCAATATCCTTCAAAGACTTAATACTTTGGAAGCCTCACTCACAGGGCCAATCCTAGCATAGAGTAAAACTTCACGAAAGCAATACATTTATAGGACCCACTTCAGCCGTTATCCAGTCCTGGCACACAAATAGTATCGAGACAGCTTTATGAGAGAATTCCTTAAATGTATCTCGTACAGTCAGGCACAAAATTGGTTATTTTTTCATGTCCGTAGCGATTTCTTCATTCGACCGACAGTACATTACATCACAATCAAATAAAAAAATCAAATCAAGTAGTTGTCGGTAAATACCAAAACGGTCATTAAAAAGGATTATCAATTTTGTGGCGAAAATGATTTATTCTCGTATGCGATATAGCCCCACTAATAGCTATTTGTTTGAGAATTTTAGTAAAACTTCGAGCATCAACAGGTACTAGGTTAATGCTTTCTAATAAGACGAGTATCGACTACTTTTAATTGGACATAAAATTTCAATTAAGGTCAATAAATTTCATGGGCTGTTTACGTGTGTCTGAGATCTTCTTGCTACATAATAATGCCGTTTTTCCTTAACAATACTTTATTGCCGAGCTCAATCTTATTTTATTAAATACAATACCAATTGATTTCACATGTGAAACCGACTGTCCACTTCTCTTGTACTCGCATTGCGTACGCAATAATATGTAGAGTACTTTCGATTTCCAAACCGCTTATCGACAACCGGTGAATGCGCTTTAACGAGAACAACAACTGCACTGGACATGTTACAACAAGCTACTATATTTAAACTGGCATTGAGTATGTGGCTGATTGAATAACCAGACTCGCCAAATCAGGATCATGGTCAAAGCGGACCCGGCATATAAACAGGATAAACGCTAGGAAGATGATGAAGATGATGATTGGGTATGTGGCTGATCCTTGAAGTTTTCTATAGTCCACGGCTGGGCAAAGTAGAAGTTACAGCATCGCGCTATTAGTAATGTCGTTACATAATGGATTTGGTTGATCACCATGCTTGCCAAATACTAAAAGGCGATCACAAATCCGGGTAGTGTTCAGCAAAAGAAATTTTGTCCGACCGGGGAATCGAATCCGTGATCTCAAAACCATAGCCCGGTACTTAAACAACTAGACCATCGGGAATGGATGTAGGCCTCCCCCAAATGAAGAGTTATGAGGAAAGTCACGACTCACGACCCTGGGCAGACGGGTTGGTGAACGATCAAACTCAGGAGAACGTATAAGATATGTAGATATTAAAACGCTCTGTAGTGCACTAAAAGATAAAATTCATGGTTTTTTAAATCTATCTTGAATATTTTTCTTTTCAAAGTATCGGACTGCACGATCTTTAGTCGTTTCTTACGTAATCCAATCATTGGTCGGCCAAATCATTATTCAAGTGCAACTGCACTGTGAAAGCACCTATGACGTTATCTGCATTACGAGTATTTACGAGTTCGCAAATTCAATCAACATACTTACGACACGATTAATTAAGTAATTAGAAGTGTAATGTATCAATTCCGAATCTAACGGACTGTTGCAAAGTAAGTGGACGTACCAGTCATTTTTAAATGCATAGGTTGTTCCAAAGACGTGATTGGCAAATTATGTACATTGAGAGAATGACCAATGTAGCGTGGTTTTTGGTTTATCCAATGGGAGCATTTAATCGGGATAAAAAGTAAGCATTCTATTTCCTAACTCAGCCCATACCCTGCCTGTAAGTTTACCACATTTCGTCAAAACCTGTTACGACGACTTATCGTTTCAGCGTAATTAACGGACAAACATCCAAACCAACCAAACATTTATAACATTAGTATGAAGTATGATATTATGTATCTAAGTATGATTTTAGTAAATCTAACTTAGACAAAATATATCAAAGCAGCTTGTAAATAAAATAAAGGTAAACCGTTGATTCTTCCTCGTGACTCAACTATAGGGACAAAATATGTATGAAGTAGGACCACGAGGAAACAGCCAAAATATATTATATCTAATAATCCTTACTATGTAATTGCCCAACACACACGTGCGTACCAAGATCGCAAGATCGAGTTCCACCATAAATCACTGGATAATATCGATATGTTCTCACACCTCGTTATCCGCTAAACAGGAATCAGGTTTAGTGCTATAGCTATAAACCTAGGTGTTATGGTTATAACATCAACACTCCACTTATCGTAAAGTGGTGGATATAAGGACTTGTAAATGTGTAGCCAGATTCATGAATAATTAATTTGTTGTTAATAACAGAGACATAAACGGTAAACATAAGATCGATTCCCGGGTTTGCCAAGATTAGCATGGCATTAATTCATTCATGATCTAGTCCGGGGCGCGATCTTTAAATTCCAATCCAATTTTTGATCTGTTAGTGTAAGACCAAATTAGGCTGAAATCACACGAACGAAGTTTGGCGGCAAAGAATTTCTATACAAAATTGCGAGACGTTATTTCGGCTTAGTGCGTCATCTTCCATTTAAAATACATTGCAGGAGTGGTCCTAGTGTGTTTCTAGTCTAAGGCGTTCTAGCATTCATAATATAAGATTATTTTGAATCTAGCCAATGGGTGTGTAGTCAAGTGCAACGGAACCCAAATTAGCGTCAGAAATACAAATCTGACATCTGACGTATCAGTAACGAGGTTTGACGAACCCACAATAGAGTCATGACGTGACGAACTTTCCCAGAGTCTTCTATGACGTTCTAACACGGAATTCCTAATAAGTGGGTCGCAGGCTGGATGGGAACCCGTAATCTCACTTTCATCTGGCGACCTCACGCCGCGACCTGAGATCGAGGGTTACTGAGCTACAGAATAGCACTATAGCACTGTGAGGTTATGAGCTATGATGGGAGGGACACTAATAAGCTAATAAACTAAAACTAATACCTATATACTAAATAAAAATAATCTCAATTCTCAGAAGGATAAGCACATACAATTCTAAATATTCTAGATTGAAAAATACCAGAAGAACAAAACTATGAAAATATCGATGTTATTTTCATTTTAACACATGACTTTTGAACAATGGTATGAGTAGATTTGGTGGTCTCAATGTAAAAGTATGTAAAACTTTTGATTGGTTTGAGTTGGCAGCTGTTATTTTATTTCTGCTTTTTGCGATGCATCTGATTTGATCTTTTGAGACATACATAAGTGTGAAGGAATAGAGTATTTTATTTGTTTATCGTTACCGTCAACGAATGATAATTTATTTACCTGTATCTACGTAAGAAGATGACGAACACGTCAATTGCTGATAGAATAGAAGTAAGTACCTGAAACAAATTATTAAGACATTGAAAAAATATTCGGCAAACAAGAATGTAGTAATGCCTATTGGAATACCGTATTGGGATTAAAATCTTAATTAAATTCTTATTGTTGTCATAACCCTAAGCCAGTATCGAATGATAAACCCACGCAATCTCGCAAAGATAACCAAAATAGGTACACGACAATACAATACTCCCATCAGCTTGAATCATACGACAATCGTCCTTAACACCTACACAATACGAATCAATACCGCGATACCACACTTATGAATGAATGATGACGTCATTCAAGATGGCTACCGTTTGGCAAAGGTGTCGAGGTCTGTGTGGGTGACATGAATGCCATACATCATATGGTCATATGGCCTTGGAACCGTGGCTTTGACCCAGTCGTTTTGTGTGTGGTCACTAAAGTTTATTGAATTGGGTCACTTGACCAAAAAGTATGGATTGATGTGCTAAGATTACTTAATTTCGTTTGACACATTGATATACAAAAAACCTCTCAATGGTTTGACATTTGATAATTATTACTAAGTACCTATTGAAATCAATTAATCAAATCAACCATTTTAAGAATACGAGTCTATAACAATATAAGTAACATTATTAAGACTATTGGTAGGAGATTTAATAAATTAATTAAAGTGGATATTTTTTTAGAGGTCGTGTTTTAGAGCAACTATCAAAAATGTCGTCTCATCATGACCCAGAGAAGAAGAAGAAGATTTAGAGGTTTTAGAGGTTCTTTTAGAGTTTCCTACTGAACTTGTTAGGATGATTACTTTAAGTAGGTAAGAAATTGTGGCAATGGATTATAATTATTCCTCTCATCATAGCTTGAACGCTTAGAACATCCGACATAAGTTAGAGAAATAAAATGTGAAGGAAGTAGCTATAATTAAAACTAATTGTAAGACCAGGAAAACCATAAACACACCAGGTGTGAATTCCTATGCAGCAGTTAAACTCCGTTTCCGGACATCTAGCGAAACGTCCAGACCGCTAGGACGTGACGAATTGTCGCTTCCACGAGCTAATTACAACGTTTGAGGACGGGTAGGGGATTTTTTTTTATTGTTTCTGTTGAGTTTTTATAAAATGAGATAAATTATGCTAAATCTTTTGAGAGATTTGGGGGGAAGTCGTATCTGTGGTTTTGTAGGGGTTTAATAGAACGTGTAGGCTTGGCCTTTGAATAGCATGTGAATGGATTAGATGAAGTAGGTTAGAAATTGGCAATATGACCTACACAATATTATTGATCTGATCCGAAAGTAGAATAAGGTGAAGCATTCGAATGAAAATCTTCATATGGTACCTATACAAACACAATATTAATATTCTTGTCATACGATTTGTTGTCCTGGTATTGGACCTCATATCCATAGGGTGCATAGGCGCATATTGATAGGTTCATTATAAAATGCATCAACAAAAAACCAGCACAAAATGTTTTAAAAATAAAAATTATATTTTTTTTTCACCACAAATCATTGAAGTTTATTGCAACACAAGTAAAAAAAAATGCAACACAACCTGCAGCTAACTCGAATGCATCATTGCAAGCACGGATGCCGTCGTGTCCCGACTACCAACGATCACATGCGTTCATTGAGCAAGTTTTCTGTGTCACAGAGTCTGTGAGAACATGGAAAACATGATTGTGACATGAAGCGTTTCTTATCTTACCAATCTCGTTATGGGTATGGGAAACACGATATCCAACAAGCCTGTGGGATACGGAGATGTATCTTTATTGCGTAAAAGAGGTACACAGAAATTCTGTGCCAAATAAAATAATGTCCCTACAATTTGAAAAAATGATACAGTAGAACGCCGACTATCATCGCCGATTCAGATTATCGGACATCGAAGAAAAAAAATCTGTCAGACATGTAAACTTTGTTGCTATTACTATAGTTCACCTGATCCTCTTCCACATCGATCAGAGTAAATCACAAACCCATCAGGTCTTAACAAAAATACAAACATTGATTTCATTTGGTTTTCTTCGCTTTGGCTGAATCGGATAATTGGATATTCGGATAATCGGAGCTCTATTTACCAATTTATAAGGTAACCCCCTTAGTTTACCTTGGCTTAGAAAATACATTTTATTATTATTTGTAAGTCAATTCATTGGGCATAACCCTCTATGAGTGTGAGGCCTACGTCTGGCAATGCACTCCAACAGACTGATGATGTTGATGATATCAAGTCAATTACCAAATAATTATAATATCAATACACATTATTACCTTACTGAAACATAGGCGTGACAAATAAGAGTAATCAAAGGACGAGCCCACTCGTTTTAAACAATTTCTCCACTAAGATCTCATTGTCCGAGACATCTAGCCTCTTTTGTTGCATGTCTTTGTCAAAGTAAGTCAATTTAGTCATTGCCCATCCATATGCGAGTAGGAGAAAGGATGCTTTGTTTACCTCAAGCGATGCACTAAGTGTTACAGTAAAAAGAGAAATTTGCCTTCTAGTGAAAGTTCCGGCTATTTGCAATTTATTTGCATGCTAAATACTCGCGTAATTGCCCTTTTAAGATTAATTAGGTATTTACTAGGTTTAAAATATGTGTGTTGAATTAGAAAAGGGAATGGTGGTGACAACATACTGACGACGTAGGATGAATAGTTACTAAAGCTGGTGTTAATGTTTTATTTATCTTTAATTGTATTTAAACAATGTTTGGCAAATAAATCATATACCTATCATTATCAATACTTTGTTGTACTCATTTTGTCCAAATTCCGTGGTAGTAAATTAAAAACAAAATATTTGAAAATGTTACTACCTCATTACATACGTTACGATATTTATATTTCATCAAATCACACTTAACCAGAAAAGGGGAGAGAAACAAATGTATATTATGTAGTTGTAGATATTACTTCTATATTTCAAACTTGTAAATATAAGATTATCGAAAGTCCTGATAGGTTCTTAAAACCCAGCAGTGCTTTTGGGCCATCCTTGGTTGCCAATTCCAATTTTCAGCGTTACTCATAACTATATAAAACCAGTTATAATATTCATTTGAGCCTAACATTTCAAACCTATAAAAACCAAATTAGATAATAAATTACCACTTACACAAAGTTCAACATCAGAGATACCTACATATCCTTGTTACATTTTAGACGCATAAAAACCAAATCAGGTCATTAAATACCAATCAAATTAGACCAATATCGAAGACTAAATGCATTTCAACTCCTTAAGGCAGAAATAAGTGATGATATCACCGCTTGCATTACAAATTCAGTATTAGGTGGTATGAAGGCTGTCTCCGAATGATGTAAAATTTCGACCAAACCGCCTTGGTCCGGTTAGTAAATACAAGATTTACTTCCATGGTTGGGTGGGCCAGAATGGTTGTGTGGGCGATACCATTTGCCTTGGTTTAGCTGAGACTGGACTGATTGGAAGTGCACTGTTTTAGGTAGTATTGGAACGAAATATGGCCGTGTTATTTGGGTGTTAAATAAGTAAATCGTCTAGAAAGAGTAACATTACTTATCAAACAATTTCCCAAAACAAAATTTAATTTTACAGATTTAAAGTGAAATAATACAAATTGTATGTACAATGTACAAAATCGTGTCTACTGAGTTTAAAACAGCACAATTGGCAAATCGCTCGAAGGAGACCATAAGCTAAGTAAAAGGTTAGAAATAAATATAAGATGTAAGTTTACCGCAAAATATTGTTATTGAAGATAATAATGCTCAATAGAATAGCATTGAACGATTTAAATGATGACTTTACTAACATTCAAAAGTAAATGTCTTATGATCACATAGGTAAAAGATTGACTCTTTAAGCAATTTTTTTTTAACAAGGAGGAGTTTCTTATCCTACTAGGTACTATTATAAAGGCGAAAGTTTGTAAGTATGGATGTATGGATATATGGATGTATGGATGTTTGTTTCTCTTTCACGTAAAAACTACTGAATGGATTTGAATAAAACTTTACCACAATAAAGCTTTTACATGAGAATAACACATAGGATATTGGAAATCGAAATCCAAGCGGACGGAGTCGCGGGCGGCCGCTAGTTCGACTATATTTAAAAACAGATATCTTTATAAACTTTTTGCTCAACATAAAACAACTCAATAGACCAAAATTACATACTATTTAGAGATAGATGAATCAATTCACCAAAGTGGGCGACCCACTCACCTTGGTAGGCTTGGCCGGTGCTCAGTAATTGGCTAAATCTGGTGAAATTAATATAATTACTAAGTTATTACTCCATAAAGTACGCTTAGACGGGCCTAATTTGCATAGTGTGAGTCATGGCTCTAAAGTTTTAGCTCTTAATTAAGACGAAATAACTGGGTATGTTCCGGAATTTGTAAGAACAATAATTACTTAATACCGATTGCTTTATGATTTGACTGGTGACCATGCGGGCTCTACTTGGAGACCAGGGTGAAAAATCTTTGGTCGAACCTACAACTGTTTCAGAAGCTTGTACAAGACTTGGCGTTTTAATTTTAACACAAGCTGTGCTTAATAGGCGATTTATACCTAGCCTTATTTATACGACGAAACTCGGTAGGGATTCCACTTTGCTATGATGTATTCGACGCATGCAGATAGAAAGGTCTTTACTATTATTTGACGTGCGCAATATTTTATTTGATATCATGGTATCTTTTTAATCATTATCAGATCGTCAATATTAAATAACGTATTTCTTATCTTATCGCTAAAATCGAATTCTTTCAAAGTGAAAAGCGATAATCTACTACGACCAATATTGGTTTGTTTATTTTCATTTCACTGTATAAGTCATATTGCATCATCAGAATAGGTAATAGGAAAATCCTTCTACAATATATGTACTAGAGTCGTCACACGGCCCGCTTCGCCCATGACTCACACAACTCACAACGAACGGTGATAAGTACGGTCTTTGCACACGTTTTTATCATTGAAGAATACAACTAATGAGTATTATGACTTATTGTGTTAGTCATAAAGTCGAATATGTATTGCAATATGTTGTGTTAATGTTTTAGAAAATAAAACTAACTACTATATTATGATTGTTTAGCCTTGACTTTGTTTTAAGTTGTTGTTTCTTTACATGCATAAATGGATAGTTGTTTTTATAAATTGAGAGACATGGAATGGTCTATTTCGGACAAACAAATATTGGACTAAGGAGAAGGATAGGGCTGAGTGGAGAGCCCAATGAGAGGTCTATGTCCAGAAGTAAACTGCGATAGGCTAAAAGATAAAATGTTGAGCGAATCGACTACTGAAACATTTAAATAACTTCTGGTACTTCGCTAATTCATGATAAGCGATGGCTCAATGAAAATTAACAATGATATACTGGCTTGAAGACGACTTTTCTATGTCTAATAGGAACATAATCATTTTTAAAAAAAAACCCGGGTTTGGGATTCAAACTTGAGACCTCGACAGAACCACGGATTGGTTGTTAAAAGCTAGTAGGAGAAAAATGACGAGCAATATTATATTTATATGAATATTAGAACATATAAGTTATCATTTTAATTTTAATCTGAAGTCTCCCAATGTCAAGACTAGGGAATGATAATTATATTCATGAATGAATGAATAAATCACTTAAGAATTTTGACTTTATTGACATTTACGAAGAATTATGCATTCACATTTAAAAGCTGCCGCTACTCGTATATTTACCGAAAGCTTTTTTGATAAGTTTGGTTGGCCCAATATTATTTTATGGTATAAAACGAAAAAGTCACCATTACACATTTGTATAATAAATTAACCAATATTGTCCAACTGCTGGGCAAATACACTTATCAAAATGTTTATGACGGCATTCTTATACAGGTATGACAGAAATACAACAGTATTTTTGTAAAATCGTTTTTGACCAAAACAAAATTAAATATAGAATTAATAATCCAGTGAATTCGTTAATTCGATATCCCAACAGAAATTTTCATTCGGTTATTCTTAATCCTATAGGAAATCAATCGGTATGTAAACATCATTGTTATCACTTCATCCCCATTTAAAAGCGTAAAAACAACACTCATTCTAGAAACACAAAACGCACACGGCCCATTTTGCGCTCGGCCCGTTTCTGCGCACGGAGACATTTTGCACACGTATCAACAATAACACAGTATATATGCCGTTCAGTTGCTATCATCAGTTATTCCAACTACGAGTACTGTATTGTCAAGTGATAGTGAATTGTGCTGATAAGAATTAATAGCTGGTGAGTTATCTTTTTCAATTTGTTTATTATGATTGTTTAGTCGTGTTGGATAGATTATTGGAGTATTTTGGGTTGTGGGTTCGAATCCCGCTCAGGGAAAAAATAGTATTTTGGCTGGATTGGATGATTGTTGGTTGCCGTATTGGGCTGGCCCAGAATAGAACTATACCATTACTTCCCGTGGGTGTCGTAAGAAGGGATATTCCGGGGGATGGACTGTAGCGTTCTCCTGTACTTTATCGTCCAACATATACGGTCACCAACCCACCTATCCAACGTAGGGATTGTGTTTGTTTATATTTTATATGTGATTTTTGAAAGAACCAGCTACCTGTTGAGTAGCAGACTTTTAAGCATCCATTATTTCTCACCCTACCACTTTTTAATTGTATATTATA
Organism: Nomophila noctuella; assembly: GCA_958496325.1. Lineage (NCBI taxonomy): Eukaryota > Metazoa > Arthropoda > Insecta > Lepidoptera > Crambidae > Nomophila > Nomophila noctuella. The sequence continues at coordinate 3,266,133 of OY292494.1, forward strand.
TGTATGTATTTGCATGCTGAGATTACAAAATTAGTTAGATATAAGCAATTAGCGATAAACTGTAAAGTTGTTTTGTACTTATGCTTATGTTGGTAATCCAACAAAAATAAATAAATAAATATAATATATACAGCTATAGGTACATATAAAAATCGATTGTCAATAGAATGGGATCACAAATTAACTATTATCATATACTACTAGCTTCTTCTAGCTAGCATATATTATTGCGATATTCAATTATATTTATAATTATGATTCCATTTATCAGAAGATTTATAGTCTTGTCTATATATAATTTGTTTTGTAAATCGATTCACAAATATGGCTTGGAAATTATATAATGTAACTATTTCCACTAGGTTTTGTACCATCAATTACTGGGTCAAATTACCTAATCAATGTCTGGGAATTAATGGTATAATAAATTGTTTCCTTTACGTGCATGATACAAGATCATTAAAAGACAATTTCAAAACCTCAAGGTATATATCTTGAAGCTTCATTTGCCCACTTAATTATTTCAATGTGATGGCTTCATGCAGTTTTTTATTGTAGATAAATAATTATTAATAATGGCAACAATAAAAATATAAATGAAGAAAATAATTGCAGCTGTCTGCTTGGTACAACATCTAAAAGGACTTTATGTTATTAGTGTACCTATTTACTAACAACATAACTAAAAAAAAAGGAACAAAAATAGCTACTCGTGCATACTTCTGCTAACTCTACTTATTCAGAAAGTTGAAATTATTTTCGTTTTTTCTATGATTCACATTTTAGGAGAATTCAAATATAAGATTTTATTCCTTTACTCGTAAATCCTCAAATCAGGAAAATATTAACGCATTTCTTTTCTCCATTTCAGAAAATGTCTTGCTGCAAAGGAAACAAAATCGAAACTTCAATGGCGTGCAACAAAGAAGAATGCGTCTGCATCCCAACGGGCGGGAAGACATGCATCTGTATCTGCAGGGATGAGTCTGGCAAGATCATTCGCTGCGACGACTGCAAGTGCATCCAGACTGGAGATTGTCAATGCAAATGTGACAATGCTAAGTGCGTCTGCATCGAAACTAAGGGCGCTGACTGTGTGTGCATTTGCACCGATGAGATAGGGAACTTCAAGGTTTGCGACGATTGCAAATGCACTCCTGTGGGATGCGGCAAGAAATGTGACAAAGCAGGTTGTGTTTGCATCCCAACGGGCGGAAAGACTTGCATCTGTATCTGCAAGGATGAGTCAGGCAAGATCATTCGCTGCGATGACTGCGAGTGTGTTAACTCTGGAGATTGTCGATGCAAATGTGACAATGCTAAATGCGTCTGCATCGAAACTAAGGGCGCTGATTGTGTGTGCATTTGCACCGATGAGAAAGGGAACTTCAAGGTTTGCGATGACTGCAAATGCACTCCTGTAGGATGCGGCAAGAAATGTGACAAGGCAGGATGTGTCTGCATCTCTACTGGTGGAAAGAGCTGCATCTGTATCTGCAGGGATGAGTCTGGCAAGATCATTCGCTGCGATGACTGCAAGTGCATCAATTCTGGAGATTGTCAATGCAAATGCGACAATGCTAAGTGCGTCTGCATCGAAACGAAGGGCGCTGATTGTGTGTGCATTTGCACCGATGAAAAAGGCAACTTTAAAAGCTGCGATGACTGCAAATGTTCCCCTGGCAAATGTGGGCCATCATCAGCATGCTGCTAAATTATCCGACCTTTTAATTCACAAGTAAATAAACATGTATATCACACGATTTTATCCAAGGTTTTGCATAGGTTTTATGAAGTTATCACGTAATTATACATAATTATATTGTAATCCCGCAGTTTATGTTGAGTTGACAAATTAATGTTTGTAAAAACAAATCTTTATTAATATTTACCTTCATTTATATTTGGGTATATTTTATAATTTTATCTTGGGTTATTTTAATCAATAAATAAATGCTTTAAAATTTCTTTTTTTCATTTTTTATGTACCTACTCGCAGTTTTATTAACTGTAAGGTTTTAGGAGAGAGTCGATTCACCCCCATTTATTCTAAATCTGTTCAGTGCAAGCAAAATATTATGCATCCCATCCCAATTCCATCATGGTAAGAGCGCGCAAAATTAAAAATATATATATATATATATATATTATACGTCATCCTACACTATTAAATACTAGTAGTTTTATGAAGAGACTAGCGGCCCGTCACGCGGTTTCACCCGCGTCCCGGGGGAACTACTTCCCGTACCGGGATAAAATATAGCCTATGTTACTCTGGGTGAATATAGCTTTCCAACAGTGAAAGAATTTTTCAAATCTGCCAAGTAGTTTCGGAGCCTATTCAATTCATACAAACAAACAAACAAAAAATCAAACCTTTCCTCTTTATAATATTTGTATAGATGTATAGATAAAAAGCTACCTCAATTAAAAAAGACCGCACCATATTCACAATAATGTAGGTTTATTTGACGTTATGAAACAAGTTTACCGGGCAATTACGAAAACAGCTATTAGTAAAACCTTAACCTTTGCTTGAGTGACGTCTGCTGTCGTGTAATACGCCGGGTGCGCCGACGCCATTGCCGGCCGGCTGTCAAAGTGACGTTTGAGATGTCATGGCGCTTGGTTTATTATGGATAATCCCATAAGGCGAGAATTAAATGTTTTGTCGTTATTTTTAATACTGTTTTATTTCTCTACCTATATTAATGCTTCGTTAGTACATTGCAAGTAGGATGGTTAAGATCACTCTGGCGGACAAATTAAAATGAGTATATTATTATTGCTGAGTAGAAGTAAATATTTATAAATAAGAAAAAGCTGCATGCGTTATTCATATTTTCATTTATCTTAAAACTTATTCTTAAATGATAATAATTATAATTATAGAAGAACGCCTCAATAGCCTAGTGGTTTATGTACCAGGCCGTGGTCTCGAGGTCCTGAGTTCGATTCCAGGGATGGGCAAATTGGTGTTGGTTTTTCCACAAACAGCCTCGTTTTAGTCAAAGTTTAGTGATTAAAACATCTCATCTTTTTAACGAAAACATGATTTTAAATATCGAATGCCTTTGCCCTGTAGTGGGAAATCAATAGGCTGATACTATGCGCCTTAACCGTTTATCAAACAAATCTTTTGTTTGTTAAACAATCTCTTTTGACATGTTAGTTTGATTGATCCTTATTATTAGTTTAGTAGACAGGCGCTTCTTATTTGTGTTTAATCGTCGATCCTCATTCTGTTAAACAGAAATTAAATAACCGATTAAGGAATAATTAGAGGTGGGATCAAATATAATTGCCGGCTATTATAAAGTGTTTGTTTTGTTTCAAGTTTTTTAATGCATTCCAGTCAAGTGTTGTTTATAGGTAACTTTTTATTTGTGTTTTGACCTAACGGTACTGCATATTATGATTTATATTTGTGTTGTTTCAAGTTCAGAGCTATTATATAAAAAACAAAATCCTTTTCTTAAATATTTTTTACGTTTCTGTGCATTCTGAACGTTATATCCAAGATGTTAAGTGATGATTGTGTCATTTGCTGTTTTATGAGTATAATTGCTAGTTATGGCTTTAATTTCCCACCTTAACTTGTATCGCGATGATCGCACAATTAACTGTTAGTTGAGTTGAGTTCCATAACTAGGGCTGTCAAGCGAAATTATTTTTTATGTAGTTTGGTTTAAGTGAGATTTCGAATTAGATATAACAATTTATGGCACTCTTATTGGGTGCCAGGTAGCTTTCACAGAAGGTAAATTTCAAGAGCTATAGTTAGTCTGGGTTTGAATTCTAAGGCAATTTGGTTACATTTAGCAGCTTCATTGGGAATGTAATTTTTTTATGTTTATGCAGTATGTTATTCATAATGTAAAAACTTTTTTTATTCACAACAGCTTTGCGTTTCCTATCGAAAGTGTTCCAGATAACCTGTCACACTATTCACTTCCATTTACATACAGAAACCGCACTACCGCAAAAGGTTCAGCCCTAAGTTTACGGGCCAAAATCCGCGGTTCAAGTTGAACCATTCGGTTATCTGTGGCTCGGTTGCTAACTGGACCGCAGCGGAATTATCTCGTAAACTACCGGTCTACGATGGCTTTAAATCTGGTACTTACTAAGATTTGTACCCAGTACGATACCAGTAGTTTGTAGTATCTGGTAATAGTAATTTTGTCTGAAAATAAAACCTTTTGTAGCCCAAATTGAGGAGTAGATTAAAAAGAAAAGGATCATGTATGTACCTATTTGTCTGCTAGCGGCCGCCAGCGACTCCGTCCGCGTGGATTTCGGTTTCCGCACACGTAGCGTTCTGTTATAGCTTCAAACCTTCCTCGACAAATGCACTATCCATTTTTCGAGGAAGACAAGAATTAATAATATAATTCTTAATTTCACCATAGAATCTAGTAGTTTCTGATATTTGCGCGTTCAAACAAGCAAATAAACTTATCGGCTATATTAAGTTAAATTTAAATAAATGTGACAATTGGTGGCACTAACATTCGTAACACAAATGCTGCTTGAGAGTCAGATCTATATATTCCGATCTATGATCAATTTACGATGTCATGAGATATTTATATTTATAACTGTATTCATTATATTATTTAAACAACACATTTGTATTCAGTCCAACCTCAGCTAGCCCTATACTGTCCCACATGCTAACCCACTTTCACATAGGTATCCCACCGTGCTTTACCGCATTTTGTATGGTAATTAATAGCAGAACAGCTACTGTTATTAGTTAGAGTCCAGCAGTGGGGTTAACACCAAATAAGGATTGAACATTTAGGACAGATATGCGTCTTCCATCTGAAACGATAAGTGCCGTTATGCGGTCGGTATAGTTTGCTACTGCACTCGTGTGGTGACTTATGGCAAATATACGAATATACTATGTAGAATCATCCAAAGTTTCGAATAAATAAATAAAATAAAAAAAATCATAGGATTTACACACAAATTGCCTAGCCCCAAACTGAGTTCGAAGCGAACTATGGATGCTAGGGAACGGATATACATACTTACATACTTTTATAAATATCCATGACTCGAGATCAAATGCCGATGTTCAACACTGAATTCGAACCTGCGACCCTTGGTTTTGTAGTCATGTTCTTTGACCACGAGACTAATGGGCCCGTCAAATCTTAGAAATTACAACTGCTTTATCTGTAAATTTTAGTGTTTACTGTGAAAAATGTCGTACCTAGTACCAGTAAGGTACAGGATATCATCATTTGTATTAACTGCCTGTCTATAAATAAATACATATTGTGACAAATAGGTTTGTCATTTCCTGATCATAGTCCGCTGCGACTATGGTCCTGAATTGACAAGAATACCCCAGACTCCGAGGCGCAATACGGTTATAAATAAAACAAAGGGGATCGCTGCTGCTCATCTTAAATGTCTCTTAGGCTCGTATTAATAAATCACTCTCAACTCTGAGATCGATCTTGAACGCGAACTTGAGATGCTTTTTTATATGAGAATGACATATCAAGTTCGCGCTCAAGATCGATCTCAGAGTTGAGAGCGATTTATTAATACGAGCCTTAGTCGCTTCTTACGTCACCCACACGAGAAGTACTTATTACGAGTTCCTATAATGTGACAAAACAAGACATAACATACTCAGATCTCGTTTCCCAATGACATAACTTTGACACTTTATGTCTGTGGCTTTTGAGATGTTGGCTTGCGACTTCCTCGTCAATAAAATGTTAATAACTGCCGCATGATTTACATAATGTTATGAGAATCAGCTTGAATTATGCAGAGTTGAATGGTACAAATTGTTATGCTATGTAATTATCTTTCTTTTGTGCTTTGATAGTGTGTAAGTAGAACTTGTATGTGAGTAACGTAGTATTTTAAATGAAAACCAAATTAATGTTTTAGTTAGACTTAGGTTTATGAAATTAAGTGTCAATGTTTTAAACCTTAACTATAAATGTCCTAGTGGGCAACTGTTATAATACTAATTTGTATTTTAAATTTGTAAGTTTGTTGGTTTGGATGTTAGTCCGTCAATAACGCTGAAGCTCCAGATTTTGATGAAATTTTAATACAGGGCAATTTTTAAAAACTATTTTTGCACGATCAAGGTATTGCTTGCCATTAAACAAAATTGGCATAGTTTAAGACCCGTTGCATGTTAAACTGAAAAACATGCCCCATGATCCTTCAAAAAAATACGTAAACCATAACATAACCTCAACCATTCAATGGATGACTCACTTCCCTACAACTTGTAAAGACTACAGTTACTCTGACCTCCGTACCTTTCGACAGTCACTATTACTCCAAGTATTTGTTACATAAATCATGTAGCCAGCACAAAAACTAGACCGACAGTAATGATCTCCCGTGTAGGTTAAATACACGTCTACATCGCTATAAATAACAAAGAAAACCCCTCTTTTCATTCCAGCACGTTAACATTTACAACCTTAACTCGACGGAGTAAGACCTATTGTTAAGTCTCCTATGAGACCTTTGTGCCTTTATAGTGAAATCGCCATTTTTCAGTAGAAATGGTTTGTTATTATGACTGAAAATTGCCTGGGATATGAATGGATGTTTATCAACAGTAATGAGATATTGCTTACTTAATAATAACGTCATAATCGCGTACCGTTAGCAGATAAAGCTTTGTAGATGTGGGTTTATTGGATGTTTCGGATTTGTGAGTAATGTTATACCCTGGGGGAGTTATGGTTCTAGCTGCTAACAGCTAAAACATATCCTTCGTGTACATATGTTTTAAGTGCACGCTCAGATTGTTAATTTACAACATATTCTGTTATAACTTTTAACCGATTAACGCTTTATTGATGATGATACGAACTAAAGAATTGCTTACGAACTAAACCATTTCAACATTCTGACTATGACTAACTCATTCGAACGAAGCAGACATCTAGAAGGGACTTTTTTTTGCAATTTACAATACAATACAATTTCTTATTTCCAAACCTTCGCCATTAAAATATTAAAAATTCATCTCATCTAAATATTATGATTAGAGTTATTGTAACAAAATAGTATTACGAACTAATGGCAACATTAGTTCGTAATACTACAGCATGGCTAAAGAACTTTTATTTGTTAAGTTCTTTAGCCATGCTGTATTTACCTATAATTATTTGTTGCACTTAATTAAGCACTGCATTGTATATTTAATTTAAGAAACAGTGTGTACAAATGTTGGTAATTCAATAAAAATAAATAAATAAATAAACATCTTTTGTCGGTTTTGAGAAAGACGAACGCAGCAGGCCTAAAGTCGCAGGCCTCTATAAGCTGGCGCTCGAAGGACGGGTCGAACATAAGCCGCCCATTGGCGGCTGGCAGCGATCCGTCCTTATGCGAGCGAAAGGGAAACCGATGGGGTTTAGTGGGTAGTGGGCGCAGTTTTGTTACGGTGCGTCAATGCATCGCAAAAAAGGCCTCTATAAGATAGTTCACTTTTACAAGATGATGTTTTCTTCCGACCATACAGTCCCAGTTGTAAGCAGCCACCTCCACCCGGCACCGACCGCGCATTAGAGTACTGGCGGGTATGACGGTCGTGTCGCATCGCGCCGTGCTATGGGCTCGGCCGTTAGACCATGGCGGCCAAGTTGCGAGAGGTCGTGGGTTCGAAAAGCCAAATAAAATAAATTACATGAACGGCTTTTTTTAATCACAACTATACAATATATCCTCCGAAACTTCCGGTTTCGAAATATACAAGATTACTACTGGACGATGGGCTCGCCAAAATGAGGGGTTATGCCCTAATTCACTTCGCTCTGGGCGGGAGGGTTAGTCATCGCAGTATGTTATGCTATTGAACACAATTCCTTATCAAATTTTTTTTGATCTTTTTAGAACTCGGGTTGTGTTTTTAAGAGATCAGTAGGAGACAAGATGTTATTTCTTTTGACCATACAGTCCCAGTTGTAAGCAGCCACCTCCACCCGGCACCGACCGCGCATTAGAGTAATGGCGGGTATGACGGTCGTGTCGCATCGCGCCGTGCTATGGGCTCGGCCGTTAGACCATGGCGGCCAAGTTGCGAGAGGTCGTGGGTTCGAAGAAATGTTTGCGAGAAATTTTGGAAGGCATTTTAGGTTAACTGCGCTGATTATTGCCAATTTAATAGATTCGTCCGATATAAGCTTAAAATGATACTTTACAGTCGTTGGTTTCAAGATAAAGTGGTCTAGCCAAGATGACACTTTTGCGAGCGCGAGCTATCGTTATCGCAGCGACTTATATCTCAGTCCCGCACACGAAGTAACTTTGTGAGCTGCTATGCAATTCACTATGAGACACTCGTTCGATGCGCTTACGGCTGACATCACGGGGGTGTCAGCCTTAACATAGTTTCGATGTATTAGTATCGTGCAGCGTTGAAAAAGTTCTTGCAGAATAACAAAAAGTACCTACTGTCACCGATTACACAGCTACTGCGAACAAGGTTTGTATGACTTTTACGCTTAGTGAATCGCGCCTCAGGATGGAGATTAAAAGTCGCTACGACAGCGATAGATCGCGTTCGCGAAGGTGGCTTTCATGTCAGGAAAATAATGTTTCGAACACTTCTAATACTTAATATACGTCCCTATAGAGGCTTGTGACTTCATGACTCCTCCATCGTCATCTCTAGCTCATGCCCCTATAAGATAATGTTTTGTTCCTACCATACAGTCCCAGTTGTAAGCAGACACCTCCACCCGGCACTGACCGCGCATAGAGTAATGGCGGGTATGACGGTCGTGTCGCATCGCGCCGTGCTATGGGCTCGGCCGTTAGACCATGGCGGCCAAGTTGCTAGAGGTCGTGGGTTCGAAGATATATTTGAGGGAGCAATGGCTGTTCGAATACTGGGAAGTTTTTTTTTAGGTTAACTGCGCTGATTAATGCCAATTTCATAGATTTAAATCGATTGATTTCATAGATGGAGAGGTCGTGGGTTCGAAAAAATATTTGAGGGAGCAGTTGTTGTTTGAATTTAGGGAAATATTTTTTGGTAAAGTGCGCTGATTATTGCCAATTTCATGTGAGTCGACTAACCCATATTGCAGCTTAGAATAGTACTGTACAGTCGTTTGTTTCAAGATCAGACAGTCTAGCCAAGATGACACTTTCGCGAGCGCGAGCTATCGCTATATCTCCATCCCGCACACGTAGTATCTTTGTGAGAAGGATGGAGATAAAAAGCGCGATGATAGCGATAGCTCGCGCTCGCAAAAGTGGCATCTTGGCTATCGCCCCAGGAAGCCAATATTGTATACCAATCTTTCGAACATTTATAATACTCAAAATACGTCCCTATAAAGGCTTGTCATTCACATCAAGAATAATCCATCGTAGTCTCTAGCTCATGCCCCTACAAGATGCTATTTCTTCCGACCATACAGTCCCAGTTGTAACCAGCCACCTCCACCCGGCACCGACCGCGCATTAGAGTAATGGCGGGTATGACGGTCGTGTCGCATCGCGCCGTGCTCGGCTCGGCCGTTAGACCATGGCGACCAAGTTGCGAGAGGTCGTGGGTTCGAAGAAATATTTGAGGGAGCAGTTGTTGTTTGAATTTTGGGAAGTATCTTTAGGATAACAACGCTGATTAATGCCAATTGTGATTTCGATTTGGCACTAAAATAAGAGTGACAGTCGCTTCTTAGAGCGAGACAGCACGTTGACAGTCACCCGTTTATAGATTTAAACGAGTGACTGGGCAACGTGTTAAGAAGAAACCAAACCTTTAAACGCTTCTAATACTAAAAATACGTCACTAAAGAGGCTTGTGGCTTCGAGACTCCTCTACTGACATTCCCAGCTCATGCCCCTACAAGCTGATGTTTCTTCCAACCATACAGTCCCAGTTGTAAGCAGCCACCTCCACCCGGCACCGACCGCGCATCAGAGTAATGGCGGGTATGACGGTCGTGTCGCATCGCGCCGTGCTCGGCTCGGCCGTTAGACCATGGCGGCCAAGTTGCGAGAGGTCGTGGGTTCGAAGATATATTTGAGGGAGCAGTTGTTGTTTGAATTTAGGGAAGTATTTTTAGGTTAACTGCGCTGATTAATGCGAATTTCATAGATTTAAATCGATTGATTTGTCATTGACATACTGCGATATTGGCACTAAAATAAGAGCGACCGACAGTCGCTTCTTAGAATAAGGCAGCACCTTGGCAGTCACTCGTTGAAATCTATGGGCAACGTGCTGTCTATCTCTTATTTTAGTGCCAATTTCGAAGTAGGTCAGGGCAAACAGAAAGAACAGTTCTAATACTAAATATGCGTCCCTAATATAGTGGTTTGTGACTTCATGACTCCTCCATTGTCATTTCCAGCGCATACCCCTACAAGCTGATGTTTGTTCCAACCATACAGTCCCAGTTGTAAGCAGCCACCTCCACCCGGCACCGACCGCGCATTAGAGTAATGGCGGGTATGACGGTCGTGTCGCATCGCGCCGTGCAATGGGCTCGGCCGTTAGACCATGGCGGCCAAGTTGCGAGAGGTCGTGGGTTCGAAGAAATATTTGAGGGAGCAGTTGTTGTTTGAATTTTGGGAAGTATCTTTAGGATAACAACGCTGATTAATGCCAATTGTGATTTCGATTTGGCACTAAAATAAGAGTGACAGTCGCTTCTTAGAGCGAGACAGCACGTTGACAGTCGCCCGTTTATAGATTTAAACGAGTGACTGGGCAACGTGTTAGGAAGAAACCAAACCTTTAAACGCTTCTAATACTAAAAATACGTCAGTAAAGAGGCTTGTGGCTTCGAGACTCCTCTATTGACATTCCCAGCTCATACCCCTACAAGATGATGTTTTCTTCCAACCATCTTCCAGTCCCAGTTGTAAGCAGACACCTCCACCCGGCACCGACCGCGCATTAGAGTAATGGCGGGTATGACGGTCGTGTCGCATCGCGCCGTGCTATGGGCTCGGCCGTTAGACCATGGCGGCCAAGTTGCGAGAGGTCGTGGGTTCGAAGAAATATTTGAGGGAGCAGTTGTTGTTTGAATTTAGGGAAATACTTTTTGGTAAAGTGCGCTCATTATTGCCAATTTCATGTGAGTCGACTAACCCATATTGCAGCTTAGAATGGTACTTTACAGTCGTTGGTTTCAAGATCAGACAGTCTAGCCAAGATGACACTTTCGCGAGCGCGAGCTATCGCTATGTCTCCATCCCGCACACGTAGTATCTTTGTGAGAAGGATGGAGATAAATGTCGCGATGATAGCGATAGCTCGCGCTTTCGAAAGTGGCATCTTGGCTATCGCCCCAGGAAAGCCATTTTGTATAGTAATCTTTGGAACATTTATGATACTCAAAATACGTCCCTATAGAGGCTTGTCATTCACATCAAGACTAATCCATTGGCATTCCCAGCGCATGCCCCTACAAGATGATGTTTTGTTCCGACCATACAGTCCCAGTTGTAAGCAGCCACCTCCACGCGGCACCGACCGCGCATTAGAGTAATGGCGGGTATGACGGTCGTGTCGCATCGCGCAATGGGCTCGGCCGTTAGACCATGGCGACCAAGTTGCGAGAGGTAGTGGGTTCGATAGTGACGTATTTTTAGTATTAGAAGTGTTCTATTGACGGGCCCGTTGGTCTATTGGTCAGAGACCCTGGCTACAAAACCAATGGTCGCGGGTTCGAATCCCGCCAGGGGCTAGGTGTGATGAACATCGGCATTGGAGTCATTGATGTTTATAAAAGTATTTACTCGTAAGTATGTCTATCCGTTCCCTAGCTCCCATAGTACAAGCTTCGAGCTTAGTTTGGGGCTAGGCAATTGGTGTGTTAGTCCAGAAAATTTATTTATTTATTTAAAGGATTGCTACCTATACAAAATGCCCTTCTTGGAGCTATAGCCAAGATACCACTTTCATTATCCGCAACGATAGCGATAGCTTGCATTCGCGAAAGTGGCATCTGTGGCAACCCACGTGGGTTCGAAAAAGAAATGGTAATTTTCCTGTTTAGCTAGCTATAGTTATTGGGTATCAGTTCTGGGTTACCTTGGATTTTAGCGCCGGCTTAGAACAGAACTACCCCATTTGAAAGAAACTAAGAAAAAATCAGAATGTTCTATTTTTTGTGATCAGAGTATCAGAGGTTCCGAGCTTCAGAGATGCACTAATGACTAGTCAATAATTTATCAATACAGCTTCCACAAACTTCGGAGAGCAGTAATCTATCGAGCTTGCTCTTTTAAATCACCAAGTTTTGTTTACGATTTTTTTGAGTACAATCAAATTGTATGAAACAAACAATGAAACAATGAAACAATGATTTATTTAGCAATTTGATTCACTTAGTAAATTCTTTTGCACGTCAAAACTTTTTTTACCCTACCAGCGCCTCGACGTGAATGGCCTGCTGAGAAGAGACGCCGCAAGAAACTCAGACAGTTTTGCCTTTTTTAAAAATAAATTTCAATTTTACAATTATGTCAAATATACCTTAAAAATAAATACAAAATAAGTGCGGCTGAGCAGATCAATATGTCCATGCATATTTGTCATTTAAATAATCATCTATTTTATAATAACCTTTCTTCATTAAGGTTGATTTAATGAACAACTTAAATTTTTGTTTAGGAAATTCAATTACACTTTCTGGTAGTTTATTAAATATTTTGACACTTACTCCAATAAAAGACTTCCCAGTCTTATGAAGCCTGTGACTTGGAACGGCAAGCTTATGTTTATTTCGTGTATTAAAGCTATGAAAGTCATTTTTTTTAGAAAAATTGTGTAGGTTCTTGCGTATATAAATTATGCAGTCAAAGATGTATTGAGACGCTGTAGTTAATATGTTAATATCCTTGAATATCTCACGGAGTGAATCACGCGGCTTAAGGTCGTATATTGCACGGATCGCCCTTTTCTGTAATACAAAAATTGTTTGTATATCAGCAGCCGACCCCCACAACAACAAACCGTAAGACATAACACTATGAAAATAGCTGAAATAAACCAATCTCGCCGTTTCAATATCAGTAAGGCGCCGTATTTTTCTTACAGCAAATGCTGCAGAACTTAGTCTCCCAGCCAAAGCAACAATATGGGGGCTCCATTGTAATTTTGAATCTATGGTTATTCCTAAAAAGACAGTTGATTTGACTACATCAATATGTTCATTATTCATTAAAACATTTGTAATAACTTGTGGCACATTTGGCATTGTGAATCTAATACATTTTGTTTTTTTAGGATTTAGTAGTAAGTTATTAGTTGTAAACCAATGATGGACTTGTGAGAGCGCGTTATTTACCTCGTCAAGTTGTATATTACGTCTATCTACCTTAAAAACTAAAGATGTATCATCAGCAAACAACACAGTCTCACATAGACCCTTAGCAATGGCAGGAAGATCATTAATATATATAAGAAAAAGGAGTGGTCCCAATATTGAGCCCTGGGGCACTCCCATTATCAATGGTGCGCCATCGGAGTTAGTTCCATTGATGTTCACCTTTTGAACTCTGCCAGTGAGGTATGATTTTACAAGGGTTAAAGCGAACTCTGAGAGGCCATAATGCCGCATCTTCATCAGCAAGGTTTCATGACTTACACAGTCAAAAGCTTTTGACAAATCACAAAAGATACCTATCGCATCCTGCTTAGCCTCCCATGCATCAAAAATATGTTTTACTAATGAAACTCCTGCATCAGTTGTGGATTTGTTTTTAGTAAATCCGTACTGATTTTCATTAAATAAAGAATTTGAATTAAAATGTGACAATAACTGATTGAAAATAATTTTTTCAAAAATTTTACTAAGCGATGGAAGTATGGATATGGGTCTGAAATTTGACGGATCAGTCTTTTCTCCTGATTTAAATAAAGGAGTTATTTTACTATGTTTCATAAGATTTGGGAACTGACCCATTTCAATGCTCTTATTAAATATTAATGCTAAATATGGTGCAATGGCAATAATAATAGTTTTTAAAATATCTATTGAAATACCCCATAGATCTTCCGTCTTTTTTAACTTAAGTTCTTTGAATGATTTAATTATAACTAGTGCATCAATATGCGTGAAATTAAAAACAATTTTGCACTCTTCTACTTTTGATTTAAGGAGGCATTCAGCATGATGCGGTGAGGAGTTTAATAAGCTAGTAGTCGTGACTGGAATTTCAGAAAAAAAGTGCTCAAAGGCTTTAGCCACTTCGGCATCTGTACTAATTAATCTATTATCAATTTTTAAGGATAACTTACTATCATGTAATCTATTCCTACAAGTTTCCTTATTTATAATATTCCAAGTAGCTTTAATAACATTATTAGACGTATGTATTTTGTGCTTTAAATACATACGCTTGGCCACCATACACACTTTTTTGAATAACTTTGAATACTTTCTTACATATTCTATTAACTCTGGATTGTTTGAATATGCTTTTTGAGCATACAAATCAAACAATTTTTTCCTACTTATATAAATACCTTTTGTGGCCCAGTCACTAAATTTCGATTTCGAACTATTTACACTAACAGTTTTCTTTGTAAAGATGCTATTAAATTCATGTGAGATAATGTCAAATAATTGTCTATACATGTTATCAACGTTAATATCAAGAATAGGTGGCGCTAGCGGAATTTATAACAACAGAACTTCTTATAGTTAGTACGGTATGGGGTTATAATAACGCAATAGAATTAACAACCGCTTCGAATTCACGTCAGCAAAATCTTTTAGTAGTCACTATCCTGCCAAATAAACGTCTTTCTCTCATTCAAATCCGTTCGTGTGTCTATAATAATACCAGCTAAAGTAAACAAAATAGTTCTGTTTACTTTATATCGGCGAATATTAACATCTGCAAACACGGCACGTGAGTATGACCGACATATTATTATGTATGTAATGCCAACTCGTGATCCATTTGCAATTCGTTGTCAATATTGAGGCACGACAGCCGTGTAACTACATACTACATGATTTTACAAATTGTTATGTTTATTAGCTTCAATGTTATGTTAACTCTGGTGATGTGAACAACATTTAAAAACATATTTTTTGGACTTACAGACAAATTGCATTGGCCCGAACTAAGCTCGAAGCTTGCACTATGGATGCTAGGGAACGGAGTGACATACTTAAATACTTTTTTAAACATCCATGATTCGAGTACAAATGTCGATGTTCATCACACAAACATTTGCCCAAAGCAGGATTCGAACCCACGACCCTTGGTCTTGTAGTGTCTCTGATCGCTAGACCAACCGGTCAAACTTATTAGTCTTATCATATTTATTTACCTATTGTGGTGTATAACAATAACCCGGCCTCAGGATTTAATAGTATTGTGGGCGTCGACGTGTGTCAGGGGAGTGTTCATTATCTTAAGTCTTAACTACGCACATTAAAGCAATATCTGCGGCTCCTGTTGTCCAGGGTTCAAACCTGGAGCCGAAACAAATTTGTGCCTCCATTATTCACAGCCATATTCTCAAAAATCACACGAAATAAATATAACAATGTCATTTAACAAACAAACAAACAGAAAACCGCTACCTCTCCCCCCCTAAACCGCACATATCTAGTTAAGATCTTACTGTACCCACTGCAGCCCAAACAAATCGCCGCGACAGTCCAGAGATCAGTCCGTTATTGGTAATGCATCGATCGGAAAGCTGACTCATCATTGCAGTTTGCGAAGATGACACGATGCAGCGATGCAGTTATGCCTATGTGTGTCTCGAACGGATTGTGACAATGTTTGATTGCTGGTTTATATCTTGATGTGAATTAGCGGGTTTGCAATGATATTTGTAATGGTTGTACACAAGCCACCGTAAAGTTAAAGTTACCACACAAATAGATATACTCGTATAATATTGTACTATTTTTGTACATACAGTGGGTAAGAGGAAATAAAATTGCATCAAATTCAGAGTTACTTCACTATTAAAGTTAATTTGTATGCCAATTTCGGGCGTGTGGCTCATTTTAAGCTCAATATCTACATATTAAAATCTACCCAATTGTCTATTTGCTATATTTTTTATCTTGCAAAAGGTGATGAAATATGCATTATTATTTCATACCAGTAACTGATTAATAAGGCCCTTATCCAAACCGACCTTCTGAGAATATGTACACATCAACTGATGATACAGATGTAGGTAAACATTACTTAATATTAACACAGTAAGATTTACGTTGAAAACATAAGTATGGCACCGAACAAAGCACATATTACTTAAGTTACCTTGAACAGACCATATACCACAATTGTTGAGTCGTTGTTAAAACCAAACATTTTAGATCCGTTAACACGATACGCTCGTTTTTGAGGATTTTCAAAACATAATTAAGTGTGCTGGCGTAAACAGACTTTATTCCATCCATCGACTAGCGGCCGCACGCGACTCCGTCTTCCTTTTTTCGCGCACATAGTAATACACTATAGCTTAAAGCCTTCCTCGATAAATGGATTATTTAACCCAAAAAGTATTTTTCAATTCGTACCAGTAGTTCTTGAGATTAGCGCGTTCGAACAAACAAAATCTTCAGCTAATTATTATATGAGTAAAGGTTTTTAATGATGTAGCAGTTATTTCTTCAATCCAGACTGGTGACAATAAATTTTTGCCGATTCTTCTCGCCAGTAACTGCCTTCCGAATCGGTGGTACATAGAGTCATTGTTTTATAGAAGCCTATTTCAATGAAGAATATGTTGAATTTGAAGTTTGAATACACGTATGTGTTTAAGTGCTAGGAATAAACCCTAGTCACATAACCGCCGTTATTAAGTCCACCCTAGTATTTATTGTGCTTAGATTATACTGATCAATATGTAGGTAACTAGGTACGTCTCACTATCTAGTTTGCTATTAATCATGTCTGCCGTTTATACTATGGAATCCGGATTCGCATTCAAGCATTGGTATGGTTTAATTGATTCGCTTTGTTTAAGAACAGTACTTAAAGGTATTTGAATTTATTAATACCAATCGCTCAATCAATCTTTCTTTATTATCTATTATGCTATAAATGACCTATTTGGTATAACAGGTAAGGTAACCTTAATCAAAATGTTCCATGGACAAAATTTCAACTACCTGCATCTTAAATTATTATCTATTGATATGCCAAACAGTTAGTTTTTCTAATTTAAGATTAGTAATTGCGTCAATCTTTAAACTCTAAAAATAACAACATCATGTCATGTTCAAACAATCTTATATGACATCAATTAAATAACAAAATGATCTCATGATTATGGTGAACGAAAGGACACGATTTTGCGTTATATGACGCAATCATAAGGTTTTATTTCAATGAACAGATTATATGTCTTTGTAAATATAAGAAAAGCTAACTATCTTGAAGCGATATCGGAGAATTGATCGACATCGGAGGATATATGGCCATTGGACATGTAGGAATCGTGAAGAAACCCGGGATAGTGTGCAGAATTGAGAACAGTAAATTAGGTACTTCATTATTTTTGCAAAGCTGTTATGTAATATACAATTTCACTCAGTCAAAGCGATACTCGACAGTAAGAAATGTGGCTAAGTATAAGGATATAAAAAACGAAATATATAGAGTATATAAAACGCAGAAGGAATACTAAAGTTGGTAAATAAATGCTTCATCATTTTACCATTTAAGGAAGAGTTGCACAACTCATATCATTTGTTAACCCATTAACTGCGCTGCTTGAAATTTATAGCTCGAATATTTGCAAAAAGCAGATTGACCAGTCGTGTGTTTTTTATAGACATAATGGTCTCTGTAACGATATAACCGTTATAATCGCCATTCTGTCCGTCCATTTGTAAGATCTTACGTAAATCCTGCATCAGATCACGTTTCTGAATATTAATAAGATTTATAACGCGTTTGATTTTAAGTTCAAATGGGTTTCGTGTAACTGTAAATTCGCAAATAGAATAACTTCTATCTCGTAATTCAGTATTTTTAATGTTGATCTTTATTATATTTTAATGTTAACTGTCCCATTATGTGATATATATGAACATTAGGTTCAAAACTTTATTTTTTATTTAGCACATATCTAAGAATGAAATATGTAATAAGTAAAAATTCATCATCTCGGAAACAAAGTTTGAACTGGCTAACAAGAATACGATTTCGAAATATATGTATCAACGTTTTTTTATGTTAGTATTCCTTCATTAGTAAGGCATTAATGTACCTGTACAAAATTAATAAAATAAATCAAACGTCTGGTTATAAAGCATAACCAAAAAATTAATAATCGCACATTTCGCGATGTTAAAAAAACACTACTTTGATATATTGTTTTAGCTTTATTAAAAGAAATCGTTTAAAAGCCTATACATTATATTTAATTTTCAATAATCATACTTACGATCTGATTTAACATCATGAATATCGATGAATACATAATACATAATCATTATTAAAATTAGACACGGATTTGTTTAAATTTATAAAGATTAATCTATTAATACGCCAGTTGATTAGATCTCAAGGAAAAGTTTTGAGACTTTTATAATAAAAGAAGAGGTGATCAGAGACGGCGTCGTTTTTACCTAGTAGGTAAGATGGAACTAGCTAGCTACGAATACCACAGTTGAAGTGTGCCTTACAGAAAGCTTTTAATATATATTTTATGATCTAATGTAAAATGTCACAAAAATATACATCAATTGGCTTCGAACCCATGACCTCTGGAGTAAAACACAGGGTCACTACCAATCATAACTATAAAACCAGTCAAACGTATTAACATAGTCGCAAAACAGGAAAACCGTTTCTCAGAAACATAATCTAATATTCATCAGTTTATTAGATTAGCAGAAACTCAAGAGTTTTAGGTGGACAAAAAGTCATAGATCAAAAAGTCATAGTTTACTTTTTATAGTATCTAATATCCTGCTTTGTCCAATTTATCATTCTGTCTCTTGAGACTCATAATACCAATTAGCAATGGCCAATTAATTGGTCTTGGTTTTAAATTAGTTTTTGAATTGCCGCTAGTCAATTTGCTTCGAGATGATTAAAATAATATGGTTATTAATGACACTTGAGTTAGCTTTAAATTGTTTCAAGTATGAATTGGACGATATTATATTTTGTGTTATTTTTAAAAAGTAGTTTACTGCATCGGTGGTTAGTTAGATTTTTCTAAAACTAGCGACCAAATAAAATTTTATCAGTGTTTATCTGCATTATTATGCATGCATTATACACACAAACCTACCCTTTGAATCACTCTATCTGATAAAATACCGGATGAAAATCGATTGCGAAGTTTGAAAGATTTATGCATTACATAGAGCAGATTCAAAAATTGGCCAAGTGCGAGTCGGACTCCCGCACTAAGGGTTCCGTACAAATTCTATTTTAGACGTATTAAAAAAACTACTGAATAGATTTCGTTCGAACCAATTTTCGTTGGTAGTTTTTATAGTAATGTACATTATATATTTATTTCAGATTTATCATCCTCTTACTTTAGAAGTTAGAGGGGGGGGGGGGGACACACTTTTTTCCACTTTGGAAGAGACTGTCACGCAAAGTATTAAAAAAAATGTAGTAAGAAAAAAATGAGCTTAGAAACCTCAATATAATTTTAAAGACCTATCTATAGATACCCCACACGTATATGTTCAATGAAAAAAAATATTTTCAGTTTCAGTTCTGACTATGGGGATCCCCCACTTTTTTATTTATTTTTTCTATTTTCGTGTAAAAACCTTGTTGCGGTTCACAGAATACATCTACTCCCCAAGTTTCAATAGTATAGTACTTATAGTTTCGGAAAAAAGTGGCTGTGACAGACTGGCGGACAGACAGACAGACAGACAGACAGACAGACAGACAGACAGACAGACAGACAGACAGACAGACAGACAGACAGACAGACAGACAGACAGACAGACAGACAGACAGACATGACGAATCTATAAGGGTTCCGTTTTTTTGCCATTTTGGCTACGGAACCCTAAAAAGTGACTTGGTTTTGTACTATGTAGTGAAAATAATAATAAATGTACTGAACAAAGTACAAATATTTAAAATAATAAACAAAGAAAAATTAATCTGATATCAGGCGGGGGATTAGAGATCAGGGCCCTCCCTGACGCTTTATTCCCGTTGTAATGTGTTCCCCTGAACACATTACAACTATAAAAATGTACGCGTTTTTAAAATGTATATCTCCAACATTTAGAAATCTGACAGCCGTTACTCACTTGTGTAACAAACGAGCTACTAATTTGAGTGAATGATTGTTAGTGTTAAATCAATTTACGCCTCATTACCTTTATCCACGTAACGTGTGTCTGCTGTCAAATTACTCCCAGCTGTCATTAGGACATTGGCAGAAGCGGTAATTACGGACAACAAATTGTTTACAACTCCTCCTTGACCCGAGATGTTAGACAATCACAAACTGGACTTTTGCAAAAACCAAGCCACTTACCAATTATAACACGCTCAATTTAATCGAATGTCAAATTACTAACTTATTGTCAATGAAAAAATAAGGAATTACCATCGTTTGTTTTTATTTACTGTAATACTATCAAAAATTTAATGCGGAGTTATATAACTTGTTTGTTCGGTTTACTGTACCTTAAAGCAAAGTAGTTAATGGTCCCAGTCGACCGATTCAAAAATGTTATCAGGCAACTGGGACCGTAGTCCCAGCTCTGTCCTAGATCTTTGTGGTCCTAGTTGCTTAAAACCTCATTGAAAGAAAGAGTTATATATATTTTTCTGAGACGTTCTATTTAATCTTAAGATAATTTTTTTCAATTGCAAAATGTATTCTTTGCGTGCAAATAAAGTAAATGTTAGGTATGTTCTTGGATAAATAATATAAACTTCTGTATTGTTTCTTTGAATTATTAAACTTTGCTACTCACACATCGCATACAACTTACATCTACCGTGCATTTACCATTATTATTCCTATAAAAAAATTGATGTGCAAATAAATACACTTCCAAACCATTCCTCATGTCTATAGCGAATTCTAAATAGCAGATTTGACATCTCAAGGTCGAATGTCGTTTGCAGAACTACAAACCTACAGGTGTAGCCAACTTTGAACACCTATATAATTTTTGAGCACCCACATCTTGATCACCTGGTCTAGTCCACTTAGAGCACCTTATCATAGTTTCGGCTTGCCACAAATATGAATAATAATAAAAATTATTGCCTTGGACTAACACACCAATTGCCCCGCACCAAACTTAGCTTGAAGCTTGTACTGTGATGCTAGGGAACGCATAGACATACTTAAATACTTTTATAACATCCATGACTCGAGGACAAATGCCGAACCAGCGACCATTGGTTTTGTTTCCAGGAACTCCGACCACTAGACCAACGTGCCCGTCAATTCTCAATATCAATAGGAGCTTAAGTTACGAGTTATGGGTGCTCAAAAATAGGTGCTCAAAGTGGAATACCTCGACCTACTGTACTGTTTTTATCTGCCATTGTAGATTGAACTACTGCTAATTACATTTTACAACACAGTAAACTATCAGTCATAACTCTTCAAAGCTACATTACGTTACATTGTTACATTCAACAGAGGTTTTATACGGTGTTTGCAATCATTTTGCAGTTATTAACAAAATTTTCGTACCGAGATAGATTTTAAGGCGATACTTAAAACAAAAATTTATTTATGATTGTTTGGACACTGAAATGTAGCACATCCGGTTAAAATTGTTGATACTTTTATCAACTTTATCTATATTTAAGTAGAATCAGGAACATGATTTAGGAATCGTACCTCGATACTTTTTTCATTCAAGAATATCGAAGACTTTTAATTATTATCATCGTAATGTGGTAAATAAGAAAACTTCTTTAAAAATTACAACGCAGAAAATTCTAAGTTTTATTTTTATTAAGATTAAAAACTTACAAGTAATTACAATTATAATTACATAGTTGGATTTCCTAGGAAACAGGGAATTAGCACGTCCCTCCTATTTGCGCCTGCACACTCACTTTTGCATTACACCTAATAATATCCTGCGCAGTTGACTGATCGTAAAGTTCACTCAACGTAGACGAATCTCGGTCAGTAGGACATTATTTACTATAACAACAACTATGTATCAACATCAAAACATACTATTTACTCAATGGACTATTGAATTTGCGCCTCTTTACATCATAAAATAGCCTGTCAGTTAACATAATTAGTATTCAGTTCACTCGTATTCGTAACAATAAAACGTATTATAATATTTACATTGTACCTGCCTATGAATGGGGGACCTTGGCACACATATGAAAGTATTTATCGATATTAAGGCTCTGCGCGTACGGTAGAGTTTGTAGATCAATTTGATCTATTGATATTACAATAGGCGCATGATCTACCGCCTCTGTGCAACTGTGGTAAAGTAACTAAGGTCTATAAAGAGCGTAGGTCATGGGTTCAAATCCCACTTATGAGTTCGATGGGTGAATTGATACCGAAAGTACCAGTTGTATCCTTCAAATTATTGACAACGCTTGACAAATCAAACATTGCGAACACAAAGTGATCTTGACAATCAATACCTATATTGTGATAAGATCAAAACATTTCAAAACTTATCTTGCTCTTTTTATTTAAATACCATTCTAAGGTACTAAAGTAAGTTCCTTACTACTCTATTACTAGTGAGGAGAAGGAACCAAAAAGGGTTTGGATTCAAGCCCTATCATCATCATCCTAGCGGTCGTCCCGGTCGCAACCTCGGCTATTGCCTCGGAGCCCAGGGTCCACTTCCCTGCTCCTTCTACTCCACTTTACTCGGTCTTGGGCATCCAGAGTAGTAAGACCATTGGCAAGCTAGTCATCTTTTACGACGTCAAGACAGCAATTCTTGGGCCTGCCCCTTCTTCCGAGACCCGGCGGTGCGTGGCGGCATAACGAAACATTGGTTTTCGGGCTGCTCCTGACTAAAGGGTTTCCTTGTAATTATTTTTGTTAAAATGTCATTGGTCGCTGACAATACTTCCAATGTCTGCTGAATGCCTAACGCCTTCCTACGTACTCTGTAAGTCATCGTGTAACTGTGTGACGGAACTTGTATGAGTAATTAATATTCTTTTGTTCTGCCTGTTATTGATTAGTCAAGGAGAATATTGTGTAGAATTCGTTGAATGTTATGCATGGACGTATGAAGTAAACTCTGTTGCAGACATTTATGTCTGTGCCTTTAAGATCAATATGATAGTTTAGTGGTTTAGATGATCGTGAGTCTGGTCGATAGACTGACTCCCAGGTAAAGTTTTTATTTGGTTTGGAATTTTCAAAAATATCTCTTATCAGTATATAATCGTATTTATGTCGTTTTAGATGGGCATGGTGATTAATCAGTCGTTATCATTATAACAAAAACTTATTGTAATACAACTGTAAATAACTTTAAATTTCCTGGTGTTTATAAAAATTATTAACACAATAATTTATTATCTTCCGCATACTCATATAACATTGTACACAATGGACCATCGTAATTAACATAAACGTATATAATTACCACAAAGTTTAATATATCAAACATTTTTGAGAACCCACGACTTCGGTATTCAGATTCATTAATTATGTCATTTTAAGCTAGCAATCAAACAAAACCGGGAAAACCTAACGAAGTGAAAGTATTCCCCGCGGGAATCAGACCCAAGACCTGCGAAGTTTAGCGCTCTAACCAATACACTGGCAGAAAAACAAAGAGCAGTGTAAAAAAACAAAATAAAAAATTGTTTTATTCAAATCTTTACTTTAATATATAAAGCTGAAGAGTTTGTTTGTTTGTTTGTTTGAACGCGCTAATCTCAGGAACTACTGGACCGATTTGAAAAAATATTTTTGTGTTGGGTAGTCCATTTGACGAGGAAGGCTTTACACCCTGGCCACAGCCCACAGCGGTGCGACTTGCGATGCGTCTTGCGCCAGCGAAAGTGGCGAGCGAAAAAATCAAATAAAGGAAATTGTATGAAGCATGCCACAGCTACGGCGGCGAGATGCGCGGGGCGAACGCGCGGCGGCCATACCCACGACTAGGGCGGCCGTCGCCGGCCTCGCCGCGCCGCTCGCCGCTGTAGCTGTGGCTAGACCCTTAGGCTAGCGAAAATCGCACCACGCGGACGAGGTCGCGGGCGGTCGCTAGTTTAAAATAACCTTAAAAGCTGCCAACAACCTTTTTATGAGCTCTTCATAATGATCTCGTGTTTCGCAAACAAGCGGACACCCATCTGTTTTGCGTAGACAAATACCTCAGTTGTCGGACGTGGGGTGGAATGGTAAACAATGCAGTTATGTAGTTGGCAGACGTCCAGCAGGATGTTTCCATTGTCCAATGCGATACGTCAACAACTTGAATTCCGGGAGAAATGTCTTCATTGAATAGTTTATTTGAAATGTTTTGCTTACGCAAATAGTTCCTACTTGTTATATTATGTATCTATTTAAGTAGGTATATTTGTAATACCACTGTTCTTAAACACAAGTACTTAAGCTACTTAACCCGGAGTCAGATCAATGTACCTATGTGATGTTGTGAGATATTTATTTATTTCTTTATTTATTACTAGCGGCCGCCAGCGACTCCGTCCGCGTGGCTTACGATTTCAGCACACACACACAGTCTTACTTAAAATAGCTGAATAAAACAACGGCCTAACTAAATGCACGCCGTCAACTTGCACTGCACACTATTATGGGACTAATTTACTCAGGATAGAAATACTATTAATATTAGTCAAATTAAGTGACGGTAAACGCTTAGCATTATTATCAACAATCAGGAGAGCTTATACATTTGAGAAATCATCTGTTCACCGCGATTCAGATCTGCGGCCGCGCCTCTAGCGAGGTGCGCCATCTATCGGCACATTTTGGAACTAAATAGTTCGCTAGCACAATTTACAATGATAAACTAAAGGAATATACAATAGCTTAAAGCCTACCTCGACAAATGGTAAGTGGTAAGTGGACTATCAAATACAAAATGTTTTGTCAATTCGAACCAGTACTTTCTGAGCTTAGCGCGTTCAAACCAATTTGGATCTTGAGTTGCACGTGTTATTGTGAGTCAACCATAAAAGATAGACATATGCTGTTGGGGGATATTTTTTAAGCAATTTTATGTAGAATATTTCCGTCGGACATGATTTCTATGTGACTTTAACCATTAAGGCTGCACATGCGACTGAAGCTTAAGAAATGGAGTAAATTCTCCCGTTTTCCCCACATTTCCCTTCACTACGCTACTCCTGTTGATTGTAGCGTGATGAAAAGTATCCTATAATATGCCCAGGAGTATGAAGAATAATGGTACCAAGTTTCGTCAAAATCCGTCCAGTAGTTTTTGTTTCTATAAGGAACATACAGACAGACAGACAGACAGACAGACAGACAGACAGACAGACAGACAAAAATTTTACTAATTGCATTTTTGGGATCAGTATCGATCACTAAACACCCCCTGATAGTTATTTTGGAAAAATATTTAATGTACAGAATTGACCTCTCTACAGATTTATTATAAGTAAGTGTATAGAATTTTATACAGCAATATAAAGTTAATTAGCTTTCTTGTGTTTGCTTTAAAACTAATGATTTAAGGGAAGATTTAAGAAACACTTATAATTTTAATCGTTACAATAGAGAACGCTGATGCACATCTCCTGGAACGTCCCTTAGCTGCTTCTCTGTACGACATTATTAACATTACATTCCTCGTGATTTGGACTATTTAAAGACATTAAATCAAAAAACAATAACCCAGGCCGCTTCATTAAAATACAACTTCGGCATCACAAGTTTGCACCCATAAAACTAAATTGCGGCCATAACTCTTTTATTAATTAATTGAAAACAATTAAAATAGGCAACCTTTTTTTGAGTTCGGCCAGTAACCCTACCAATAATTATTGGTATATACAGGATGTTATGTACATCCTGTCTAATGTGTTGTTCATTATAAGTTGAACCATACGTAAAACAAAACACAAAAATAAAGGTACGATTAAAAACATGTTTTTCCGATAAAATGTGTTATTCCAATACAATTTTAATATTTAGTCCATAAAAAAACAGATGTAAGGTTTTCGGTCGCTCAAAGCAAATAATTCACATTTTAATCGTTTGTTTACGAAAGCAAAATTCGTATAAAAACATGAAATAAACGAGTTGTACAAAAACAAAGTTGTTTATAAAATGTTTTTATAACTCTCTTTTTACTGTTTTTGTGTTTGTAAATAATACATACCTGGTGTTATATGGTGTCGAGGCGTCAAGGTTATTTAAAATTACCTGGAAATAAACCAAAAACAAAATTAATATATTAGATGGAAAACGTATTCGCGACGTTAAAAAATGTGCGGTGGCTCAGCCATCAATTAAATAATTGGATACTATTAATACTTTACTTTTTGTTTTTATTGTCTATCGGAATGTATTTTTTAATCTTCTCAAGATCAATAAACGTACGCAAAAAGATTTAATGTAATATTTACTTATTTTATTTTATTTTTTTAACAGATATCACCTTTGTGCGGTGGTCGAACTATGTAGTTGACCTTTGCGATTACACAGAAGATTTAGAATCACAACAAATAGAAATGCAATTGGTATTCAATTCGCATGGACATTTTAATATAATAAAAAAATTAGCAAACGTCATTTTGCGTATGTCAATGAAAACATACCACAAAAACAACGCCCATAAAATCCCGGATCGCGGATTCGACACCCGTTCGAGGCAGATTCGGACATGCGTGTCCAACAAGACATTTATGCGTTCAAACAAACAGAATTCTGCTTAGTAATTTTACGGCTTCAGATAATTATGCCCTCGCCATACATCGACTCGCTCCGAAATTGCCACTAAAGTTTGAAGCGACTGTCGCTTCTTATCGCAGTGACAGCATTTAAGAAAGTTTTTTTTTGTGATAGGGATGCAAACGAACAAACGGGTCACCTCATGGTAAGTGATCACCGCTGCCTATGGACATCAAAAACCGTACAAGAGCCGCAGATGCGTTGCTTGTCTTCAAAAACCCCATGCCCTCCCCAACTGAGATCTGGCGACGTTACTCACCAGCAGAAACATAGCACAACAGTTACAATGTGCTACTTCACTGTGGTCTTCTGTAAGGTGGAGGTACTTCCCCAGACGTGCGGCTCATTCGAGTGGAAGTTCCACAAAGCTCTACCTCTCTTGTTATATCGTCATGTTAAACTAAATAATGCCACTGTTTTCTGATGTCAAGGCATATGCTACGTTTTGAATCTTCGTTTTACGGCGCATATAATGACCGTAAAATATAATTTCTGATGTTTATTAAAGTTTTACGTTTAGCGAAAGACGTAGGCAGCATGTGGGTATTGGGTTCACGGAACAAATAAACGTGCTTTGTGATCTTCAAACTGAGGAATGCCGTAATTACAAATATTATATCCCTGTGGGTCGAAGAGAGATATTCCACTTTGAGCACCCATTCGCAAATCCACAAAATCACATAGACCTACTAAAAGTATCTATCGGTTCAAGTCGGATAAAGTTGCGCGTGCTCAAAATTGGACTATCTCGTTAAAAAGTACATTCACATGGTGTTTTTGGTCTGGTCATGATCACTCAATGGCCTTGCCCGGATTGCAAGAGGCTTTGGGTTCGAATCCCGCCTGAGCCATCTGAGATAGGATGAACTTCTCTGTGTTTATAATTTTAAAAATTATCTCTCAATGGTCTTGGCAGAATGATGACACACTCATGAAATTAAACTTGAGCAGGAAATCGGACCCTGCTGGACTCAGAGGCAATGGCCGAAGATGCAACTAGCATAATCGCTAGAAAGATTATAATGAATTTCATTCCACAATGACAACAATTCATGCGGTATTCTCATAACGTTTGTGTAAATAATATATCAGTCATTTCAAATGATCACCAGGGCAAAGCTCAAAAATACTGTTGATTAGAAAAAAATTATGCTAATTTTCTAGTCACTTCAATCTTGTACACTGCAATCTTTAATTTCGTAAGTGTAATCATTAATTACCGACGCAACAGTATTAAAAGCGTATGTAAAAACGTCGTGTGCGCAGAATTAATATGTGAAGTGAAAGAACGGTTTCTCATAGATTGAACTAATTCCCAACAACATTAACACGCTTGGTTCTCGTTATGCAAATAAAGGGGAGAAAAACCCATGCACTAGTTCTATTAATGCAACATAAACTAAACAGTACCTTAAGAAAAAAGAAATTAAAGTTTATTGCATAAAGATTTCCATCCTAGTCTTAAATCGACCTGTGAAAGGATGGGTCTAAATTATCTACGTTTGCACTATAATATCCAATATGTATACTTAAAGTGTACGGGACTACGAAAAATGAACATGAAAATTATTTTCTGTGTTTCAATAAAACTCACCGATGACTTTAAAATGTATCAAAAGAAAAAACTGCAATATTAGCTAAGTAATTAATTAAGAAAATCGAATCTGATTAAAACCACATTCTTGTGCCTGTATTACATTCTAATTGATATTATTTACATTACTTTACTCGACTCTTAAATAAAATCTCCTAAACTGAGTAATTCGCAAATACTTGAAATGAGTATAAAATAAACTGCAGCGGAAATGTTTGCTAATCTAAATGAAATATTTGCTAAGGAAATACTTAAAGTATCTTGAACATATTAGTTAACCACATCCTACACTTGCCGAGTCATTCACAGATTGCAGTCACAGTATAACAAAATAAATACAGTGAAGTCTCTACCAGAAAGCTTTATATTAAACCCATTCTGATATGATAAGCTTATAACATACTAAGAATGTCAGAAAACAACCTACTAATGAACTTATGACAAAGTTTTTCTAGTTTCTGGATAAAGACTAGCTAGACCACCACTACCATAACTTAGGTTTATTGGCGGGCTTGGTTTGGTGGTCAGAGAACCTGTCTAAGGGAAGCGGGTTTGAATCCGGCTAGGGTAAAATGTTTGTGTGCTAAACATCGGCATTTGTACTCGAGTCATGGAAGTTTTAAAACATCAGATTCGGCTGTATTGGTCTGGATCACTTATATTATTTAGTTTTAGTTTAGTGTTGTGCTAATTAGCACTTTGTGAATATTTTTTCTTTCCAATGTTTCCAATTAACCAATATGATTGTTTAGTTAAAAGAAAAAGTTAAAATATTTAAATATAATATGCCGCCTTACTGTTATTCACGAAATTATGCAAAAGTGATGTCATAATACATAAGGCCAAGAATCCAAGATGCCTTAAATGGCGCGTTTATGTCAGCCCATATTGGGCTAGGTCAGATGCGTGTCTCATTCTTGCATTATGCCGCCCTCCTTGTTTTGCCCGGTTATTATTTTTACTTGACTTATTAAACAACCTGTCCTGTTTTACTTGACTTATTAAATATATTTCCAGTATACAGGAAATATATTGGATTAATGAACAAACTAGATATTTACTGAACATCAAGCATTATTCTTGAAAAATCAACGAAGTAACTTATCTTCCTTGTTTTTTGATATTTATTCAGTTGAACATTTTTACTTGCAGCCAAGTGAACATTTATATAACAGCTATAAAAAGGTTATAATAATAGAGACATTACATTACATACCTACTTACTTTTTTTGTGCTGATTCTAGTATCAATAGGTAGTTCCAAAAAAAATCAGAGAAACTACTCTATTGGACTTTATTAAGAAGTCTCTTATCTCTGTGATTGAAAACGACCTAAATAATAAATTCGTAATTGTTCAAAGGTTTAGTTTTTAATTAAGTAAATATTTGATCCTTCAACCTACAATACTATTAAAGTAAATGTGGTAAAACCGTGAGAACTTCCTCCCACATTTCTACAATCGACTTGTTTCTCAGTAATAAAGTTCAAATTGCGACAATTTCTAAGGTCACGTAATCACAGTCTTAAATGTCTTAATAACAATGATTATAATGATTAACCTTAACTCTTTTAATCGTTCTGACCTAGTTATGTGAGATATGGTTTAAAAGGTTTTTATGAATTACGTTCCATAACTTCCATAGAACGTGATGTCGCTTATATACGAGTATATGTTTTGAGCTGCGTGTTAAAATAAGCGTAAAGATTAAAATTAATTGCGCTGTCCTTCTTTAATAAAAACCGCCAAGTGCGAGTCGAACTCGCGCACCGAGGGCTCTGTACAAATCCTAATAAATTACTATGATGTTTTAAAAAAACTACTAACTTGATCTCGTTCAAACTTTCGGTGGAAGTTGTTCTGAAAGTGGTTGTGACATACGGACGGACAGGCAGACATGACGAATCTAAAAGGGTTTCGTTTTTTGCCAATATTTTATTTTTAGATCAATTTACGAATGGTTAACCTGTACCTACAATACAGGTTAACCATTCGTAAATAAAAATTTTCTTTTACTTGGAGGCTTTTTTGTTGACCAGTTTATTTATCCTACTTAAATACACAGAATGCTCTATAATCAATTAAATCCCATCAAGAGTGATTGAATTTATTACAAATCGCAATCAGAAGTAAAATAGGTAAATATAAAGTTACACAGAACGGAAGACCTCAGACAAGAATCACAATGCTGCTACATTTAACGCCGAGCATTTTTATCACAAAAGTGTATCTAACTGTACAATTAAAATAATTAAACGTTTGCGGTACAAGTACTGTTAATTGAAAGTAAAAGTCGCAAAGTTTTACTACGTCGACTGTATCATTTATTAGGTTAATGAGTTAGATGGTTAACATAATGTTGATTTAAGTGCTTAATAACTTAGATCAAAGGTTTATTGCTAATAAAATAAATCTGGAACATAAGTATATAGTGTATGTTAAAAGCTTGTAAAAGAATCATAAGATTCATGTTAATTTTATAATTATTCGCTAGTTGTATGTTCTGAGATCCATTATCATTAATAATGCTTCAAAGCAATTTTAACAAACACTGTTTTATTTGCACTTGCAATTTTTTAACACTATAATGTAAACCAATAAATCGGAAGATTTTTTTATAACCAATGAATATTATATTTTGCAACTTGTTTCATTAAAAAAATGTAACTAACATTTTATTTTATGGCTTAATAAAATATAGAAGGAAGGATGGAGCAAATTATCCGAATCAATAATGCTATGTTATGTTTACTTTTAATCACTTCATTCCAAACTAAAAAAAAAAACGTTGAAAAAAAGTAAGTAATTACCTATACTAAACGTTTAGTAATTAAAAGGACAAAATATTGGAATGGTCCTCTCATCATCATGAATATTTATTGAGATGAGTTGAATTTAGTAGGTAATAATCGTTAGGAACAGGAAACTGAATACATTTTAGAAAGACGTAAAGAAAACATAAAAATACCTTCTTATATATACATTTAATAATACCTTCCAAGCCGTTTTGGCCATGGCGGTGAAGGGAAGTCGTAGGTAAATCAAAGATGTTACTTGGTTGAATTGTGATTTATTACTTACTACTCGATAAGCAGTCAATGCAGTTTTATATACTATGCTTAAGTATACGACACCTCAGCGGCTAATCATTTGTGATCAGCCAGATAAGGTAAGCAGGATAAATGTTACAGTGCCACAAGCGCGTGCGCAAGCACAGGTGCACAGCACCCCTTTTCTTTAAAATGTAAGAAATATGAATAATAGCGGCCGCCCGCGACTCCGTCCGCGTGGATTTCGATTTCCAATATCCTATGTGTTATTCTGATGTATAAGCTATATTGTGGTAAAGTTTCATTCAAATCCATCAAGTAGTTTTTACGCGAAAGAGTAACAAACATCCATACATCCATACTTACAAACTTTCGCCTTTATAATAGTAGTAGGATGCATTAACTTTTTTAAATCAGCTAAGATTTAATTATATCACCCAGATTCTATGTTCTAAGAAGTTGCTCTCTGTTTTGGTAATTAATAATTCTTTAATAACATTGTTATAAAGTGAATTTCTAAAAACCATGAAATTCATGCATTAGGTATGCGTATAATAAACTTAACGTACCTATCTATCCGAAACATCGGATTATAAATTAACTGCATCTCACAAATGCTTCTACACGTTATCACTGAATACTTGTTAAACTATTCATCTTTTGGCATATTTTCTTGAATAAACAATGAATACTTGAAGCGATTGTGTTGTATCGTGTATAGCAACGGTATTTTTCTCATAGTCAGCAAGTTGTAGATCTTATCGAGCAATTTGAGCGTTATTTACATAAACTGCGAACAGATTCCGATGCTACGGCACATTAGGTTATCAGTGTTAATTGAATGTTGTTACTGGCATTTACAACACATACCTACGATAGTTATATGGGAATAAGGGAAGTAGCATAAATGGTTTTAAACATATATTTTTAACTAGCGGCCGCCCGCGACTCCGTCCGCGTGGATTTAGATTTCCAATAGCCTAAAGCCTTATTCGTCATATGGACTATCCAAAAGATTTTTTCAAATTGGTCCAGTACTTTCTGAGATTAGCGCGTTCAAATAAACAAACAAAAGCTATAGCCTATGTCTTATTCTGATGTATAAGCTATATTGTGGTAAAGTTTCATTCAAATCCATTCAGTAGTTTTTACGTGAAAGAGTAACAAACATCCATACATCCACACATACAAACTTTCGCCTTTATAATAGTAGTAGGATAAATGTGGATAGTATAATATTATGCAAGAGAGGTGGAGTCAAGAGAGGTAAAACTACTTACTATTATATCACCTAAGACAGCCCATACCCTGCCTGTATACCAAATTTTATCAAAATCCATGCAGTAGTTTCAGCGTGATTGATGGACATACATCCAAACGAACGAACTTTCATTTTTATATTAGTATGATTACAATTAAGAATGACATAAAAAGGCTATATAAGAATCGAAGACATACAAGAATATCAAAATAAATTGATTGATCGGCAAAAACCTGAGTAATATTTAAAACCCTACGACTCGTTAGCAATCACTTGATCTTAGACCTGCCGTCAGTCTATTCAATTTTCGATCATCAAAATGACAAGCGTGAAAATTAGCCAATCAGTGTAATGATGCATGATTTAGAATTTAGGATTTAGTTCCACTCGAATGAGTCCCTTGTCAGTGGAAGTGCCTCCAACTCACAAAAGACTGCAGTGAAGAAGCATTAATTAAACTGTTATGCTATGTTTCAGCAGGTAAGTAAGGTCTCCAGAAGTCCAGAGCTCAATTAGAAGGATATGGGATTTCAAAAACAAGCAACGCTTCTGCGACTCTTGTGGTCTTATTGATGTAAATAGGCGGCAGTTATCACTTACAATCAGGTAAGCCTCTAGTTAGTTTGACTCCCATTCACAAATATAAAAAAACGATGAAGGTCTACGCCCTAAAATAAAACTTGAATAAGTAGATGTCAATAATGCAGAAACAAAAAAATCAGTTATTTGCGTAGGTGACGAGGAAACTTAAAGGCAACATGGTGACCTTCACGAGAATGTCAACAACACTGCGAGCAAGGCGTCGCAAGATATTAGTATAATTAATCCTCAAGAGCGGTTCTGATGACCTTAAAAATCTAGACATGTTCAAAAGAAAAAGGTTAAAGATTCCATACACCAATGAATATGTAGATATTCTGCAAATAAATGTGAAAATGCTAATAAATCCTCAATTCTAAGCAAATGTTCAAGGTTAAATTTAGAATTTTCGTTGTACTCACAAAGGCTTGTAATCAAAGCCTGTGGATTTTTTAAATGCATACGGATATACAATACACATGAAGACACCTTCATGCATCATTGTACACGTAGTCCAATATAGCTTTTAATGATGAACTACTACATATTTTACTACTATAAATAAAATAACAAATCAGCTGTTCAATATATGTTTAGTAATGAGAGATACAAAGTAGCGAAAGCCAATTGGAACAAGTCTTTTTAACAGTACAAATAAGTAACACGTTAAATAAATCGGAAAACTTCTGTCATCATATTTTAAATCATTTCAAGTTGACGTCTAATGAGAATTTAAAGTACCGATACCGCAAGAAGCACCCCTACAAATAATAATACACCAATCAATATCTTCAATCATTTTCAGCGTTAACTAATCAATGAAACTAATGAGACACAAATTAGCGAAAGCCAATCACTACAATGACTCTTTGAACATTGAAACCGCGAAAACATAATTAATACAGCATATAATTTACCAGTTACGTGACGTATGGTTTGGCTACTATTGGCTACCGGCAACACGATGGACTTTAAATAAATAACACATAAGATCAGCTAAGTTCTCAAACATGGAAAGCGTGGACTAATCATACTCAAATTAGCGAAAGCCAATTAAAAGAAAGACTCTCTTAAACACTTTAAGACCGCAAGAACATTCAAAAATAAAACCCAAATGAATACAGCAGCAAATCAACTACCGGTTACGTGTCATATGGCTACCGAGTTCCGAGTGATGTAACACGTGTCCCAGATATCCCATTTCTCTCTGGTCCATTGAGATGCAAAAAAGTTGTTTTATAATGATCCGTGTATGGCCATGCGTGAGCTCATCATTGCGTAATACTTTCGCTGCGCCGCCGGTTTTGCTTACCGGTTTTTAAAGGACGTTTCACATTTTGTTCTTAGTCTCAGTTAAGTGATTGAACGCTTTCGGATTCTCGATTAACTACTGCCAGTCAGTTATATCATTTTGGTAATATGGTTATGTGATTCATTGAATGATTATGTATCGTGGGAGTCAAGTGTAGCGAGTAGTTCGTTTACTTTTAAAGATTAGGTACAGCACAGAACTTTTAGAGAAGTCAAATTTGTGGATTGAAGCCGTACCTTCATTTCTTTCAATATATCCTGCGTTCTTGGCTAATCGTAAGATTGGCCGCCGTTTCCGATTCGGCTAGCATGGTATTAACATTAACCTCCACTTAACGAAGAAATGGAGCAACTAATAAGTACTACTTCACAGTACGGTTCCTAGACAAATTTTGGTATTTTTGATCTCTAACTTTGTAAAAAAAAAAACTTTAAGAACGTGAATTATTTCTTAGTCTTACTTTAATAGGTTTGTCCACAATATTTATACACGAAACAAAGACTTAACACGTTTTAAAACACCTATTACATCAAAAACAATGTTTACAATACGAGTACAATGAAATATTTGCAGAACGTAGAATAATTTGCTAATAGTGTTCAAGGCTGTTTAGCGTTTCCTTTTCAACTGGTTCATACAACAGCTAAGCAGACAATGCTTTGTTTGTTGATACATCACGAACCTTCATCTCGGATTATACTTAAAGATTAACA
Organism: Nomophila noctuella; assembly: GCA_958496325.1. Taxonomy (NCBI): domain Eukaryota; kingdom Metazoa; phylum Arthropoda; class Insecta; order Lepidoptera; family Crambidae; genus Nomophila; species Nomophila noctuella. The sequence goes on from OY292494.1 coordinate 3,301,500, forward strand.
AATTCACATATTTTTTTCATCACAATTCACAACCCATGGACAACCGAACAAGGGTCGAGCGTTGTCTGATTTTAAAACCCCTTACTCTCTCCAACTGAGCTCTGGCGGCCAGTTATTTGCACGAAAATTTCCGGAGTCCAATCACACTTTAGGACCATTGCTGAATTGATTCGGAGGTCATTAGAAGATGTATTAGGTGTTTTACAATAATCATACAGCAATAGTAAGAATTAAAAAATGACTTTAGAGATAGAATCAGAATTACCCATCAACAAAAATTACAAAGTATTACTCTTTGTGATTTCTGTTGATTCCTGTAATATTTGATTGGTCGCCTAATTGCTTGATTATGGTTCTCAGACACATCAAATAAGTATGCTCACTAAATCCTATAGCGCCCTTGAACTGTTTTTAAATGTCAATGTCATCGAAACGAGTATAGCTGGCACTTCTATTGTCCCTCTGTATACATAAGACTACAGCCAAACAAGTTCTTAAAGAAAATCTTCCATTTCTGGCATTACCTCCCACTGACATTATGAAGTGAAATGTTACTTCAATAAGTGTAGCTTAGCCTTACAAGCATCTTTCACCACAAGAGAAAATATGGCCATATCCGTTATGCTCAGTACTGGTATTATTTAAATTAGCGTGTCATGTATCTCTGCAACTGGTAAACCCAGGTATAAAACACTAGTCATGTTTGTCTCTGCTTTCCATTGGACTTATACATGACGTTTGTTATTTTCCAGGATATTAGTGTCTGTTAAATTATCATCGGTGCTCTAGTAAATTTAAGATGAAGGATTTGCTGATAAACAAGAAATCATGACTGTAGCGAACACGCTCTACAGTTTTAACCGGTTAGTTAAAGCTCTTTCATAACGGTTATGACATGAAAACGGATTCGATTCTATTTTTAGCCGACTCAGTTTTAAGATTTGTGCACGTTTTGTGATAATGTAGTTACCTATACACGTTATTTAGGAAGAGTAGAAAGAGAGTTACGTTTATGATGGGACATATCATACATTACGGAATTCAAACAATCCACATTGACCATTTTGGAATAAAGTTTTTTGTTACTTCTGCAATTTTGCCTTCTCTTCAACGCCAATGAATAATAATACATGTTCTCATAAATAATCTAATCTCTAATCAAGCATTTGGACATAAAAAGAAATTCAGGGTAACAATTTACCGTCCTGATTTAAACTCTTTTTTCTATTCTGTTGATATGGTAATCTTCATAATCAATAACAGCTACTGCAATTACATTATTCTATGTTCTAACTCTAATTTGTTCCCCTGCCAAATTGCATTTATACTTTAAACATTCAGTGAAGAAACACATTAAGCGGGAAAATCGCTGACAAATTTCAGCCGAAGTTCATTCTCTATACAATATCTCGCAACAGCACATTGTGGCAACCTCTATTTTACATTACAAGCGTAGTAACTCCGACCTTCGCGTTATTTCGGCCAGGTGTGTACACTTACAAAGTTCTCAGTCGTGACTAATCCACGTCAAACGCACATAGTGGGGCAGAACAAACGGTGCGTCGTCTCGGGTCGGTGATTCCGGAAGGTTGCGTCTGACACTTTGCACCTGGCGCACGCCCTCTTTACCGACTGGTTGGGTAGAAACATTTGCAAACGTCGAGGTTTTGGACTCGATGTCGGGTATATTTTTTGTTTATATTTTCTTTTTGTACTTAATGTTGAGTTTGGGCGTGAAAATCCTTGAACTGATTTGACTATAAGACTAGCGGCCGCCCACGTTTTCATCCGCGTAGATTTTACATCCCTTTTTTCGCAATAAAAGGTAGCCTATGTCCTTTCTCAGGGTTTAAAGATTGTCTGTGAAAAATTTCATCAAAATCGGTTGAGATGTTTAAGCGGGAATGCGTTTGCGTAACAGACAGACGACAGAGTTACATAAGCATTGATTATCAGTAGGGATTGCACACATTTACAGAGGAGAAAAAGTTTCAAAGAAAGAAGACAGAGAAGAAGAACTGCATAATTTGTTTGTTAGTGAGTTTAGTCTCCAGAGCTCATAAAATTGGGTAGTACGTAGATGCCAGTGATGCTTTTGGTATATAACAAAAGCATAAGAAAAAATGCTTATGTTGAACAGAAGTATCAGTATTAAGAAGGGATACATTATTTTTTTTTGTCTCTTACCGAAGAGGGAATATGATCCAAAACATAGTTCCATTTCGGTAAAAGCAGCTGCTTCTACCGTCCGCTTGAAACGGTTTCCTTTTGAGATTTAGTCGTGCTCTTTATATTTGTTTTGCTACTATACCAATGTCCCTCACCATTAGTGGAGCTTTTACGGATTCTTTCTAAAGTTGTTTTTGTTATGTTGTTAAGTCACGTAGTTTTTAAACATTGGTAAAGCCAAGTGTGGCTTCAAATCTTAAAACTTCCCGGACTCTTATGATTTCTGATAATTTATTCATATAATGTACATTTTTTAAACAAGTCTCTCTCCATAATACAGGTAAATCGACAGACAAGAAATTGCAAACTAGATAAAATATCAAAGACAACGCAGTTACCGTAAGCATTGGTAAACAGAATTGATTTTCCGTTAAGTCCAGCAATATTATGTTTTGAGAAATCAGTAATGGTAGGTAACTCTTTAAAGTACCTAAGTACAAAATAGTTACTCCGCTGCCGAAGCAACGACAGTTAAATAGTTAGAAGGAAAATTATTAACACGGTTTCAATTTAGTTCAGTTAATCTGGTCTTTTCAATATTGAGTAAGATTACTGTGTTCAGTATAAGAAACACGGCAATTGAGGGCGAAATAATATTTGGTTTTATAGATTAACTTGTAATATACCTACTCGTAAAATATTAATTAGAAGAGATAGAAGATTATGTTTTTGTAGGAAATTTCTTTAGTACAATAATGAAGGGTATAATTCCTAAAAGGTTTGTCAATCTGAATTCGCATGTTACGCAATGTGACAATAGTTTTAGTAGGAGTAGGTAAGTAATAAATGAAAGAACGAAGAAATTATCGTCTTTTCAAGAAAACAATAGGCATGTAAATGAATGTTATGACTATGATGTAAGACTCGCTTAACAACCGTCAAGAAAATGAGGTTGAAGACCACATTATCACTACATAGTATTAAACAAAGTCACTTTCTTCTGTCTGTCCATATGTATGCTTAAATCTTTAAAAGTACGCAACCGATTGTCATGAGGTTTTTATCATCAGATAGAGTGTTTCAATAGTCGGATTGCCTCCATGGTGTAGTGGTTAGAACGTTGTGCTCAAAAACCTCGGCGGTTGTGGGCTCAAATCCCGCGAGGAACACTTTCTGTTGATTTTCTCAGTTAGGTAAGGACATTGCAGGCTGAATCACCTGATTGTCCAAAAAGAATGATGATTTCACGCTTCGGAAGACACGTTAAACCTTTGGTCTCGACTATGATACAAATAGTCAAGTTTCCATTGTAAGGGTTACGGAGGTCAAACGACAGTCGCTCCAATGTCAATTTAGGGCCATAGTCGCAGTGTACCCTGGGCACCGAGGCATTGGCCGAGGACGCAACCGGGAGAGGCGCTGGGATGAAGATGATGAGTATAAAACAAGATCGCTCTCTTATGTCTGTCCCTATGTATGCTTAAATCTGTATAACTAAGCAATCGATTTCAATGTGTTTTTTTTATGATATAGCGAGGATATGTACCAATGCATCCGAGCAAATCCGGGTCGGGTCGCTGGTATTTCATGAAAATCCTATTACAATAAATTTGCAAGCATTACATCTGGTTTAGAGGCAGTTTAGATCATTCACGCTTGATGAGGCTCTACGATAAGGCATAATGATGGCTCTGATGTTACGAGAATGCAGTTCAGTCATAGCAAATGATTATCGTCGCTCATAGATATTTACAACACCAGAGAGAGGTTACCAATGCGGTACCGACCTGTAGGAATTGGGGTCTTCAATAGCCTCACTATTGGTCTCACAAGGTCATTACGCATGCAGTAAAAGAAAGAAGTAGAAATAAATAAGTAGATTTGGCTGAGGTAATTAATATAAATCTTCATACACTATTATAATGAAGCTAAAGAATAGTTTGGTTGTTGGAACGCGCTAATCTCGGAAAACAGGAACAACAGGTTCAAATTGAAAAATACTTTTTGTGTTGTACTGTCCATTTGACGAGGAAGACTTTAGGCTATAGGTATTGTGCCAAAACCGCGACGTAATTTCGGCAAAGTTTGTCATCTTCATTTAAAACATATTGAAGGCGTAGTCCCGCCGAGATAGAGAATGGCAAACCACTGTATTAAAATTGTCAAGAGAGTTGTTGTGTGTTTCATTTCATACATTATCACAACCCTCAGTAATGAAGAATACGACGACTCAAGGAGGAGTACCGCCGAACATCGGTCGCGTTTTTTCCGCCTAGTGTGTTCCTTAAACTTGTATGTACATTAACATTCCTTCTTACATAGGTTTTTGAACATTGCTTCCTAGGTTTTTTTGGGCAAATTTTCTGATGTACTGAAAAGGCGAGTTTATAGCGAACAATAATCCCATTATAGGTCCACTTTATAAATTTGGAAATAGCGCTAAATATTTTAACTGATCTTTCGCTGCATTACCGACTAAAGCAATATTACCAGTCCTGTGATTCAAAGACAATACTGAGATATAAACCATAATGAACTTTCTTAAGACAGAAAATGTTATTGTAACCGCAATATAAGCACAAAGCTTTTGATTTTACTAATTTCCGGTGCAAGTTTTCTCTCATCAAAATCTTTATGGTAGCATTCAACTTTCCTCATTATATCACCACGAACGTCAATAACTATTGTGGTATTAGTGGTGTGTGGTAAAGATGTTCATTTATATAGACTGTAACATGTGATTTATTTATTTCTATGTAGAAAAGTTAAGTCTACCAAGTGAGAGCAATATTGAAAGCGACATCGTAACACACGTCAATGTTTTGCTTCAATCGTGTGTGAATTAGTTTTACGTAACCGTAATGTTCGGTTAAATCATTTTTATCTTATTTGTTAGTTTAGTTTAGAAACACACTTAGCGGAAAAAACGCGACCTAATTTCGGCCAAAGTAAATTTTCTATACAATATTAGGACGCGAAGTTATTTCGTCACAGTGTGTCGTAGGTACTCCAGTTAAAGGAGTCAATCGTTTTTGTATGGAGAGTTAGGCCCACATAAAACTTTAGCGTTTATTAACGAAATGGGTATCAATTTATTCCTTATAATCTCCAGATTATAGTGGTAACATTACTTTTTCATATTTTAACCGGAATCGTTAGAAATCAGATGTGAAAATATGTATTAACCTCATAAACTAATCTGTCATTTTACTTTCCTGACGTTCAACGCCTGAACCGTAATTACTTGCACATAAGGGCGATTTTCCATTATGTTTTTCCTATGTATCTGAAGTAAAAGCAATTTATTATGACTAGTGGCCGCCTGTGGCTCTGTCTGCGTGGAATAAGTTTTTCGCACAACAATCTTAAACTATAGCTTAACATTTTTTAGTTCAAGCCTGCCTCGACTAATGGATAATCCAACGCAAAAATATTTTTTCAATTCGAACCAGCTGTTCCTGATAGTAGCGTGTTCAAACAAACAAACAAACTACAGCTTTTTTATATTATATAGTAAAACCATTCATGACAGTTGACAGACGGAAGGTTTCTGACATTTGTATTCAGTTTTTAAATAAAATCAAAATCCGGCAATAGACTAGCACTTGCGTTCCGTTATACGGATTTTTTTGTTTTGTTTATTCGAATTCTTTTATTTAATTATTTAAATGATTAAAAATCACTAAGAATCACCGCCTTAGATAAAAATAGGCATGAAAACCGTTCCAGGAGTAAATTGCGTCTCCTTTATGTTCGATTTCAAGTGTTTTATTTTAATTCTATTGATAAAAACCTTTTTTTCTTCAGTTATCTGTATGTCAGCCATTGTTTACTAATCTTTGGACAGATAGTTCACGGATATAATCAAAATAAGGCTTTTTATTTTGGTTTTCTGACTCCGGTTTCGTTTGAAATTCACTTCAATTGCAAAATTCATTAAAAAAATATACATTTTTAACGTAGTTCTCTTTCTCTTAAACGTTACCGATTGTTGGTGGGCCCAAAAAAAACGGTCTCCTTTCATTGCGTGCGTTATCTCGCCGAACTTCGCTCGCGTTTTTTCGGCCTAGTAGGTACCTATGTCTCTTATCTATATTTCTTCTAAGATATTTTTTTATTACTTTTATAACTGTTCAAGTAAAATTATCAAACCTAGATTTTGACGAGAAGGCAGAATCCTTGTAGAGGCTTTTATTGTCAAAGACAGAAAAGGGATTCAAAATAAACCTAACTAGAGTCTTTAGTCAAAAATATACAACAAATATTCACATTTTTAATCTGCATAAAGTTAATAATGTCGTTCCTTGTATCACTGACACCATCAAGAGCTAATGAAGCAAATTAAAATAACTTACAAAATCAAAATAATTACATGCCATGTTCTTATTAATTTGACGACCTGTTGGTGTAGTGTTCAAGAAATAGAACATTAAACCAAGAGGTCGCGGGTTTGATACCCGCACAGGACAAACATTTTTGTGCATGAACATGTCTGTTTGTCCTGGTCTGGGTGTTATATTTGTATATGTTTATGTTCATTTGTATAAATCAAAAATATTTAACTTTGTCTATCTGGTCCTACCTAGCTTAGTTTGTTTTGGGGTAGGCAATTGGCGTTTTAGACTAATGAATTTATTATTATTTATGTATTTAATTGATATACCTAGGTAGTTGGTGTTGATTGGTAGTTTGAACACATGTTTTATTAAAATAAAGGGGGGTACTTTGCAGGAAAATTGTTTTGTTTTGAGGTTATTAACGATCTAGAATAAGAGTATAAACTGACCTCAACTCCTAATGTAATGTAAACGGACTGTAAATTCCTTAGAACGCGCATAAATCCGTGACCCAAATGTATCCTAATTAGCCACCATCTGACTATACATATATATAACATCAAACGTCAAAATCACAGTCATAAATACGTAAACATGTTGCGTACGAAATTTAACAGCCATTTTAAAACAATTTACAGCTTCGCATAAAGTTTAAACGACCGTTCTGTTACACATAAGATAGCATCGGCCGACCGAAAGTATTTATCTGAATAGGTAGTTCGCTGGCGAATAACTTTTGATACCGCGAAACCAGTCTCGGTTGCGTTGTTGCAAAACCTTAAGATTCAAGTCAACATCCAAAAATATCCGATGACACTTCGTATGGTCGTACAAACTACATAATAATTGCTTAAGAAATCAATCAGGTAGCTTACCTTGATCGCCAGTGCAATATTTTGACATCTGCCAATAAACAAAGGGAAACACGATCAAATACACTGTTGTTAATCCGTCACTTTTAGGTTAAAGAGGTTTTAGTACGTCACAGAACTGTCACTGCTTCCACTGATTTTTAAATTTGAATTTCGTAATTCGAACACTACCTCGTTGTTTTCGTTTTTGTCGCGCGGTGGCGTGCGCTCGCGCCGGTGTCCGCACAAACACTGGCTAGAGTGCTGGTCGGCCATTTTCTCGCGTGGTGGGAGTAGGCACCGAAATGGGAAATAAAATGGAAAAGAAGGCTTTGCCGCCGCTCTAGTTATTGTTCTAAGTTATGCAGGGATAAACATAGGCCGGCGGAACGGATAAAAAGACGATTGTTGATGTCTACTGGGTTTTACTATAGAATCTTGTGCGGTGTGTAGTGCTGAAAGTAACTTAAGGGTGATTACATTTTCTAGATAAGTAGTGTTTTGGTTAGCATTTTAATGAGCCATGATCTTATGTTTATTTATGTAAGTGTTATAGCGTTGCCGCTTTCATTGTAAATGAGATTATCGGTGTCTACCCACATCATGAACAGTATGATTGACGAAAGATGGCCAAAAATGACGACAGTCGCCTGCGCCACTCATGCATCAGGCAGCGTCAGAAAGATAGTAACACTCAAATGAATAGACACAACCAGATAGTCAATAATATCCATATTGTTCACAACATTATATTCGGTCAAGAATTCGACAAAACAGACAATCGGTTCAGCCAAAACGCCATAAAATATATTATTATCATTACATATCGCCAATCACACTTAGAATTCTTTGATTCTTTGATAAAGCCCCTTAAACCTACACGCTGGGTCGAAAGTCCCAGGCGCCGACTGGCATTCCTCTCTGTTCCACGCGTTGGACCCGGCACCCGCACGGAGAATCCATGGATAGCTAAGAAGTTCGTCTCTGGTGTGATGACTGTTACATTTATGGTACAATGTGGACGACCACAATATGGAAGCTTAGTTTTCGATATTATTGACTTTTTGGTTGCGTCAATTTATTTGAGTACCCTGAGAGTTCTTTATACATATCTGACGATGACTGAAAATAGAATGACTAAAACAAAATAATAAGTATTTGCTAATGTTTGTAATTGTTTGCAAAATTGTTGGATCTAGGCTTGAAACAATCCACCGTGCTTTGGCCTAACCCCTCGGTCATTATATAATACTGAATTGTTTATTTTTCACTTTTCGGAGATCCATAAATATTTGTGGGTAAAGAAAGCTTTCGTTCCTAAACGGGTTATTGAGTATTTGTACCGTTTTTGCATGTTGTACATATTATCTGTTGCAGTATTAGGTATAAAACATACATACATCATTTGGCGAAACATTATGGTCCTTTTTACTTTTCTTTAGAAACAAAGAAGACAAAAGATCGCGTGGTCGGTCACCAACCAGATGGACTGATTAAGTGAAAGACACATCGTCCTCCAAATTCTACGCGGTCGTGAGAGACGCACTGGGTTGGAACCGGACATGAAACATCATGTTTCACCGATGCTGCACGATCCTCAGATATGAGGGACCGACTTGAGAGAGAGAGAGAGAGAGAGATACTTTTCTTTAAAACACTTAGGTATATTCAGTTTCAAATACTTTTAGAGGCAAAAATATTTACCGTCCAAGTTTCGAACCTCATTTTAGAACGAAAGTGTATTGGTTGGGCCCTAACTCTGATCAAATTCCTTGAATTTTGCAGTTTAAGTTAAAGCGATACTTTAATGAATGCTTCAAAACTACCTAACAACTTGTATTTTAGCTCCTATCACATAACAAGAGCAAAAAGTTTATTTCATAGGTTTTTGCTGTTATCATTTGAACGGGCGCTAGTAAGAGTATACACCTAAGGCCACAACTTTAAAAAAACGTAGATCAAGGAAACAAACTATTCTTTTACATACACAATTTACAAGAATTTAACAAGTTCATATTAATTTATAATCAATACGAGTTGTAATAATATTTTATAAGGCTTGACCTCTGCACCTATCTACAATGTCATTAGGAATCAACAAGAAAACATTTATAAAGCAAAAACGGTTGATATCAAAAACAAGTTCTTACCTAATCGTCATCATCAGTTGTCGCAGTTCACTGGGTCTTATTCGTATCCTTATTACTGAGGCAGGGACGTGGTCATAGCACGTAGCTCCTCCAACGATTGCTCTCCAGTCTGCCCGGTTTTGCGCAATTTGGATAGTCGCTTTTAGTGTGGCTTTGGTGGCTTTCTGGGTTGTGTCGGTCCATCTTTACAGGGATCGGCCCCTGCCCTCTCTTTTCCTCTAGACGGCGAGTAGCATCAGCCTCTCTAGGCTGGCAGAGTCTCTCCTGACGGTATGTCCGAAGAATTTTAGAACTCTCTGTCTGCAGATAGTGGGCTACGCGTTAGACTGCTGGGCATATGCCTCTCCATTCGCTTGCTTCTTCGCCTAATTCGGCTTCGGCGTCAGCTTCTCGCATCCAACTCCAACTAGCCATCTTGCGCAGATCGTCTATCCACGGCCTGAGGCAAAAAATACATACCGTTACTCCTAATCATGATCAATGCTCGTTGATTTCTTGAAAAACGGTTTTCATTCCAAAATTCGATTAGGTACTTCATCCTCGAAAGGGTTACTTACAGAGGTGAGACAATAGTCAATTCAGAATCATGATCGCAGCATACACTGGTGTCCAAGCCAATGGCCGAGGTTGCAACCGGGAGAGGCGCTAGGATGATGGTGATGATGGAACTCGTTTAACCCAACCTTCAATGAATGTTGCAAATGTTTTCTTATTTTAAAGCATGGGTATATTCGTATTCAGCTTATTGTGGCCGAGAAACTGGTATTGTCCAAGGGAAATGTACAATAATGTACATTAATAATCTTACCGCCAACTTCTCTGGCTCAACTGATAATTTTTCTGACAAAGTAATAAATGTTCTATCCTACTCAAGGTTTTAATATGGGGTTTTTAGCGTCAGCTACAGTTGCATTTATTTTATGACATACTTTATATTAATCTAAATTATAAACGTATAAAAACTGACATCTTGGGGAAATATATGGGCAGTAAGCGGTGCACAGGCTATTTTCCGTCAGACAAACAAATTGTCGTGTCTTAATTTCTAATTTAATATGCTTATACATAAACTAGCTGTTTAGTGATCGTTATAGCAACAATTATCGATGCGTCTTCTATGCATCAACTAAGGGCAATGGAAAATTATCTACTTAAACATTTTGACGACTGTAACTTTTATTTTTGCAAACGTCAAAGATGACTATCATGTCAAGATGTGAAAAACAATTAAAAGTTCATTTTATAAAAAAAAAAAAATACAATTAGTCCAGGAATTTTAGATTTCATCTGCGGAATAATTCCTAGTGAGCTGAATTTTTGTATACACCTTTATTATGATATTGTAATGATGATGTGAAAAATCGACATTGATATCGTGCCGGCTAAAAAAGTTATAGGGGTCCAAACGTCACGAAAATCAGTTTTTCGCAAATATCTCGCGATCTATTGCTCAGAGGTCAATAATGGTTTCATAAAAGTTGTTCGTCGTAAAATTGTCTACAAAAAAGGTCTCTTGCATTTTTCTGTAGAATTAACCGTTTTTTAAATAGAGACTAGAACGCACTCACATATGGTATTGTATACCGTACGGCGCATACCAAGGCATAAACCCTATTGTTTGTTTTTTTCCCTTTTTTGTTTGTGTGTTTTTTGTTAGTATGATGATCTACATATAGAAATATAAAGCACTTGTAATACTAGTACAGTCAGGAAAATAGGAATATCAACTATAAAAAACTAAGTGGCAATTTTTTTTGTCACTTTATAACTCAAGAACGGGCTCATCGATCCAAACCAAATTTTCAGGGTTTGTACAGACTATTTTGTATATGTTTTATGTGAAGTTTGAACAAAATCGGTCGCTTCACTTTATACGTAGCGAAGCATGTACCGGGCCGCTAGTAATGATATAGATGCAATGTGAATTTTAGCAATTTTGATCCACGATCTGCGAAAAAAATGCTAGTGGGCTGAATTTTTGTATACGCCTTTATTATAATATTGTGATGAAGATGTGAAAAATCGACATTGATATCGTGCCGGCTAAAAAAGTTATAGGGGTCTAAACGTCACTGGTCATAGCATATCTATATCATTACTAGCGGCCCGGTACGTGCTTGGCTACGTATAAAGTGAAGCGACCGATTTTGTGCAAACTTTACATAAAACATCTACTAAATAGTCTGTACAAACCCTGAAAATTTGGTTTGGATCGGTGAGCCCGATCTTGAGTTATAAAGTGACAAAAAAAATTGCCACTTAGTTTTTTATAGTTGATATTCCTATTTTCCTGACTGTACTAGTATTACAAGTCCTTTATATTTCTATCTGTAGAACATCATACTAACAAAAAACACACAAACAAAAAAGGGACAAAAGCAAACAATAGGGTTTATGCCTTGGTATGCGGCGTACGGTATACAATACCATATGTGAGTGCATTCTAGTCTCTATTTCAAAAACGGTTAATTCTACAGAAAATTGCAAGAGACCTTTTTTGTAGACAATTTTACGACGAACAACTTTTATGAAACCATTATTGACCTCTGAGCAATAGATCGCGAGATATTTGCGAAAAACTGATTTTCGTGACGTTTGGACCCCTAGAACTTTTTTAGCCGGCACGATATCAATGTCGATTTTTCACATCATCATTACAATATCATAATAAAGGTGTATACAAAAATTCAGCTCACTAGGAATTATTCCGCAGATCGTCGATAAAAATTGCTAAAATTACTGGACTAAATAGAGTTTTTTCAACCTGTTGTTTGCTCACTCATGAATGCCCTTGCTAACTTAGCTCTGGAGAGTGAAAATTTGGGCAACCAACAGCACAAAATTATGAAGGGCTACATAACTGTAGCCTTCTGGAAGGTTTGGAATTTTCAATGGAAATATTTCAATACAAAAAATGTTTGTCTGTTGAAGGCAACTGACGATTTTAATGCCAGTACCTCTCTACATAAACAACCTTCGCCAGGAAGCAAAATTCTGATGTCAATTTTTTTGACGACTAGCGATCCCTCCCAGCTTCGCACGGGTAGACATTAATAGAAAAATCAAAATATTTTTACCTACAGTCCATTTTAGCTTAGATGATTTTTCGTAGGGTCTTATTGCTTTTGAATAGTGTCGATTTTCACGATCATCATCACAGATGTAGGTACATCCCAACTTAATATTATAAATGCGAAAGTAACTCTGTCTGTCTGTCTGTTACGCTTTCCCGCTTAAACCTCGCAACCGATTTTGATGAAATTTGGTACAGACAATCTTTAGACCCTGAGACAGAACATAGGCTACTTTTTATTTCGTAAAAAAGAAATCCACGCGGACGGAGTCGCGGGCGGCCGCTAGTAGCTTTATAATGGAAAAAGATTTTTTTTTGTTTTTTTTTTTTTTTTTTTTTTTATATTATAGGGCAGCAAACGAGCAGACGTATTGCCTGATGGTAAGCAATCAACGCCGCCCATGGACACTCGCAACACCACTTTTTTTTCCTTTTTTGACTAAAATAAGTGCATCACTGAAATTTTCAAGGATAAATAAAATTTTGAAATTTGTTCAAACTGGTTGATGGTTGTGAGTTACAAACGCCATCGATATCATGTTAAAGAAACATAAGGCA